>JAPTYO010000015.1:659338-1071838 GCA_036873135.1 Clarkia xantiana subsp. parviflora
AGGGATCGCCGGGGTTCGCCCTGGCATTGTCCCCTTTTGCAGGTGCGTGCCCGGAATTCGAAGATTAAGGAGCTCGGAGACACCGCGGAAACCAACCCGGTAAATCCAGGATCCAACAACGGGTATTGCGCGATTACCGATTACGCGATTACCGTTACGTGTAGAGAAGTCAAGTTCGCGCATTGCCAATATTGATAACGGTTACCGCTTGCTTTTGAACCGTCATCAAACCGCTTTAAAACCGGGTCCGGTCCCAAGGAAGCCTATAAATATGAGGCCTTGGCCACCCATTTTGACACATCCTCTCATTTGCCCAACTTTGGTATTTTGAGCTCTGACTTCTCTCTAGAAAAACTTTCTCTCTCTAGAATTACCTTTTTGCTCTTATAGTGACTTAAGCATCGGAGAGGGCTCCACTAGCACCCCCCCCCCCCTCTCCGTGCTAGTACCGGCCATTTGTGCAGGAATCGGCGCACCAGACGATCACACTCGTGCACAAACCACCGCCTTTTGAGACTCAGACGTTTCCAGAGACACAACCGCCTTTTGAGACACAGACCTTTCCGAGACTCAACCAAACACTCGTCAGTGGCACAAACCTCTTTCAGACGAAGGGTTGCAGCCCAAAAACCCGCTCAACCATACAGACAGACGCGTCCTCACGACCCAGTTCATCCAGGACGCAACATTGGCGCCGTCTACGTGATTCGAACAAAAAGCTACCATACCGCAAAGACATGACGAGTGATCGCAACCCTCCCGAAGAGGTTAACGCGAAAAATGCAAGGAAAAGGCCTGGACATCCTAAGACGTCTCCGGCAAGCAAATAAGCAGGAGGTCAGAAACCAACCGGAAGCCAGCCGGGGCCTTCCTACATACCGAGAGCTACTTCCGTAGTTTTATCCATGCCAACCGAGGATGTGCCCAATGCACAGCACAACCACCAAGAGCCAAGTGACAAGCATCGTCCACCCCCACCTGGTTTTGAGCCAGAGAGACATGATGATGAGGAATTTCAGTCAGAAATGCCCCAAGGCAAACAACAAAGAACGGGAGCAAACCCGATGCCTTCAGTTACTCCAGCAATGATAACTGCGCTGGAAGACTTACTCGCATTCCGCGAGTCACTGAAAAATCAAGGATATGCGGCCCAACCACCTCCAACCGTCCATGAACACGCTGCAAGAGAAATGTCGCAAGACACTACCCGCCAAGGCCATTCATTCCAAGGCAAGGACCAACATGCATAAAATGCCTTCCAGCATACAAGATATAAAGCCGCACATTCATACACTCCTTCCCAAGGAGCCCGTCATTGGAGGAATGCAAAAAACTTTGATGCTGAAAGCAAGAATTCATACGACCAAGAAGTGTACGTTGCAAAGACAATGCACGAGACCGATGACACCAACTTGAGCATGTTGACATAAAGGATGCCGCCTTTGAAGATGTCATTGATTTCTCATCAAAGGACAAGAAGCACATGGCATACCACGACGCCTTGCCCATAACCTCGCATAAGCCGATAAGAAGACAACTTGGATCCTTCCACATCCCTGTTGCCACATCCAATGTTTTCTTCACTCCAACAAGAAATGCATCATTCGCACAATGCGACCGAGAAGCCTTCCAATACAAAGGTGTCAACCCGTCACCCCATCTGCCTCCAATCAACGGACAAGTTGAGACGACAGGGACAAAGTCTCGAGTCACAAGTAATCAAGACGCACGGCACCAAAGAATAGAGGGGCAATGCACGGAAGATACCTTCCAGTACCAACTGCCAAGTCACGAAGCTGCACGCTCATGCAACCCGTACGTGATAGCACGACACCAAAAAGAGGCATGGAAACAACCCCCAAAGCAGAATCAAGCAAAACCGCCCTCAAGCGGCCAGCATGGAAGAAATTGGCTGCCTCAGCCAAAAAGACCTTTTCAAGGAGATTTCGAGAAGCCAAAAGAAGTAAACCTCGCTGACTGCATTCCTTTGAATGCCCCGCTATCCGTGATATTGAGAGAGATGAAAGATGCGAACATGTGGAAAGAGCTGAACAATTTCAGAAAAGGTCTGCTGGGGAAAGACAAAGACAGGTGGTGTAAAAACCACGAGGTCTTCGGCCACGAAACGGACAGCTGTGTCAGCCTACGTAACCGCATTAACAGTTTCGTCATCAAAGGCAAATTAAAGCAATTCGTCGATCAAGGCGACAGCCCTCCAAAGAAGACTCAAGCAGAGTCATCCAAAATACACAAAGTAGGTCCATCCACAAGGACAAGCCAAGACGATGCTGACATCTGTCACAAGGAGGGACGGGAAAAACCTGTTAGTGACGATGACGTCCCAATCACAGGATTGACAACAAGAACCTTGAAGGCAATAATTAAAAAGGAGATACACGTCTCCTGGAAAAAGAGACAACCACAACAAAAGAGGTCATTCCAGTCCAATGCCCAAAGGATCAAAGAGTCCAATCTCGCCAAATGTGTTCCATTGAACCCACCGTTATCCGTCATCTTGAAGGAAATCAAAGAAACCAAGCTGTGGAGAAAACCCTCCAAATTCCACAAGGGACCATTGGGAAAAGATGAAAGCAAATGGTGTGAAAATCATGAAGTATACGGCCACGAAACCGAAAGCTGTGTTGGACTAAGGTTTCACGTAAACAGCTTAATCTTAGAAGGAAAAATGAAGAAGTATATCGACCAAGACAATAAGCATCAAAGGAAGCCTCGTGTGAAGTCTTCAGGAAAAGGCAAGGGAAAAGAAAAGGCGAATGATAATCCACGTATCACCAAACACCGGAAAAGCGACGTCACTTATGGAACCAATGGTGACGACTTATACAATCTTTGGAGTATGAAGGAGGAAGAAGCAAATCTCAAACTCCCGGAAAACAAACTTCACCGCCCACTTGAGCCAACGACTGCCTTCCTTGGCAAAGATGTTGAAGAACAACACAAGCAAAGTAAAACTTGGGGGCATGACATCAACTTTTGTTCATCCCCAAATGTGGAGATTGAAGAGCTCAACACACTAGATGCATTGAGAAACTATGTGGCACGTGGCAGAGTCAACTGGCCAACAAATCACCTATGAGGACGTCAAACATATCAGCAATCTATTTATCTTCCTTATCTCCTTTTCACATATCTATTTTAAATCTTTTTAGATTAAGTACAACTCATGCTTATTAGCCTCAGTACTTTTCAAAAGAAGTGGTCAGCAGACGCTTTCTTGTAATCCGTTGTGCGAACTCTAAATATCTAATAAAGGTTAAATCTACTTTCGTAGGTACATTATTGTGACGCATATTACCTTGGAATAACACCAAGTAACAACTACGCACATATTACTCGTGTCAACAACACAAAGTCTCAAGCATTTTATACGCGCAAGACTAAAAATCGTGTCGCAATAATAAATAAGGCGGAAGCATTACACAAGGACAGATCATGCACTATTAGAAGATGAAACAATAAAAACAATCAGGAAACAACGATACAACTGCCAAGCGACTTGGGGGGCACCAAGCTAAAAAGTGCTCGGCATTCTACCTAACATATATACATACCTATCATGATCTGCACCTATCGCGTCCGCACTCAGGGAAGTTTCCTACACAAACAAGGGATCCTTGTATCAGATTCCTTTACTTTATTTATGATATGCATGACTAAAAAGAAAATTTCATGACTTCATACTTTTGCGAACTTATAAGAATTGCGATTATCTGACAAAAGTAACTCTGCTCGTAGGTACATGCTACACTACGATTACTACACAGGAATTACGCCAAGTAGTAACCTATGCACAAAAATCTACTTCAACAATACAAGCTAAGCATTGTGTTCAAGGAGGGATTTATGGTATACAACACCAACATATCTATTATCTACACCAACAGGGAGTTTATTTCTCCATTCATAACATAGGCGTATATCTCAAGAAGATGCCGGCAACACAAAGCCATCATGCTATGTGCACAATCAACTTATATGCCGCAATGACAACCTACGGATTATCTAGCAAAATAACGACTATTCAAGAGACGTCATCTACAAGCAATTCCTTGGAAAAACATCAAGGTCTACTATCAAAATGACGATTATTCTAAAAGCGTCAACTACAAGCAATATCTTGGATTAACACCAAGACCTACTATCAAAGGTAGCATGTTGAGGTATCCTCTTTGTAAAGACAAACCCCATGTTTACTTCTAAAAATGACATGCTGTGACATCTCTTGTTAGAGGCAAATCCTCATGTTCATAGCCATTCCCTGGATTCAGAACAGGATGGGCAAATACAATACGGGACTGATCACCCCATAAGTGGCGGAAGTTCTCTTGTTAGAAAACGACCCCACACTACAACAAGTGTGAATTCATGTTTAAAGGGTTCACTCTTTACGGCAAAAGTCCTCTTGTTAGATGACAATTCCGTACTAAAGATTTTCAAATCGTGTTGCATGGTTCCTGGACGCAGAAAGCATGCATCACAACTCATATTTTCAAAAAGTGTTACATGGTCCCTGGACGCAGGAATCATGTATCACAAATATTTTACCAAATATTTTGTCAAATATTTTATCAAATATCTTATGTATCAAACACCTTTCCTAATATTTTATCAACGCGGTTTTTTGGGTGTATCACATTCAATGCCAAAATATTTTTTCAAATATTTTATCAACAAGCTTTTTAGGGTTCACAATATACTTCTTCAAAAACTAAAATGTTTTTACGTATGCTTCCCCAACGCGGGTTGATACACGCTGGCAGGTGCGCACCCTGTTTAAAACTCATAAAATTTACAAGTCGAGTCTTGTACAACGTCGCCTTAGAGTGGAACTAAGAGACGGTATAAACTAGTATCTTGCTTAGCCAAGATAACACCTTTCAAATACACTACTTGTTAAGAAATATTGCTATACGCAAAATACTTGGCAGGTTGCAACATATATAGCGGCAAGTTATTCAGGAAAGAAGGGCAACATGTGTAATGCATCATGCAAGCAATCAGGGGAACATCTCAAATCATCAATCAAGAAGTGGCTAATGGTCACGCCTGCGGAGACTACATCTATGATTACTAGTCATCCACATCAAACAAAACCTACAATGCGCAAGTCGCAACATCCTATGCTCTATCCATCTTGCCATGCCTTGGAATCCAACCAAGAGGGGCGATCATAACACTCAACAATGAGCGATATACAGTCGCAACTACGGACATCATGTTCATCATCTAAGGATATCTATCCTATCTTCCAAGTCCAAAGCATATGGGTAGCATAGATAACTCAAGGTATGAAATATTACTAACAAGTTATCACATGATTATTATTGAAAACAGGTCCAGGTGACGAAATATCATGCAAGCAAAGGCATGAACAAAGAATTATCAACATCAACCCATTCACAAAGGGTTCAACATATAGGTGAGACAAAATAAATACCCTCTCCCTCACATTATATAGGTTCGGCCGAAACCCCTTTACACCCTAGGAGGTGCTAAAATTGCTAAGGCAATTTACCCCAGAGATCCATCCCAGCAACCGAATTGAAGAGGCTTTGTTGTGGAGATCATAGCATGTAGATTGCTCTTCAACAAGAGTTCCCGCAGGACACCATCTCGTAGATCACGAACTCCATCATGATGTTTCTAGGCAACGAAAAGCTAAACTAGTATGTGTTCCTCTTTCCGCTGCGTAATTAGTTTACCGAGCATGTACATGTGTTTTATTCCGTATTTGCATCCCTAAATCCTTCAGTGGTAACGGAGCCTGTGTAGGGTGTTCATGATTTTTGCTAAAACTGTGTTCATGAATATTAATGAAAACGTGAATTTTGTAGAAATCGAAATTTGGATTTTTAATTGAGGGTAAAATTTGATCTTGAAATTACCCATCAAACCCTAGGGCCGCGGCATAGCCACGACTGGACTAGGCCAAGCCACAGCCTGAGCCACGGCGAAGCCGTGGCGTTATAATAATAATAATAATAATAAATTGCCACCATTGGCGGTTGTTTCGTGGTGGCGGTTTCGTGGTGGGCGGCGGCGGTGGCCCTAGGGTTTAGTCAATGTTAAATCTTAATATTAATTACCGATACATTATTTTCGTGATTTTAGCTAATAGATTGAGAAAAAATATATAGAGAGAGATTTTATCCCTAATATAGAATCTAATCAATATTGATATATACTGTGCAATAACTAACTTTGGAAATATATATATATATATATAATGAATATATTATACTTATTGTTACTTGACGACTAAGTTAAGTTTTTAGTGGATTTTAACACCCTACTTATTCACCAAGTAGCAATTCGGCCGAAACCCTAGGGGTTAATGGGTTGGACCAAATGCGCAACCGGGTCGTGTCGACCGACCCGGGTAACCCGTGGGATCCGAATTGGTTCGGTTCGGGTTCTGCCGGTTCAATCGGGTCGGGTCGACCGACCCGATATTCTCAATCAGTCCGACCCGAAATTCTCAATCGGTCCGACCCGGAGCGGGTCGAGTCGGACCAGGTGGGAAAATGGGTTGGGTCAAACCCAACCCGGTTCGATAAAACCGAACCGAAAATACCTAACCGGACTGGGTCAATCAGACTTGGTCAATCGGATCGGACCAGTCGGACCGGGTTTGCCGAACCGCACCGGATTAGGGTCAACTAAAAATAGGTTAGATTAAATTTAAAATCTGAATATTTTTTAACTTTAAAATTACCTACACAGTGCGAACTGGTTAACGTTTTAATTAAACATGATGCCTAGTTTCGGTTATGGGGATGGATCACAGAAAATGCATGATTATGGGACTGAATCATTTTGTGGGTTGAATTGAAATTATTTTATATTGATATGAATGCATGTTAGAATTGCGTCTTGACTATGTCAAGCTAGCTGGATATTACATGTTGGGGGCGCAACCCTGTTTTCAATTAATGAATTGCGTACTAGGATAAACATGTTGTGCTGAGTGATCTTGATTAGGATCCATATCTAGAAGTTCCCATGACTATTATAACATGAATTTTAAGTCATCCCCAACGATTTTAAATCGATAATCAGTCGCCAAATATGCATGATTGACGTGGAGTGATTACGCACGATGCGTATGCATGATAGTTTCAGGATGTGATCGCATGCGATAATTTACTTATGTCGTAGAATTATGTATGCTTGAATGATAAATCCCCGAAACATTTTAAAAAATGCCTTGGGAAAGCCAAGATCGGGTGTACGTAAAAAATCCTCGTTCCGGTTAAAGTAGCGATTAAACTGTTTTCAAAGAGACTGGTCTATTAGAAAGGAGACGTCGGCACTGTGAACTCTTTAAACGGCCTCCTTCCATTGGTTTACTAGTGCTCGGGTTGGTTAGATGACTGAGGAATCATTGTTTTTCGCCTCCTATCTCATAGATATCCAATGCAAGCAATCCTTTTCAAAATGTTTTAAATTGTCTCCCTTATTATCGCCCGGTTTGTCAATGTGTTAGTTAGGATGGCTGACAGAGTGTGATTCTATATTCCTCGCAATCTTGATGGTATGAGATATGATGAGTGGGAGAAGTATGAGTGGAAACTCCTCTCCGCTGTGTATGTCGAGGAATTTATATATCCAAAAGCGAAGAGGACAACCATGGAGGAATATGGTAATTCGTACTCCTTTGACGAAAGGTCACGGAAGGATCATATTGCAAGAGGGTTGATCTTTTTAACCTTGACAGCTGAAATTGAGGAGCAGTTCATGAATGTCAGTGCATTACATCTTTGGTGCGCCCTAAACCTTCGTTTCGGCGAAGGAAAGGCCGTTGAAGCAAGAAACCTCATGGTCGAATATGATTGTATCTTTGCATGGATGCCAGTATAAGAACCGGTCATGGCCCTGATAAAGAAAGGGATGTGTGAGAGAGGATTTATCCTATAATGAAAAGGTTCTCTCTATCGTGGTTTGCCAACGACGATGGACTCACACGTCTGATCAAATCTATTAAGACAATTATGGGTCTGTTCGAAGCAACAACGATAGTGAATCCTCCGTTTCATATGATTCGCTTGAGTCGGAGGACAACTTCGCTCATATGCCCAATCTGCTGAAAGAATCGAGCAACAAAAGGCTCAAACAAAAATCTGGTTGGTTGATAAAGCGTGTCTCAGGTACGCCTCGTTTGCCATGTACATAAAGCCGTAAAACGTTTTATACAAACATTATCATCTTATGTGATTCACTTGTGAATTTTCTTTTCAGGTGTGGTGTTCGACAAGACTTGATGATTCCGGACTATCAATTTCTCTCTTTGTTGTTACCTTATGATCAGAACCTTTTTACTGTCGTTTTATTTTTCATTTTCATTTGAATTGCTAATTTTGATTGTTTATGTTTCAGATTATTGAATAAATTAATTGTTATTGAGATTGAATCCAATTCGATTCGAAGTACAATATACTTATCAATCTATCGACCCGGTCAATGGGATCGATCCAAATCCGAACAAAGGGGATTAAAATCAAAATTTTCAACCAGGTCACAGAGGTCGAATAAATGAAACGATAGACACATTCTCCAACATCATTAGAAACCCATCGATTGCATAACTAAAATGAAAGATTTATTTTTAATTATTTGTTAGTACTCCATAAATATAATTGATAACGTAACAACGAACATATATGAAACCGATAATTAAATTGTGGAAACGAAATGATTTCACCTAGGGTAAACACCCAAGAGTGGTGCGCTCGTAGCGAATGGATTCCGATAAAATCGGATCACAACGATTTGAAGTACAAATTTAATGATAAGATGTATGATTTTGAAGTTCAAAATAACTTTACCCGTTTGGGATAACTCAACTGACTACTCATAAATTCGAGGAAATTGATTGCTTTAAAACCTTTCTCAATCTCATAGAAAATCAGCTAGAGCGTAAGGTGGGAATCTTGCACACTGACAAAGGTGAAGAATACATCTCGATTGAGTTTGATAAGTTATGGAGCATTGTCCGTAAAACAACGATCCCTTATACGTCACAACAGAATGGTTTGGCGGAGCGATATAATCGTACACTCATGATGTCGCAAGCTCAAATTCTGATATCCTTTTGGGGCGATGCGCTATTGACAACTACTCATGTAGTAAACCGTGTTCCTACAAAATCGGTAGACACGACACCATATGAGTTGTGGACTAGTAATGAGGTGGATCTTACCAGGCTACGACCTTGGGGTTGCGCAGCATACACGCATCAAAACCACAGCCGATTCGGAAAATTGGGACCTAGAGGATTGAAAGTTTCTTTATACGATACTCTGAAAACTCTAAGGGATGCGTGTTCGTGGCGGATCAAGAACATGGTGGTATGGTCGAACATGAGTCCATGGATGTTATGTTCCTTATGGATGAATTTCCTAAGCTTGGTGACATCAAAACGAATGAAGTCTTAATAGAACTTGAACAGGATGAGCATGATCAGGTCCCACGTACTTGGAGTAGGAGATTTTGGGGAGCAACAATAGTAAATGATATGGTAAACGAGAATGGGAAATTTTCATAATAAATCCAGTGGGAGGAGTCAATCCAACCACATAAATCATAATTTCTCCTAGTGGAAATCAAGTATAACCTGATCATGTAGTTGCTGAACCGTCGGATGAGAATCCTACAATTCCTCAACTACCTGCTGGTAACAGTGGGAGTGGGACAACCAACTTGGTTCCTGGTCCAAGTGACCATGGAATTTATCTCGGAGATAGAAACCTGACACAAAGAGGTCGTCCAAGAATAGTTGAAAGAGAAGGTTCCAGTAACGCCCTGGTTCCTAGTGGGAGCGTAGCTTAAGATGGGAATAATGAGCCTAGACATAGCCAAAGGAAGAAAACTTCTCCTAAGAAGTATCCCATCGAGAAAGGTGAATTATTCACCCTGATTTCGGTTGATGAACTGGTAAGTGTTAAACAAAATTTGGAAGGTCCTCAAGCAAAGGAATTGAAGAAAGTAATGGAGGAAGAAATCGCCTCTATGAAAGCCAATTCTGTTTGGACGTTAGTTGATTTTCCTGCTAATCGCAGAGAAATAGGGGTTAAGTGGATTCTGAAATTGAAACTCACTTCTAATGGAAACGTTGAGCGATATAATGCTCGACTTGTCGCGAAAGGATTGGACTTTGATGGAATTTACTCATCGACTGTGTGTTACACCACAGTCTGGGCCGTTTTGGCCTTGGTTGCTAGCCTCGATCTTGAGCTTCACCAAATGGATGTTAAGACTGTCTTCCTTCATGGGAACCTGGAGGAAGAGATCTACATGGAGAAACCAGAGGGTTTCATATATGAACGTAAACTTTGTAAGCTCCAAATATCGATCTATGGTCCTTAACAATCGTCCCGAAAATGGTACCGCAGGTTCCACGAGGAAATCATTGACAACAGATTCTTGAATCTTCATGAGGATCCCTGTGTGTACACTAAGACCGCTGGGTGAAAGTATGTCATGACGTTATACATCGATGACATCCTTATTGCCACGAACGATGTAAGTAATTTATAGAAATCAAAGTCCTAGTTAGCATCTGTATTTGAGATTGTTAGGTTATAAAGTCTAGGTCAACGGGTCGTCAATCTAGAATTTATCTCCCACTAATGAAATGTCGGGTTCAGTTCTCCTAGGACTAGTCGTTCTGATCCATGCCCTTATACTCCCTTGGGATAGTCGTTCTGATCCATGCCCTTCTCTTCTCTCCTTCTGACCTCCTTTCCTTCTCTCCTTTTGACCTCCTGAGGCTTGTACTTCTTACCCCTGGGGCTTGTCCTACTGCTCTATGCTCTTCTGCTTCCTTGGTTCTCTTCTCCTTGCCATCCTGCAAGAGGGGCAATACCAGGCACAGAGGGGGGGGGGGGTGGTGCCTGATGAACCCTCTCCGATGCCTAAGTCAGTACGGTTTTAGAGAGATAAAGCTAGAGAGATGTCAGAGCAAAATTGTGCAACTTGCCAAGATGATCCAATGAGTTGTGAAGGTGGGGTATTTATAGGCAACGGTGTCATTAAGGTGGCTTAATGACATCGTTAACCTTTAAACACAATTAATTAACCTTTAAGCACATAATTAAGACCTTAGGATTCGGCGAAGGTAGGCGGAGTGGACCGAGTGTGGGAGTCCGAAAATGGTGCCGGGGCCCTTGGGGGGAGGAGAAATCTGACCCCCAGGGGTAGGGGTTGGGTGAGGGCACCCAACCCCTCCTAGGGAGGATGGGGTTGGCCAACCCCTCCTAGGGAGGATGGGGTTGGCCAACCCCTCCTAGGGAGGATGGGGTTGGCCAACCCCATCCCCCCTAGGGGAGATCGGGTTGGCCGACCCGATCTCTCCTAGGAGAGATCGGGTTGGTCCACCCGATCTCCCCTAGGGGAGATCGGGTTGGCTGACCCGATCTCCCCTAGGGGAGGTCGGGTGTGGCCACCCAACCTCACCTAGGCGAGTCTGACTCGGCCGGACGGGCGCTTCGGCCTCGTCCGAGCCGTTGGTGTTTTCGCGAAGGGTTCGGGTTGAAGTTTCGATTTACAATCATAAATGGGACGATAAAAATGTAACGGTTCGGAAGTCAACGGGTTCAAATTGGGCGTATATCCATCACATGCCCCCGAGTCAACCAATGGCCTAACCCTTGATTGACTCTATTTTAGGATGGTATGACACGCGCAATTTGAAACCGGGGTTTTACCTTCTTTGTCTGAATGCTTGCTTACCCATGGATGCGTGCCTCTGACTCTGCCCCCTGTCTTATGAGATAGAGGAATTGTAAACGTCAGAGTAGTACGGACGTATGCCTAGGCACATGTCCGTCTGAGGTGGGAGTAATAAACCTATCTTTGCCGCAGGCGTATACTCAAAGAATACATGTTCACATAGGAATTCAATGTGAATGCAACTAAGTGACTTATGCTTCAATTTCATGCCGGGATAAGTCTAAGTGAAGAAAAATTTCAATTTTGGTCCGAAATTTTTTCTAAGTATGGGATACTGGAAAATACACCTAGGATGTTAACTAGGAGTGAACATGGACAAATCATGAACATGAGGATGTGTACTAGCATACATGCAAGTAGGAACATAAGGATGGGAGTGAGTAGAGACATGATGCGATTGTAGTCATGAATGTATGCATGAATATATGGCGGCCATGTGCATGGACGTCTAAATGTTTGAACACATGGGAGTGTGTATGTGAGCATGCATATGAGTGCGAGCATGAACATGTATGTATGCATGGACGGGTTGTGAGTATGAGCATGAGTGATGACATTGATGTACCTGTAGATGTTAATCATGAATATGAGCATAAGTGCAAAGGTGAGAGCATAGACCTCTCCTTTACTTGAGGGTGGGAACCCTGCCACTCAATGGGACACAACGTTCCGCCTCCCTCGTACTAGCGTGAGCATTGTCCATTAATCTCGACCTTCGGCATGTGTAACATTTTTCCTTTATTCGTTGGAGCGTGTGTATAGCTTTTGACCTTTACCTTTTTGGGAAGCTTTGTTCTTCAGACAGGGAGACCGTTGAATCGGATGAGAGGGAAGAACCTTCTAGTTCTGCTTATCAGGCCAAGAATTTTTCTAAGTCAGGGTTGGCTGCTAATGCTTCCAGTATGTTCTTTTTCCCCTCTCTTTTCTTTGTGATATATTTATGATTGTTCTCATGCTGCTTCCTTCTTGTTGTTAGAGCGTTCTTCCCTGGTTACCATATGGTTCTTGTGGTGGGTGAGAGTTCAAGTCAATCTAAATCCAAGGCACGGAAACCTGACTCTGAGGTCGGGCCCTCGGCTGCCAACGAGAAGGAAACCGCGAGAGGCTCTCCTTCAAGTGCCCCCTTGCTGACTCCCTCCCATGATAAGGAGGTAGTGGTTGAAGAGGCGCCCTCTTTGCTTGACAAAAGGGAACAACCTGTGGCTGGCGATGGGGTGATCATAGGTCTTGATGTCTCTTCTCTATCCCCTGCCCCCCAGCCGAGGGGCCGAGTCTCAAGTTTATTTCATCTTCATATGGATTTGACGACTTTTGAAGGTGTCTTTGTCTTTCCTATGGGTTATGTTATTAACCCCTGCGTTGAAGATTTTTCTTTTGGTGACGGGTGTGATCATCATCCTACATTGAGGTTCCCCTCTCTTGCCATGGCTCTGATTAAGATAGAAAATTCTTGCTTTGGAGTTTGGTGGAGACTGCTCTTGAATTAGCCTCTACTAGTGTCGTAGTTGTGATCGTTGTGGGGATCGTTTTGTTATATGCCCTCAATAGTGCTTGTCGTGATTCTTTGCTTCATGGTTGATTTCGTGAGATATGGAGGTTGTCTTCATATAAGTCCCTACCTTTGATGAGCGTATGAAGGGTGTTGTTTTTCCTTTTTCTTGAACCTCCTCCTAAGGCTAGGCGTAGCCTTTTGATGTTCGTGGTCGGGATGGTGTCTTTACAATGCATGTCTTTGACAGATGTTTTATGATGTGCTGCCATGATAATCACTTCGAGGTATGTGGACATGATAGCCACTTCCTGATGTGTCGGAGTGATAGCCCTTCTGTAGTGTGTGGACATGATAGCCAGTTCAGGGTATGTGGACATGATAGCCACTTCAAGGTATGTGGACATGATAGCCACTTCAAGATATGTGGACATGATAGCCACTTCAGGGTATGTGGACATGATAGCCACTTCAAGATATGTGGACATGATAGCCACTTCAGGGTATGTGGACATGATAGCCACTTCAGGGTATGTGGACATGATAGCCACATCACGATGTATGGAGTTGTGCTTTAGTATTCCTTTCTCGTTGGAGAGCCTTTATTGCTATAGTTGCCTTTTGTGTAGGCTATGTTTGTTGGGTTAGGTCCCGATGTCTCGTCTTGTCGGATGTTGTATCTTTTACGCTCTTTAGATGTCTCCTTCATGAGTTGTGCTTGACGATGTTCAAGTCTGATACGAGCATAGGTCACGCGAGGGCGACATGTATGACAATAATATTTGTCGGAGGTTGATTTGTGTGACTTGTAAGGCAATTCTCTTCTTGATGGGTCGAGCTTATTTTGAGAGCTTTGACCTTCGGATTTCATGTCTTTGCTATCCTTCTTGGTGGTGTTGGGTTCCTTTGAGATACTTCTCTTGACTTGTGATATGGGTGGTAGTATAACTCGTTACTTTTCATGATAACCTCTTGTGCTTCTGTATATGATCCTTTGGTCATGGATTTCTCCTTTGAATATGCTTTCCTTTCTTTTTCTTTCTTTTGTGCTTTCCTTCACATCATACCTGCTATCTCATCAAGAAAAAACATTACTTGTTCTTCACATTACTTTACTTAGAAATTTCTTTCTTATGGTATCCTTCTGAGCATGGTGTCCTTCTAAGCATGGTATCCTTCTAAGAATGGTATCCTTCTAAGCATGGTATCCTTCTAAGAATGGTATCCTTCTAAGCATGGTGTGATGATCTCTTCTGATACCCCTTATACGGTATACGTTGTACTGTTAGACCAAAGATACGCTCTTGGTGGGCGTCGAAATCTGTTCACGAGACAGGCTCTCGGACGGCACTTAACGTTTCACAGGATAGGCTCCCGGAGGGCACAGGTTAGTCCACCGATACGTTCTTGACGGGTGTCAAAATCTGTTCACGAGACAGGCTCTCGGACGGCACTTAACGTTTCACAGGATAGGCTCCCGGAGGGCTCAGGTTAGACCAAAGATACGCTCCTGGTGGGCGTCGAACTGGTAGTTTGAAATCTACCTCAAGATACGCTCTTGGGGGCGTCGAACTGGTAGTGTTTTTTCTACCTCAAGATACGCTCTTGGGGGCGTCGAATCTGGTAGGTTGCAAATCTACCTCAAGATACGCTCCTGGGGGCGTCGAAATTCGTAGTTTTTGGAAACCACTCTCAAGATACGCTCTTGGTGCGTCGAAGGTCGTAGTGTATAAACTACTCTCAAGATACGCTCTTGGGGGCGTCGAAGGTCGTAGTATGAACACTACTCTCAAGATACGCTCTTGGGGGCGTCGAAATTCGTAGTTTTTGGAAACCACTCTCAAGATACGCTCTTGGTGCGTCGAAGGTCGTAGTGTATAAACTACTCTCAAGATGCGCTCTTGGGGGCGTCGAAGGTCGTAGTATGAACACTACTCTCAAGATACGCTCTTGGGGGCGTCGAAGATCGTAGTATAAAAACTACTCTCAAGATACGCTCTTGGGGGCGTCGAAATCTGTTCGCGGGATAGGCTCCCGGAGGGCACAGGGTTCGTAGTTTTAGAACTACTCTCAAGATACGCTCTTGGGGGCGTCGAATGTGTTCGCGGGATTGGCTCCCGGAGGGCTCATAATGTTACCTTATCTTGTGTCCTTTCTCATGTAGGGTGCGTCTTTGGAGGTTGGGTGGAAGAGCTTTTGCTTTGGGTGGGTGGGGGTGGATTTCATTCTCTTGATAACTAGGATGTGGCAATGTTTGTATCCTAGGGGTGCTTGTAAATTCTTTCCCCCCCTTCCTTGTGCTTTAGGTTGAAAAGCTCTCTCATAGAATGGCGTCTTGAGTTGTTAATCTCATAGGTGTGTTTCGGACTAGTTAATCTAATCCATGCTCTTTGCTTGTGCATGGGGAGGTCTGACCGGGCTATGATAATCTTCTTGGAGTGTTGTGGCACTTAGTGTGGTTTGCCTTTTCCTTCACATTGGAGTATTCTTCAATGCCTTTAGGGGGTGTCACATTGGTCATGCTCCTCCCACCTTGAATGTTGATTATAGTCTTCCTTTGCATTAGGACTTGAACTTAAAAAGGATGTCTTCCTCTAGGTTTGCAGGTGATGTTCCCTGATTTTCCATGGGTTTGCCCTCGTATTGGCTATTCCTTGTTGGATAGCTTCATTAGAGACTGCCTTTGTATTACGTACGTATACGTGTTTGAGGTATGTTGAGCTGACAAGTCCCTCTTTTTTTTTTTTTTTTTTTTTTTTTTTTTGTCATAACCTTCATTCATCATGTATTCGGCGTATGGCCTTAAAGGCGGGATATTTTTCTAGTGCCCCTTTTATCGTGGTTCTCCTCTTGATGGGATGCCAGAGTCAAATGTCTTATCATTTGCAGACAAGGTGGTTGATCGGGATGTGCGTCTAGTATGAGGGTCGATCTTGAAACCTTACTCCCCAAGCTTTTGAGCTCTTCTTTGGTTGATCTTGTAGAACTATTATCCTGCCCTAAGGCTCTTGATAGGAGATGTATCTCATTTTCACACTCTAGTTGTTGCACTATCTCTTTTGCTAATCTTGCATCTCTAGAGTTTCTCTCTTGGTGCATGACTTCAATGACAGGATTTTCTACCGATGTTTATTCTATTAGGACTTGTATCCTTGGTTGCCCTCCTTTCTTGTGAGATGGCGAAGGAGTGTTTATGAACACTCCAATGTGTCGTACTTGGTAGAGGTATGCGCCTAATCCTTATGGCGCTGTCTTGAATCTTCGTGTACCTATATCTGATGGACATGTTATTCATTACATATATAGTACGGAGTCCAAGGATCTCCGGGTTAGGATCATATTTTGAGAACAGAGACATAGTCATCTATCAGATGACATCTTTTCTACGGAGTTAATTTTTACAAGGATAAATGCAAGGAAACTTGTAAGGATACTTGTAAGGATATGTGTTCCATCCTTTTCCTGGTTCGTTTGCAGTGCCGTGTCCCTAATGGGTGTGTTGATGTTCTGACCACCTTTACTAGTAGGGGTTCCTTTGGTATTAGGTATGCCTGACTCTTCTCTAATATCATCAATGGTTGGTCATGGGAGATGTCTGACGGACTCCCTTCATGTACTATGGTTCTCTTCATGTCAAAGTTGGTGATTCCCTCTCTTATGACTAACATATCATTGTGTGGAAATACTATGTTTTCCATATCCCTTTTTAAAAGCTTGATGATGGTGTCACCGTTCTTCCTTTGCTAGGCTTGGTGTCCTTGAGGGTTTTTGATGGAAGTGTATTCCATTACCTTGGATGAGCTTCCTAAGTGTAGTTGTGTCTCCTGGCTATTTTGTGAAATCATAAAGATCCGCTGGAGGTGTTTGCCTTTGATGGTGGGTGTTACCCATGTGATATGGTTTCCTCCATTTTTTGAGGGATGTGTTCGCGGCTACCCCCTCTTGTGCTAATGGGCGTTTGTGGGGAGGGCATGTTGTGACTGGTGCCCCCCTTGCATACCAATGCCATATGGGATCCTTTGACGGGCTTGGCCCTAGGATGCTTAGTGGACGGTTGTAGTAGGGGTAATCCTTCATGGTAGTTCCTCTATAGGATGTTGGGAGTGTTCAACTTATTTTTGTAAGTGAGCTTTCCATCTTGTGATCTTTCCCAGAAACTTGACCTTATAGGTGTTCTTTGGGATTGAGGAATCTGTTGCTTGTGCATCTCTTGATTGTCGACGGCCTTTTACTGATTCTTCTAGTGGTCCACCTGTGTATATATATATCACGGAGCCCGAAGGCGTCCGGTATGGTCATTCTTGGAAAACATGTTGATGTTAAGTATCATAATCTACTCCTTTTAGGGAGTTGACTTGTTATGCAGTTAAATTAAATAAGAGGATATGGGAAGGATATGGGTGTGGGGTGTTGAAATCCCCTGCTTCCTTGGTAATGTAACTGTCTTCCTCCATTAGTCTGTGTGTATTCCTTCCACTTGAGGAATATGAGGTCGCATCCTTGCAAGGCAGACTAGGTGGAGGTGTATCCTTCATGTATGCTATGTGCGGTCTCACTCTACTATGTCTCTCCATGAGACTTCCCATTGTAGTAGCTATGTGCTGACGTGGTGTGGTACTCTATTAGTTCCCTGTTCAAATCCTTGTCTTTTCAACTCCTCCTCTGTCCTAGGAGGACGTGTGCCAAGGGTTGTCATGCACAAGGGGTTTGGACCTGTCGTGCTGTATCATGGGTAGGTGGTTGCTTTATTGTGTTGTTGGGACTATGACCCTCCCTTTGAGCTTTCCTTGGTATGTCCCTTAGGCATGTCTGTGGTGATACGGACTGTATGTGTACATTGCCATGGTTGATGTTGGAACTCCTATATCCTTGTTGGTCTGTCATGTATGTCTTCCCTTAGTGCGGTGTATGTCCCTGTTGGGGTACTTGGTGGAATTCTTGCCTCCTTTGAGGTCTTGGCTGTCTGTCTGCTCCCAGTGGGGTGTAGGCCCTGGCGTCCTGTTGTTGCCTAGGAGGCACAAATTGCTGCCTTCCCTCTGGGAGTGGCCCTTGGTTATCTCTCATTTGTTCTTCTCGCTGCCTTGTTCGAGGGTGCGAGTGGTGTTCTTCTTCTGGGTCTTGTTCTTCCTCATGAACTTCTTCTTCTTCATGCTGGTGTTTCCTTCTCTGCCTGTTCCTCAGAGTCTCTATATGGGCTAGCAGCTCATCCAATGTGTTCATCAACCTCGGAGTCACTGTCTGTGCTCCTTGCGAGTATGCGGGCCTTATGTTGGTTGTGTGGGCACGATTGTCGTTCCTTTGAGTCATTATTCCACATGGATACCCTTGAGGTTGTGCCTCATAGTAGTACCCCTGTGGAGGTGCCGTGTATTGGGATGGCACTCCTTGTTGCCCCCTGTCCCTGTGGCTTCCTAGTCAATGGAGTTAGAGCTGTGGAAGCCTCCTCCCTGCTTGTTAGGCTGGGGTGCCTGTGGGGCTACCTGAGGCTCTGGTGTGCAGGCTGTTTCTCTGGGTTAGGCTGCCTTGCTGGAGGTATAGGATGTCTCCCTCGCCTATTGCCCCCAGGTGGGCGGTGATGCCTAGATACTAAGTTGTTTGTCATCGCTCTTGTTATTGCCAGGCTTTCTGTTCGAAGCCCACAGACGGCGCCAAGTGTTAGGTTATAAAGTCTAGGTCAACGGGTCGTCAATCTAGAATTTATCTCCCACTAATGAAATGTCGGGTTCAGTTCTCCTAGGACTAGTCGTTCTGATCCATGCCCTTATACTCCCTTGGGGTAGTCGTTCTGATCCATGCCCTTCTCTTCTCTCCTTCTGACCTCCTTTCCTTCTCTCCTTTTGACCTCCTGAGGCTTGTACTTCTTACCCCTGGGGCTTGTCCTACTGCTCTATGCTCTTCTGCTTCCTTGGTTCTCTTCTCCTTGCCATCCTGCAAGAGGGGCAATACCAGGCACAGAGGGGGGGGGGGGGGGGGGTGGTGCCTGATGAACCCTCTCCTATGCCTAAGTCAGTACGGTTTTAGAGAGATAAAGCTAGAGAGATGTCAGAGCAAAATTGTGCAACTTGCCAAGATGATCCAATGAGTTGTGAAGGTGGGGTATTTATAGGCAACGGTGTCATTAAGGTGGCTTAATGACATCGTTAACCTTTAAACACAATTAATTAACCTTTAAGCACATAATTAAGACCTTAGGATTCGGCGAAGGTAGGCGGAGTGGACCGAGTGTGGGAGTCCGAAAATGGTGCCGGGGCCCTTGGGGGGAGGAGAAATCTGACCCCCAGGGGTAGGGGTTGGGTGAGGGCACCCAACCCCTCCTAGGGAGGATGGGGTTGGCCAACCCCATCCCCCCTAGGGGAGATCGGGTTGGCCGACCCGATCTCTCCTAGGAGAGATCGGGTTGGCCGACCCGATCTCTCCTAGGAGAGATCGGGTTGGTCCACCCGATCTCCCCTAGGGGAGATCGGGTTGGCTGACCCGATCTCCCCTAGGGGAGGTCGGGTGTGGCCACCCAACCTCACCTAGGCGAGTCTGACTCGGCCGGACGGGCGCTTCGGCCTCGTCCGAGCCGTTGGTGTTTTCGCGAAGGGTTCGGGTTGAAGTTTCGATTTACAATCATAAATGGGACGATAAAAATGTAACGGTTCGGAAGTCAACGGGTTCAAATTGGGCGTATATCCATCAGAGATGATGGACATGGTCGAGGCCACTTACATTCTAGGCATTAAGATTGCTAGAGATCGTGTTGCTCGAAGATTATGTCTTTCTCAGGAAGCCTATATAAAAAATTTGTTGGAAGGTTCAATCTCTATGATGCAAAACCCGTGGAGATGCCGGTTGTATATGGGGTGCGTTGTCGAAGCGTGATGACCCAAAGAAACTGGCAGAGCGTGAACAGATGAAAGTGCATAGTACCTCAGAATGGTAGGAAGTATGATCTACACGATGCAATACACTCGTTTGGATATCTGTTACGATGTGGGCTTAGTAGCGTTTCCAATCAGAACCCATTTATCAACATTTAAAATCCATCAAACGATTATGAGATATCTGAAAGGTACGACAGACTACGGACTGTGTTATGAGGGATGTAATCTAGAATCGATAGGATATAGTGACGCTGACCACGGTGGTGATCTAGGTGATCGTAAGTCCACCTTAGGAGGAGTGTTTCTCCTTGCTAATGCCGCCATCTCTTTGATGAGCAAGAAGCAATCCTTTGTCGCGTTTTCTACTATGGAATCCGAATTCGTAGCTCTTCTAATAATGCCCAGGATGCTGTCTGGCTAAGGAGACTGATGACTGCCCTGCTTGACGTCGAGGACAGGAGTAAGCCTTTGTGCATCTACTCTGACAGTCAAGCAGCAATAAGGGCAGTCAAGATTCATAAGTCCCATAGTAGGACAAAACATATTGATATAAAATATAAATATGCGAAGAGTGTGGTAGAGGAAAAGCTAATCGCAGTTGAATTCAAACCTTCAGAGGATATGATTGTGGATCCATTAACTAAACCCTTACGCAAGAAATGTTTTCGAAAAGCACGTAAAACTACTTGGATTATGTAGGATTTAGAAAGCATGAATTAAGAAAGTAACATTTTTGAATTTGAAGTAATATTTGAATAAAATAATTGCTAATTGAGTTTATCATGTTTACGACGTCATAATAGCATCATTACATCAGATGGACGGTCTAAAAACTAGTCGTTGGAGCGTAAAACCTCCTAATAAATTATGTCGATGTGGACTCTGCCATGTCAAACGGGCACGGTCGCCTTGATGGAGAGCATTCCTCAGCCTTATCAAGACCGGCTAAGAACCATGGTGTTTCGAAAGAGAAACCTAGTTATGCAAAATGATCATTTGGTTTCGGGATAACACGACATTATCAAAGTTTTGCAGATCGCCGTAACGAACTTTGTTCGTCTACTACCACATTCAAGGCAAGATGATAATGTACGATAGCATATGACATTCCAATTCCTAATATAAAATAAATTCAGGTTATGCTATCGACGCGCACTTCATACTGCGTGTGCCATGTTCAACCATGGGGTCAGGATCGGTTGTGATAGACAGAATCTTCTGAGATTCTGAAGGACACAAACTTCTTCACCTTCTGCGTATGACTTGATGGATATACGCCCAATTTGAACCCGTTGACTTCCAAACCGTTGTATTTTTATCATCCCATTAACGATTGTAAATCGAAACTTCAAACCCGAACACTTCGCGAAAACATCAACGGCTCGGACGAGGCCGGAGCGCTCGTCCGGCCGAGGCAAACTCACCTAGGTGAGGTTGGGTGGCCACACCCGACCTCCCCTAGGAGAGATCGGGTCAGCCAACCCGATCTCTCCTAGGGGAGATCGGGTGGACCAACCCGATCTCTCCTAGGAGAGATCGGGTCGGCCAACCCGATCTCTCCTAGGAGGGATGGGGTTGGCCAACCCCATCCTCCCTAGGAGGGGTTGGGTGCCCTCACCCAACCCCTACCCTTGGGGGTCGGATTTCTCCTCCCCCAAGGGCCCCTGCGCCATTTTCGGACACCCACACTCGGTTCACGTCGCCTACCTTCTCCGTATCCTAAGGTCTTAATTATGCGCTTAAAGGTTAATTAATTGTGTTTAGAGGTTAACGATGTCATTAAGCCACCTTAATGACACCGTTGCCTATAAATACCCCACCTTCACAACTCGCCAGGGATCTTGGCAATTTGGATTATTTTGCTCTGACATCTCTCTAGTTTATCTCTCTAAAAACGATACTGACTTAGGCATCGGAGAGGGTTCACCAGGCACCACCCCCCCTCTCTGTGTCTGGTACTGCCCCTTCTGCAGGAAGGAAGGAAGGAAGCAAGGAAGCAAGGCAAAGCAGGGCAACCCGAGAGTATCAGATCATCCGCATCTCCAGTGAGGAACGGGATTTGAGCCGATCATCCGTTGACCCAGATCTCGGAACCTAACACTTGGCGCCGTCTGTGGGCTTCGGACAGAAAGCCTAATTATCACCAGCTAGATGGCAGGCGTATATGTCATTCATGGGGGTTATGGAGCTGGAGGAGAGTCAGCGAATGCCAGAGAAGCATATATGGCAGAGTTAGGGGACCCTAAGCCAAAGGAAGAACAAGCAGAAGGAAAAAGACAAGACATAATAGAATTTTCAAGAAGAGACATGGAGCATGTGTTACCAGACAACAAGGATGCCCTGGTCATAACAATGAAGATCACTGATATGGACATAGGAAGAATCCTAGTAGACAGTGGAAGCTCACCCAACATCATTAGCAAGAAAGTCCTCAACATACTAGGAGTAAGGCCAAGTAGCATAAAACAGGTTCACTCCCCCTTGGTAGGATTTTCAGGAAAGCCAACATACCCACTGGGGGCAGTCACACTACCTGTGACACTGGGTACAGGCCAGAGGCAGCTAAAGATTGATGTCCCATTCTTCATCACAGAAGAAATGGAGGAGTACAATGGGATCCTGGGTACCACTACAATCAACAAGTGGGGTATGGTACCATCAACACTACATCAGAAAATGAAATTCCCCACAGGCCAAGGCATAGGGGAAGTAAAAGGTAACCAGAAGGTAGCAAGGAAATGTGCAAGGATTGCACTAGGCAAGAGGAAGAAAACAAGAGAAGTCCTACTAGTAGATGAGGACCCAAGAGAAGATCATGGAAGACCAGCCCCCATGGAGGAACTAAAAGAGATACTCATAGAAGAACCCGATAGGAAGGCCAAAATCGGGACTGCCTTATCTCAGGAAGAGGAAAACCACTTAGTAGCTTTACTAAGGGAATACAAGGATCTGTTCGCCTGGTCACCAAGCGATATGCCAGGAATATCAGAAGAAGTAATCTCACACAAGCTCAATATAGACGCGGCAACGCGACCAACAACACAGAAGGTGAGACCAATGGGAGGAAGCAAAAAGATAGCTATCCAAGAAGAAGTAGAAAAGCTACTAAAGGCAAAGTTCATCAAGGAAATCAGATTCCAGACATGGGTGGTAAACCCAGTACTGGTAAAGAAGCCGGGGGGAAGTTGGAGAATGTGTATCGACTATCGTGACTTAAACAAAGCATGCCCAAAGGACTCATATCCGTTACCAAGAATAGATCAGTTAGTGGATGCAACATCAGGTCACCAACTAATGAGCTTCATGGATGCATACTCAGGATACAACCAGATAAAAATGGCACCCGAGGACGCCCCTCACACAGCATTCTATGCTGATAGCAAGATATACCATTACACGGTGATGCCTTTCGGACTCATAAATGCTGGAGCAACATATCAAAGAATGGTCAACAAAATCTTTGGGGACATGATAGGGAAGACAATGGAGGCATATGTGGACGATATGATAGTCAAATCCAAAGAGAAGAAGGACCATGTGGAGAACCTTCGCTCAACATTCGAGAGGATGAGGCAGTACCAGGTCCGTCTAAATCCGAAAAAATGCGCATTTGGGGTGCAATCAGGGAAATTTTTAGGCTTCATGGTAAGCCAACGAGGCATAGAGGTAAACCCCGAAAAACTTCAAGCAATTGAAGAAATGCAGTCACCTACGAAGCACAAAGAGGTTCAACGACTGAACGGGAGGTTGGCAGCCCTTAACAGATTCCTATCCAAAATAGGAGACAAGGCATTACCCTTCTTTGAGGTACTAAGGGCAAACAAGAAATTCGAATGGACACCGAGATGTGAGGAAGCCTTCCAGCAACTCAAGCAACACCTAAAAACACTACCGCCCCTAGCAAAGCCTACACCAGGGGAGCCCCTCTACCTCTACATCTCCGTGAGCAATGTGGCAGTAAGCTCAGTGCTAATCAAAGAAGAAAACGCTGCACAATTGCCGGTATACTTCGTAAGCAAAACATTGGC
Organism: Clarkia xantiana subsp. parviflora; assembly: GCA_036873135.1. Lineage (NCBI taxonomy): Eukaryota > Viridiplantae > Streptophyta > Magnoliopsida > Myrtales > Onagraceae > Clarkia > Clarkia xantiana. Next base: position 683,473 of record JAPTYO010000015.1, read on the forward strand.
AAAGTATGAGATCAACTACTTGCCAATAGAAAAGTACCTCTATGCACTGATTATATCAGCAAGAAAGTTGAGACCGTATTTTCATGGGCATGAAGTAACAGTCCTCACAGACCAACCATTGAAACACCTCCTCCAGAGACCAGACACATCGGGAAGACTGACCAAATGGGCAATTGAGCTAAGTGAGTTTCGCATTCATTTCGCCCCAAGAACAGCCATAAAGGGTCAGGCTCTAGCAGATTTTATCGCCGAATTCACCGGAATTAATCCAGACGAAGACTTGGGAGAAGTCAAAACTACATGCGAGGCAAGTAGTAGTCAGGAGAAACAATTAGAAGAATTATGGGAGATGCATACTGATGGGTCATCCAACGGAGGAGGTTCAGGTGCAGGCCTCTTACTATACCCACCAAACAGCGATACACCTATGCGCTATGCCATGGCACTCACCTTTAAGGCAACAAACAATGAGGCTGAGTACGAAGCACTAATAACTGGCCTGAGAATAGCCAAAGGAGTAGGGGCAAAGCATCTAAGAGTCAAGTGTGATTCTCAACTAGTCGTCAATCAAGTGAAAGGAATCTACACTGCAAAGTCCGAAAACATGCAGAAATACTTGCAGCAAGCCAGGGACCTAATAAAGAGCTTCCAAAGCTTCGACATTGAGTCAGTCCCAAGAGAACAAAACCAAGAGGCAGACGCCTTAAGCAAACTAGCCCTAGGGGTAGAAGCAGGCAAAGAGGTTCACTTTGTAGAACAAAGAATGCAATCAGTGATAGAACAAATGGAGGTTCTAGTAATAGATGAAGCAGAAGCCTGGATGACCCCAATGCGTCAATACATCATGGAAGGAAAGCTCCCAAAGGATAAGGTGGAGGCAGTCAAGATTGAAAGAATGGCTAGGAATTACGCAGTGATGGACAATGAACTCTACAAGAAGGGGTACTCCACACCTTTCCTCAAATGCATAACATACCCTGAAACAGAAAGAGTGCTTGCAGAACTCCATGAGGGAGACGCGGGGTGCCATGAGGGAGCACGGTCAATAAGCCGAAAGGTTTACAACCTAGGATACTATTGGCCATCAATGAGCAAAGAAGTAGCAGACTTGGTACAAAAATGTGATCACTGCCAAAGGTACTCTAGAAATATAACAGCCCCAGCAGCAAAGCTAAGCTCCATCTCGGGAGCCTGGCCATTCGCACAATGGGGGATTGATCTGATAGGCCCCCTACCAAGAACAAAAGGTCAGAAGACTTGCATAATCGTAGCAATAGACTACTTCTCCAAGTGGATAGAAGCAAAGGCAATGGGGAAGACAACAGACGATCAAGTCGTCAACTTCATTCAATCTCACATTGTTTCGAGGTACGGGGTGCCAAAAGCAATAATAAGTGACAATGGACCACAGTTCAAGAGCAAGAAACTACAGTGGTATTGCGAAAGACTGAATATAGACCACCGTTTCGCATCAGTAAAGCACCCTCAGACAAATGGACAGGTAGAGTCAGCAAACAAAATAGTGCTAGATGGCCTAAAGAAACGACTCCACGCTACCAAGGGAAGTTGGGTAGATGAGCTGGAAAATGTTCTATGGGCAGTGCGGACAACACCAAAGATATCCACAGGAGAAACGCCATTCGGCCTAGTATACGGGACCGAAGCGGTAGCGCCAGCAGAAATGGCAGTGTCATCCCTAAGAACCACGTACTTTGAAGAACATGAGAACAACAAAGCAAGGCTTCTAGACTTAGACATGGTGGAGGATAAAAGATGGAATTCAGAAGAAGCACAGGCACGGATGCGCCTTGTGTCAGCAAGATATTACAACCGCCAAGTCAATGAAAGACAATTCCACGTAGGAGAACTGGTGCTCAGAAAGAACGAATTCTCACACCTAGACCAAGTCAGAAAGTTATCTCCAAAGTGGGAAGGACCATACAAGATAGAGTCGGTTCCCTATGTAAATGCTTACCGCCTCGAGGACGGGGAGGGGTATATCTCCACAAACACCTTCAGTGGAGAGCACCTAAAGAAGTACTACGTCTAAGAAGAAAACACAAACAAAAGACCATATCCTTAGTTTCATATCTAGCACTTTACATGTTCAAGCTTTCCAAGTTTTTCAAACAACTTTTGAGAAGGAGAACTCACGAAGTTCCTCCAACTCTACCACTATCTATATTTTCCTCCAAAGGGTGTCTTGACCCACCCAAGGCACCCCAAATGTACAAAAGACATGAACACTCTTAAAAGAGTAAGTTTTCCTTCAAAGGCATTTTCCAATGAATGTGATGATATAGTCATGATGTTATCCTTACACAGATATGACTTCAAGTCAACAACAGTTTCGACGCCCCCAAGAGCGTATCTTGAGAGTAGTATCCATACTACGACCCTCGACGCCCCCAAGAGCGTATCTTGAGAGTAGTGTTCATACTACGAAATTCGACGCCCCCAAGAGCGTATCTTGAGAGTAGTTATTACACTACGACCTTCGACGCACCAAGAGCGTATCTTGAGAGTGGTTTCCAAAAACTACGACCTTCGACGCTCCCAAGAGCGTATCTTGAGAGTAGTGTTCATACTACGAAATTCGACGCCCCCAAGAGCGTATCTTGAGAGTAGTTATTACACTACGACCTTCGACGCACCAAGAGCGTATCTTGAGAGTGGTTTCCAAAAAATACGAATTTCGACGCCCCCAGGAGCGTATCTTGAGGTAGCTTTGCAACCTACCAGATTCGACACCACCAAGAGCGTATCTTGAGGTAGAAAAAACACTACCAGACTCGACGCCCCCAAGAGCGTATCTTGAGGTAGATTTCAAACTACCAGCTTCGACGCCCACCAGGAGCGTATCTTTGTCCTAACCTGTGCCCTCCGGGAGCCTATCCTGTGAAACGTTAAGTGCCCTCCGAGAGCCTGTCTCGTGAACAATCTTCGACGCCAACCAGGAGCGTATCGTTGGTCTAACCTGCGCCCTCCGGGAGCCTATCCTGTGAAACGTTAAGTGCCCTCCGAGAGCCTGTCTCGTGAACAATCTTCGACGCCAACCAGGAGCGTATCTTTGGTCTAACCTGCGCCCTCCGGGAGCCTATCCTGTGAAACGTTAAGTGCCCTCCGAGAGCCTGTCTCGTGAACAGTTTTCGACGCCCACCAGGAGCGTATCTTTGGTCTAACCTGCGCCATCCGGGAGCCTATCCTGTGAAACGTTAAGTGCCCTCCGAGAGCCTGTCTCGTGAACAGTCTTCGACGCCAACCAGGAGCGTATCTTTGGTCTAACCTGCGCCCTCCGGGAGCCTATCCTGTGAAACGTTAAGTGCCCTCCGAGAGCCTGTCTCGCGAATAGTTTCGACGCCAACCAAGAGCGTATCTTTGGTTTAACCTGTGCCCTCCGGGAGCCTATCCTGCGAAACGTTAAGTGCCCTCCGAGAGCCTGTCTCGTGATCAGATTCGACGCCCACCAAGAGCGTATCTTTGGTCTAACAGTACCATGTATACCATTTAAAGGGTATCAGAAGAGATCATGACACCATGCTCAGAAAGATCCAATGAGAAAGTAATCTCAAAGTAAAGATATATGAAGAACACATAATGTTTTTTCTTGATGAAATAGCAGGTATGATATGAAGGAAAACAAGAAAGAAGGATAAGTAAAGGAGACACACCAAGGGAAGGGCCCATAACCAAAGAGCCATACACAAAGCACAGGGAGATATCATGAGAAGAGATATAAACACACGGCCATGTATACAACGAGTAGAGACAAGTGTATCAAACAAAGATGGCAACACTAAGAAAGGTGGAGTTTTAAACTCTAAAGACAACCACAACTCACAAACACACGAGACCACTACAAGAAATAAAGGTACTATTCCTTCATCTTCGCAATATGCTTAATAGCAAAGTCTGACAAATCACCAAGTCGAGAGAAAGGAAAGTCAGGAGCAATCACGTAAATACGTTCGAGAATCTCCTTCAAAGAAATACGTTTCGCCACAGAGCAGCGAACGTCGATAGCAGCCTGATAAGCGGAAGAAGCCTTATACTCAGCAATGGCACACTCCTTCGCTTCCATACGAAACATTTCCTCCAGAGAGCCTAACTCAGCAGCTCGGAGTGCCTCGTCACGATAAGACCTTTGTCTCAAGGCCTCAACCTCTTCATTGAGAAGAGCAATGCGACCCTCCAAGTCTCGGCACCGCAAATCGGTAATGCGACTATGCTCCAAACAGCTAATAAGCTTGGAGTTAAGGGAGACACAAATGTCCTCGTACACCTTTCTCTCCTCAGCAAGGTCAATAGCAAGGGAAGATAAATTAACAAGGTCGGCCATACCCTGCAACAAAAAAAAAGGATGAGACAAATAACGCACAGAAAAGAAATATGCTAAAGGATAACACGGTTAACAAAAATTACAGGAGCATAGCGAGCCAACACATCACGAGCCAATTCATAAGTTGCCTCCGACCCTTTAGATGGGGACACACGATCGGCAGGAGGAACAGCAGACTGCAGAACACGAACTCCAACCTCAGGAGTTTTCAAAGAAGATTGATTGTCAAAATGAGCCCCACGCCCATGATAAGGCGCCCACTCAGACCCAACAATTCCATCAACAGGTGGACGAGACAGCTCCTTCCGACTCAGACGCGGAAGACGAAGTCTACCTATAACAAAGCACAAAGTAAAAACCAATGTACACTAAGGAAACTCAGATGCTCAAGGACTCACCAAACAAGGAAGAAGGAAAAGATGGCTCCCGGACCTTCGATTGGGGGGCATCAATACAGAAAGAAGATGGCACCCTAACATCACCACTCTTACCTCCAACTAGAGGACACTTCCCCACACCATAGAAAACCGATATTTTCGCAATCGAAGGTCCGGTCCCAGAATTAACCACTCCCACACGTACTGGTCTCTTACTCCTCATCAATCACCAGAAAGTTCTGCTGATCGAAAAAAAACACAGGCTTAGCCCAAGGAAAACAGAAAGCGAACAGTGGACAAGAGATACAAACTCATTTCCCTAAAATGATGGATACAAAGCCAAAAGACAAGAATAGAAAGACGACAAGAAAAATCCCACCAGCCAACAGGCAGAGGCAGGGGGCAGGGGGAAATAGTCATAACCCCCAGCATAAGAAGACCCCACCAGCCAACAGGCAGAGGCAGGGGGCAGGGGGAGATAGTCACCACCCCTAGCATAAGAAGACCCCACCAGCCAACAGGCAGAGGCAGGGGCAGGGGGAGATAGTCACCACCCCCAGCATAAGAAGACCCCACCAGCCAACAGGCAGAGGCAGGGGGCAAGGGGAGATAGTCACCACCCCCAGCATAAAGAAACCTCATCAGCCAACAGGCAGAGGCAGGGGGACAGGGGGAGATAGTTACAACCCCCAGCATAGAGAGACCCCACTAGCCAACAAGCAGAGACAGGGGGCAAAAGGAGATAATTATAATCCCAATATAGAAGACTTTGCCCGCCAGTAAGCGGAAACATGAGAGAAAAAAGATGGAAAAATGACAAATCAAACAGGACTATATTACCATGAAGACATACAAATCAAGAACGAAACAAGTAAGGAAACGATTGAAGGAGAAGCGGGATTAAGTCCCTCAAGAGCAAGGCTTACACAAAAAGAAAAAACACGTACCTCAATGCGACGCGCGCCCCGAGAAGTAAGCCTGACCAAAAATCCCACCGTCGAAAAGAAAAGAAGAGAAAAGGACAACGAGAATGAGGTAAACACTCACCCTTTTATAGTATAAAGGATTAGGGTTTTTCCAAAGTCGTCGAATCAACACCGTTAATTTTTAGAAGGGAAAATTTCAAGGGACAGATTCAAACACTAGTCCCCATTAACCACGATTAAACTCATACTCACCATAGTTAACATCCCATAGGTTTATTTTCTAGTATTTCATACTTAGGAAACTCTTTTGGTCAAAATTGAATTTTTCCTCACGTAGGTAGAATCCCGGCACGAATTTGAAGCGTAAGTTACTTAATTGCATTCGTATTGCGCCCTTATGCGAGTGTAAATTTTTTAAGTATACGCCGGTAGCAAAGATAGGTTTATTACTCCCACCTCAGACGGACGCGTGCTTAGGCATACGTCCGCGCTACTCTAACGTTTACAACTCCTCTATCTCATAAGACAAGGGACAGGATCGGAGACACGCATCCGTGGATAAGCAAACACTCAGATGAAAGGTAAAACCCCGGTTTCAAATTGCGCGTATCATACCATCCTGAAATGGAGTCAATCAAGGGTTAGGCCATTGGTTGACTCGGGGGCATGTGATGGATATACGCCCAATTTGAACCCGTTGACTTCCAAACCGTTGTATTTTTATCATCCCATTAACGATTGTAAATCGAAACTTCAAACCCGAACACTTCGCGAAAACATCAACGGCTCGGACGAGGCCGGAGCGCTCGTCCGGCCGAGGCAAACTCACCTAGGTGAGGTTGGGTGGCCACACCCGACCTCCCCTAGGAGAGATCGGGTCAGCCAACCCGATCTCTCCTAGGGGAGATCGGGTGGACCAACCCGATCTCTCCTAGGAGAGATCGGGTCGGCCAACCCGATCTCTCCTAGGAGGGATGGGGTTGGCCAACCCCATCCTCCCTAGGAGGGGTTGGGTGCCCTCACCCAACCCCTACCCTTGGGGGTTGGATTTCTCCTCCCCCAAGGGCCCCTGCGCCATTTTCAGACCCCCACACTCGGTTCACGTCGCCTACCTTCTCCGTATCCTAAGGTCTTAATTATGCGCTTAAAGGTTAATTAATTGTGTTTAGAGGTTAACGATGTCATTAAGCCACCTTAATGACACCGTTGCCTATAAATACCCCACCTTCACAACTCGCCAGGGATCTTGGCAATTTGGATTATTTTGCTCTGACATCTCTCTAGTTTATCTCTCTAAAAACGATACTGACTTAGGCATCGGAGAGGGTTCACCAGGCACCACCCCCCCTCTCTGTGTCTGGTACTGCCCCTTCTGCAGGAAGGAAGGAAGGAAGGAAGGAAGGAAGCAAGGCAAAGCAGGGCAACCCGAGAGTATCAGATCATCCGCATCTCCAGTGAGGAACGGGATTTGAGCCGATCATCCGTTGACCCAGATCTCGGAACCTAACATGACTGATCCCAGGTGTTGAATGAAGCAGCACCCGATGTACCCTTATCACTCGGAACTCATATCCATGGTTGGGCTCAATGTCGCTCCCAGGTGAATATATATTGGGCACCAGTTGAGTTTAACTATGGATATGAGCGATGGGGATGGTCATGCATATCTGTCATTCTCCGACTCTTGTATTCACTAGGTGGCCACCAACCGAATATTAGTTGAATGTTGTGAATAATTGTGCGGATGCCTTGGAGAAGTATTCCTTTGGGGAAAACTAGGCAACTAGAGAATAACAGTTGACCAGTTGATAACAGATTAGGGAATCAACGTTCCGCAGACGCTACAACACTTTTAACCGATGAGTAGCACGATGTCTGTTGTGTCTGTCGGTCGCACGGAAAACCTCGTCTGAACAATACGAAAACTGGATTGGATAATTGAATGAATGTTGATGTGATGGTCGACAACATATTAATAGGCACCCTCCCATTCTGGCGAGTGGGTGCTATTGGGATTTGGAGTATATGACGTAACAGGGAGACCATTAATATAAGCCCAACATCCTAAGCATAATTGGGGTATGTCACATTAGGGATTTTGGGCCAGGCCAAAATCTTAGTGGACCGTGCAAGGCCCAAAATTGTACATTCCCTATTATATGGTTCGGCCGAACCTAAGGGAGCAATCCTTTGGTGGGCATTTCTCACATCCTCTAATAAAAGGAGGTGTTAGAGGATTTATTAAGGTTAATCACTTTCTCTCATTTAGTTGAGACAAAATAAATCTCCTCTCCCTTATATCATATAGGTTCGGCTGAAACCCCTTTACAATCAAGGAGGTTCCGAAATTTCTAAGGCAATTTACCTTAGAGATCCATCCCAACAACTGGATTGAAGATGTTTTGTTGTGGAGACCATAACCTGTGGATTGCTCTTCAACAAGGGTTTCCGCAGGACTCCGTCCGGTAGATCGCAAACTCCCTCGTGACGTTCCTAGGCTACGGAAATCTAGATTGGTATGTGCTCCCCTTTCCGCTGCGTAATTAGTTTACCGAGCACGTACACGTGTTTTATTTCTTAATTGCATCCCCTAAATCCTTCATATATCACCAAATATTCTGATTTCCTTAAAATCATGCACAGAATATATCGATAATTAATATCACAATTTTACATGTGACTAAACTAACCCTAGGCCGGCCGAAATTTTCTTCCTTGCTGTCGAATCAAAATTTTACACCTAATGGTTCGGCCAAAACTTAGCTTTAGGGTTAGTGGTAAAATTTCTAGATAAAATTTTACCTTAATCACAAATCCAAAGTTTAATTTTGATAAAAATAACGCTTTTTAATAAAATTGATGAAGACCCTATACAGGCTCTGATACCACTAACATGATTAGGGGATATAATTACAGATCAAAACTCAAGTACATGCTTGTAAATATATTACGCAACGGAAAGGGAACACATACCAGTTTTGCTTTACGTAGCCCAAGATCGTAACAAGGGATTCCATGATTTGCCGGACGGAATAATGCTGGAACTCTGAATTGAGAGCAATCCACATGCAATGGTCTCCACAGCAATGCCTCTTCAATTCGGTTGCTGGATGGATCTACGGGGTGAATTTCTTGTGACAATTCAACACCTACTTTTGCAGGGAGTGGTTCGGCCGAACCATTAAGGTGAAAGGGAGAGGGGATTTCTTTGTGACTACTAAAAGGGAGAAAGTGATTAACCCTAAGAAATCCCCTTACACCTCATATTTATAAGAGGAGGTGAGCAAAGTCCACCTAGGACTTTACCATTATTCATGCCGAACCTATCAAGGGAGTAGGGCTGGCCCTATTGGGCCAATTATGTCTCATAGGAATTTTGGCCTGACCCAAAATCTCCTATGTTTCAAACTCCAATTATGCTTAGCATGTTGGGCTCCTTATTACGGCGGCCCATTTACTCCAAATGCTAACATAAGTTGTTTTAGCAATGGTAAATTGTTCATGCTATAGATATGAATAATTTATTGAAAAAACTAATGTGTCGAAATTTGATTGGTTGATGTAGTTGATGCCGCGACATGTTAATTCTTCCCTTGTTGCCGCTTTCCCTCTTTCTCTTGGTCAAGATTGTGAGGGAATGGTACCACATATGCTTCATATATGTAACCTCGTAAGACACTCCCTTGTGCCTTGCTCTTTCATCAATAATGTATGTTCGTGGGTATTGTTGGATCACGGGTGAAGCTCCGTTACGTCCTTGACGGAATGTTCGGACTCCTAAGCTCCGCGTGGTCCTGCACAAGGGGATGACCTGGGTGGTGACCCAGAATCCCTCTCCGATGCTTAAATGAGTACAGTAATCAATGGGGTGGTAAGCCAAAGTCTAAGCTCGTAATTCAATTAGGGTTTTCTGGGGTAACTTCCTCCTTTATATAGGAGACGAAGTCACCCAGAGTTACCTGGGGCCAGGCTTGGCCGTTATGGTCATGATTCCGTATATCTCGGGGGATTCCGTATAATTCGCCCCACGCTCCGCGTATCTTACCCATACTCCGTGTATCTCGGGCACGCCCTGCGTATCTCGGGGAAACTTATCCGTTATCTTCAACCGTCTCCCACTACTCTACCTGGTAGGCGGGTTTCTCGGTCTTATCCTCTGATCCCAAGTCCTAACTCCTGTCGGGGACTCCAGAGTTGTTCCGTTCTAGATCACCACCCAGGACCTTCAGTCTCTGCGGGACAGGTCCAGCCTCTGCGGGGCTTTATCATCGGAGCCTTTATCAAGGCATATCGGGGCCTACTCAGAGGCTTCTTATCGGGAGCGTACAGCTCTTATGTCGGGCCCGCCTACGTCGGGGCTCTTCGTACTGGACCTCTGGGCCTTCCGGGCCTTTACGAGGCCCCCTGGACTTACTTGCCGTCCATTGGATGTTTAACGGGGCTAACGATTGCTATCGGAACCCATCATTTGCCCCCAAGACATGGGGGACTTTTAGTCCATCGTGTCTTCTGATCTCATGCCTGCCAATCTTATCATCGGAGGTTTTCGCCTTTATATCTTCCGATACCACCGTCGGGACCTTCTACCTTCGCAATTTCGGATACCTCAGTTAGAGGCTTTTGTCTTTGTATCCTCCGATGCCACCGTCGGAGGTTCTGATCTTCGCGTGTAATTGTCATGTGTCAGAGTCTCTTTCTCATGATTACTCTGGGCCCCATGTGTAGTTGCCAAATCCGAGGAGTCTCCTCAGCTATTGCAGCATTAAATGCCTGAGGATAGAGAAACGACGTTCGAACTAGCGTGACTGTTGTTTTCTGAAAAAGGCGATTGTGACGTCACGCACGTCTCCTCCGTGCCTATAATCTCGTCGATTGAGATCGTGTCGTTTTCTCTTCAACGGTTCAGATCAAGCCCATCCAGCTGTCTCTTCTGTACCGTTCCATAGTTCAATGGTCCTGATCCAGTCGTTTCGTCTTCAACGGTCACGATTATATTCCTCCATTTGCCTTTTTAGCCTATAAAAGGGAGGACCTTGATCTTATTCACTTCTTCTGCGTTCTTTGACTCTCAGTCCTCTTTGCGTTCGAAGTTCTTCTCCAAGCTCTTCCTGGGGTTCCAAGTGATCAAGGCCCCTTCGTCTTCTCCTTTTCTTCATTCGTCCCACTGCCACAGGTCCCTCGGAAGCTCCAGTTCCGACAGAGGCCATCATTCCGGCGGAGGATGCCGCTCCGCAAGAGCTGCTGCTGGAGGACGTCCCGGCGGAGACTCCGTTCCGTCCGGTGACTCACTTGGAAGCTTCTCCATCCGTCGAGGAGCTTGAAGAGGGGGGCCTGGTTCCCCGTGGCCGGTCGAGGTCTAGGAGCACAAGGCCCGTTGCCAGGGATGTATCCAAGAGTCCTCCTCCCATTCTTCGTACTCCAACTCCCGAGCCACCAGCTGAGGTGGCTCCTCCGGCTGAGGGTTCCGGGACTATCCCTCTTTTCCCTGTGGATGAAAATCTTTACAAGGTTTTCACCCCCGACCAGGCGATGTTGCCCTGGAATCCGATCGAGTCCCTCCGCGGAATTCCTCTCCGACGGGGGAATCTTGATCCTGGCCTGGCCCTGCATCTTCTGGCGGGGTCAATTCCTCCAGCCTTGAGGCGACCCTTGTCCTTTGCTCGGGAGGACCTGGAGGAGGATATCCGCGATATGGCTATCCGCCGATTGGAGGTAAAATCTTACCTTTGCTTTATCTTCTTCTTCCATAGTACCTCCGATTTCTGAAACTTTGTTTTCCCTTCTTTTAGGATACCGCCAACCAACAACGCTGTTTCGGGCTTATCCTGGCCCTGAAGGGTGCTTTGGAGGAGGCTCGGGCCCAAGCGAACCCTGAAGCTTTAGCCAAGCTTCAAATGGAGCGTGATGAGGCGGTGGCGGCTGAAAATAAGATGGCTAAGGAGAAGGCTCTCCTCGATGACATGGCCACAAGCCTGCTCAAGAAAGTCCACGACCATGAGGCCGTCATGCGTCGAGATCAGAAGATGGCCCGACTGGAGCATCAGCGGAATGAGCAAGAGAAGCAGCAGCTCATTCACGAGAAAAACGTCTCCGCTGATCTCCTCGCGGAGGCCAAGGCGAAGTTTGAGATGGAGAGGGCTGAGTTTTCTACCAAACTTGCTGAGGCCAAGGCTCAGGGTCTCGAGGAAGGCCGTCTGCAAGGCTGCGCGGAGGGTCGTCTTCAGGGTCACAAGGAGTATCGGGACTCCGAGGAATTCAAGCTGGCTGCTGTGGAGTTCTGCAAATCCGAGGTGGAGGACGTTTTGTTCAACGCCGTCGAGGAACTCTATACGGCCTACGCGGATTCCATCGACTTTACAAAGTCGGAGACCCTAGCTCCTATTGCAGAGAAGTACTTCAACCTTCCCGCGGAGAGTGAAGAGGCTGTTGCTGTGGATCCGACTCCGCCGACTGTGGAGCCTTCTGCCCAAGCCCCTCCAAGTCTTGCTCCTTCCGACGCTGCTGAGGATCCATCCCTCCACAAGGACCAAGTTTAATGCTTTATATCTTTAGTCCTTGTTGCTTTTCTCCTTTATCCTCTGTATCGAACCCTTTTCGGCCTTTGAGCCTTTATCTTTTTTGGTATTGATGATCATTTGCACTTTATCTAAAGCGGCTTAAAATTCGTTACTCAGAACGTTCCGATGCATTATTACAATGACTCCATACGTCTAAGATCGGGACTTCACCATTTAAGGTTTCTCGTCCAAATCGGGACTTCACCACTTAAGGTTTCTCGTCCAAAATCGGGACTTTACCACTTAAGGTTTCTCGTCCAAAATCGGGACTTTACCACTTAAGGTTTCTCGTCCCTGCCTTTCAAGGCCATGTTCGTGCCCCCTAGGGCTTTTATCGCGTCTCTACTGGACGTCTTTATTCGTACCTGTTAAGGCTTTTTCATACCCGTTAAGGCTTTTGGCCGCATCATATAGACGACTTACGCGGACCCATCTGGGCCTTTTCGTACCTAGGCTTTTGATTGCATCATATAGACGACTTACGTGTACCCCGTAGGGCTTTTGTCCATACCTGTTAAGGCTTTTGGCCGCGCCATATAGGCGACTTATGCGTCCCCCGCGGGGCTTTCATCGTACCTCGGAAGGCTTTTGTTGCGCCACTCAGGACGTCTTATTAACAGTGAGAATAAATACGAAAGCATTTTAATCGGAAGGCAACTTCTTTTATTCACTAATAATTCAAAGTAGGCTTACATCGGATTTTATTGGTAGACAATTTGCGCCATTCGTGGCGGCTTCATATCAAACATGATACTTCTTCAAATGTTCACCACTGAAGGAATGCTTCAACGTCTTGCCTTCGAGATCCTCTAACTTGTATGCATTGGGCACTGGCATCCCCACGATCTTGTAGGGTCCCTCCCATTTTGGTGACAGCTTGTTGATCTGATCTTGATGAACAAACTCATTCCTCCGCCAGACAAGTTCTCCCACGAAGAATTGTCGGGACCTGACACGCCGATTGTAATATCGGGCTGTTGCCAGTCGCATTCGAGCCTGGACTTCATCAGCCTTCCACCTCTTCTCCTCGAGTAGGTCTAAGTCCAGACGTCTCATCTCCTCATTTGTCAGAGGCTCGTAGTATTTCGCGCGATGGGACGCCACCGCTATTTCCACGGGAGCAACTGCCTCCGTGCCATAAACTAGGCCAAACGGAGTTTCTCCTGTTGATTGCTTGGGTGTTGTTCTCACAGCCCATAGCACATTCTCGAGCTCATCCAGCCAATGGCCCTGCAAGGCATAGACTCTCTTCTTCAAGCCATCCATCACGATCTTGTTGGCTGACTCTACCTGGCCATTGGTCTGGGCGTGGCGGACTGAAGCGGTCCGATGCTCAATATTTAATTCTTCCAAGTATTCCTTCAACTGGGCTCCGTTGAACGGAGGGCCGTTGTCGCTGATCAGTACTCGCGGGACCCCATACCGGGATATGATCTGAGTCTGAAGGAACCTGAGGATCTGCTGCCCCGTTGTTCTAGCCAACGCTTTGGCCTCTATCCACTTTGAGAAGTAGTCAATGGCCACGAGTAAGTACTTGCACTGACCTCTCGCTTGGGGAAGTGGTCCCACCAAGTCAATTCCCCATTGCGCGAAGGGCCATGCACTGCTGATGGGCATCAGGTCCGCGGCGGGAGCTACGATATTTGGGGCGTACCTCTGGCATGCATCACAGGATTGGACCATCGCCGTCGCTTCTTTGTTCATCGAGGGCCAGTAGTAACCTAAGTTCAACGCTTTCCTTACTAGAGATCGGGCCCCTTCATGGCAGGCCGCGACTCCTTCGTGAAGCTCCCTCAAGATCCGATTTGTATCAGGCTCTGCTACACATTTTAAGAAAGGCTTTACGTACCCTTTTTTGTATAACTGGTTGTCCACCATCGCGTAGTTGTCTGCAATCCGCCGTACCCTGACGGCTGCCGTTTTATCGTCGGGGAGTACTCCCGTAGTCAGGTACGTGACCATCGGGGTCATCCAGGTGGGCTCCCCCTCTTCTTCCGATCTTGTCCCCACAGCACAGACCTCCACCGGGTCGATGTTTGAGATGATCACCCTCTCTAGGAAATGCACCCTCCGATTCTCCTCGGGGGCCACTCCCAGAGCAAATTTGCTCAAGGCATCTGCTTCCGTGTTTTCTTCCCTTGGGATCGCCTCGATATCGAAGCTTTTGAAGTTCCCCTTCAAAGTCTGTACCTCGTGCAAATATTTCTTCATCGTCGGGCTCTTAGCTTCATAGTTCCCCTGGACTTGATTTACAACCAAGCTAGCATCACACTTCACTTTTAGATGGTCGACCCCCGTACCCTTGGCAATCTTGAGGCCTGTGATGAGAGCCTCATACTCTGCTTCGTTGTTGGTGGCTTTGAATGTCAATGCCAGGGCATATCGTAAAGGCTCGCCTCCGTCGGGTGGTATCAATACGAATCCTGCCCCCGAGCCCTCTACACTTGATGAACCATCAGTGTACATCTCCCACGTATTCCCCTCATTCGGCTGTTCTGGCTGCTGTTCTGTTGTCGGGACCTCTTCCATGGTTGCCCCCTCTGCGGGACCCGTTGCTTCTAGATCGGGTGCCGTAGACTCAGCTATAAAATCTGCCAATGCCTGGCCCTTAATAGCGGTTCTCGGAGCGAAATGAATGCGGAACTCCGTCAGCTCAATGGCCCATTTTACTAATCTCCCCGACGCCTCCGGTCGGTTCAAAAAGTGTTTCAAGGGCTGGTTCGTCAATACCGTGACTTCATGGGCATGGAAGTAAGGTCGCAGTTTTCGAGCGGCAATAATCAACGCGAAGAGATACTTCTCAATAGCGGGATAATTTATTTCAGACTTGGCCAATGCCTTGCTTACATAATAGATGGGCACTTGGTTGCCTTTGACAATCTTAATCAAAACAGAACTAACAGCTACATCAGAAACAGCCAAATAGAGATAAAGTGGCTCGCCTGGGACTGGTTTCGCCAGCGGCGGAAGGGTACGAAGATGCTGCTTGAGTGCTTGGAATGCCTCCTCGCACTTGTTGGTCCACTCGAACTTCTTGTTGGCCCTTAGCACATCAAAGAATGGCATAGCTCGATCGCTCGCCTTGGATAGAAAGCGATTCATTGCGGCCAACCGGCCATTCAGTACCTGGACCTCCCGATGATTCTTCGGGGACTGCATCTCTTCGATTGCTCGCAACTTCTCGGGGTTCACCTCGATTCCTCTCTGGCTCACCATGAATCCTAGGAACTTTCCCGAGTTCACCCCAAAGGCACATTTGTCGGGATTCAGCCGAACCTGATGAAACTTCATCCGCTCAAATGCTGCCGCCAAATTTTGGACATGGTCTCCTGCTTGTCGGGATTTCACCAGCATGTCGTCCACATACGCCTCCATGGTTTTCCCCAACATATCTCCGAACAACTTGTTCACCATCCGCTGGTAAGTTGCTCCGGCATTGATCAATCCGAAAGGCATCACGTCATAGTGGTAGACATCGCTGTCGGCGTAGAAGGCTGTATGGGGGGCATCCTCCTTTGCCATCTTGATTTGGTTGTACCCGGAATAGGCATCCATGAAGCTCAGCAGCTCATGTCCCGATGTAGCGTCTACCAGCTGGTCAATCCTTGGGAGCGGGTAGCAGTCCTTCGGGCAGGCTTTGTTCAAATCGCGGAAGTCAACACACATCCGCCACCTCCCGTTACTCTTTCGCACCAGCACTGGGTTAGCCACCCAAGTCTGGAATCGGAGCTCCTTGATGAACCCAGCATCGAGCAGTCTGCCAACCTCCTGCTGAATCGCGATCCTCTTGTCTGCGCCCATCGGACGCCTCCTCTGCGCGATAGGCTTGATCGCGGGGTCAATCTTGAGCTCGTGCACTATCACGTCGGGACTGATTCCTGGCATATCACTTGGGGACCAGGCAAACAGCTCCTTGAACTCCTTCAAGAGCTCGATCAACTCTCGTGCTCTTTCATCCGACAGGGCAGAGCCGATTTTCACCTTCCGCTGAGGCCCATCGATTTCCACTTCCTTCAAATCCTCCATGGGGGCGGGACGCCCATACTCTTCTCGAGGATCGGTATCTGTCTGAAGAACAGTCATGGTCTCCCTCCTTCTTCGTCGGGTGGCATTAACATAGCATTTCCGCGACGCCACCTGGTCACCCTTGACCTCTCCTACTCCGTTATCAGTTGGGAACTTCATCTTCTGATGGACCGTTGAGGCGACTGCCATGAGGGGGTTGATAGTGGTCCTCCCAATGATCGCGTTATATGCCCCCGCGGACTCCACCACGACGAAATCTACGTTCCGCCTCTCCATCTTCCAGCCACTACCAAACTCTACTGGTAAGGTAATCATTCCTAGTGGGTAGGAAGTCGAGCCAGAGAATCCCACCATCGGGAAGTCCACCTGCGTAAGGTCCTTCTTCGTCTTTCCCATAGCTTCCAGAGCATCCATGAAAAGAATATCGGAGGAACTCCCTCCGTCTATCAGGATCCGCTTCATCTCGAATCCATCCACGTCCAGGGTCACAACCAGGGCGTCGTCATGAGGGCTCTCCACGCCTACTAGATCCTCCTTCGAGAACGAAATTTCCATTTCCTCCTTCAGGGTCCACGATCGGGACCTTTTTCCTAACACCACTGCAGCAGAGATGCGCGAAGCATAGTTTTCGCGAGAAGCAGAGGTATCACCTCCCGCTGCCATTCCTCCATGGATGACGTTGATGGTTCCGCGCCTCTCTCGGCGGGCTCCCGATCCTGGGGCTTCTTGCTCCACCTTCTTCTTCTTTGGGGATCGGTCGCGAGATTTCGAACGGGAGCGGGACCTACTTCTGGAACGAGATCGACATCGTCCCTTCCCGACAAATTCCTTCAGCTTCCCCTTCTGGATCAGCTTCTCAATTTCTTTCTTCAGCTCCCGACAATTTTCGGTGTCGTGACCACTGGCTCGATGGTAACGACAGTAGCGATCTGGGCGGCCTCCCAGGTACTCGCCTTCTTTCCTTGGGGGGTATCGGACGAGGCCTTGTCGCTCCATCACGGCTAATACAGAGGCCATCGAGGTGTTGATGGGGGTAGCGCGACCCTCTCGATTGTCTTTCCCCGCGGGACGCTTGTCTTCTTTTCGGTCGGGACGGCCTCGGTTTCTACTCCCCTCCGACTTATCGCTTCTCCTGCGATCTTCCGACAGCTTGGATGACGTCTTTCCTCTCCCCGATTTCGGGGGATCTAGCTCTCCAGCAGCGATTTTTGACTCCTGGACATCAATTTGCTGCTTCACCCTCGCTTGCAGGGCCTCCATACTCCATATAGCCTTCGCGGCTACACTGTGCATTAGATCGGAGCCATACGGAGCACTTAGGTTATGCAGGAAAGTACGTATCATCTCTCCCTCCGAGATTTCTTCATCAATCTCCGCAGCGCTGGCAGTGAACCGTTGGTAATAATACGCCAACGATTCATCAGGTCTCTGCACCACCTTGGTTAGGGTCCTCACGCTTTTCAAGAGGCGTCTTCGTCCTTGGTACTGCTTGATGAAGCGGTCGTGCATGTCGGCCCAGCAGGTGATACTTCCTGGCGGAAGGCTAAAGAACCAGGTCATGGCCCTCTCTCCTAGGGTTATCGGGAACAGCGAGCATATCAAATCTTCGTTTGAGGTCCTACCCATGCATGCCTGAACGTGTCTTTGTACATGGCGGACCGGGTCTCCTTCCCCATCATATGCTTCGATCGTCGGGATACCTATCCCTGGCGGGGCAACGGTGTCGATCAGCCGCGGTACGAAAGGATGGCTGGATCGATCCCTGAGCTCCGAGGTCATCTGCTTTTGGTCGCCCGTATAGATGCTAATGATTCTTACCACCTGGTCGGCGGTGAGGGGACCATTCAGGGGGATGGTCCTATTCTGCACTGGCCCAGGGCCGTCAACCACGAACTTCTCTGGTTGCCTAGGTTCCTTACCCTTATCCCGAGGCGGAACCTCCTGCTCCTCTGGGTCCACCCTCGACGGGGGTGGCGGTAACTCTTCTCGCGGAGGCAACTCCCCCATCTTTCTAGCGGCCTCTCTTTTGTCCAGCAGAGCCTCCATGGCAGCCAGGAACATTGGCATGGCCTCCGCCACTGCCTTGGCCAACTCCGAGTTCGAAGACGACCCTTCTTCCCTTCGCGGGGCATCTCCAGCTCCAGGGCCCACCGGGTTTGGTGGAGCATCATCCTCCCCCCTATGAGGGACCTCTTGCCTGTCCCTTCCAGCGTCTCGGACTGAGACCTCATCACCATGTCCCCCTGTCTGAGAAAGGGCAGGGTTCTCACCTTGTTCAGCGACGCGTTCCGGCAACGGGGAATTCACAGTTCCTGCGGGACGAGAACTGCCGGCCGGAACTTGCTTCTTCTTGCCACCACCGGCCATTGATCTGGTAGAAACTATTTTGACTTTTTGTAAGTTCCCACAGACGGCGCCAATGTTGGATCACGGGTGAAGCTCCGTTACGTCCTTGACGGAATGTTCGGACTCCTAAGCTCCGCGTGGTCCTGCACAAGGGGATGACCTGGGTGGTGACCCAGAATCCCTCTCCGATGCTTAAATGAGTACAGTAATCAATGGGGTGGTAAGCCAAAGTCTAAGCTCGTAATTCAATTAGGGTTTTCTGGGGTAACTTCCTCCTTTATATAGGAGACGAAGTCACCCAGAGTTACCTGGGGCCAGGCTTGGCCGTTATGGTCATGATTCCGTATATCTCGGGGGATTCCGTATAATTCGCCCCACGCTCCGCGTATCTTACCCATACTCCGTGTATCTCGGGCACGCCCTGCGTATCTCGGGGAAACTTATCCGTTATCTTCAACCGTCTCCCACTACTCTACCTGGTAGGCGGGTTTCTCGGTCTTATCCTCTGATCCCAAGTCCTAACTCCTGTCGGGGACTCCAGAGTTGTTCCGTTCTAGATCACCACCCAGGACCTTCAGTCTCTGCGGGACAGGTCCAGCCTCTGCGGGGCTTTATCATCGGAGCCTTTATCAAGGCATATCGGGGCCTACTCAGAGGCTTCTTATCGGGAGCGTACAGCTCTTATGTCGGGCCCGCCTACGTCGGGGCTCTTCGTACTGGACCTCTGGGCCTTCCGGGCCTTTACGAGGCCCCCTGGACTTACTTGCCGTCCATTGGATGTTTAACGGGGCTAACGATTGCTATCGGAACCCATCAGGTATGAGACTAGGGTTGCAATCAGGCTACTTTCTTAAAGACGTATGATATGATAAAGGTAGGGTCACTAGAGGCTAATTGCACAATCCACCCAATAATGCATTGCTAATAAATGTTGCATTAGAGAGTGGGAGGCCAGCTTAGAAGCACCTATTTAGGAAGATATGCAAATGAGTGTTGAGAGAAGTCGATGGAGAACTACCAAATCCGGGGACTTTGATTTGTTTGTACCAATATGTCATCGATCTGCTGGGTTGGTTGGTGAGTTACCCAAAAAAACATTGAGAAAGGTCAAGAATATTTGTTTTACGAAATTATCAGCGGTCTAATTTATGATATGTCATGAATCGTGTTTTCTCTCACCATCTACATAAATATATTATATGTATAGATAATTTTTTGTTAACTTGATTGGAAAAATAATATTTCTTTCAACCCTCTAGCTTGAAATTTTTGCTATTTTTTAAAAAAGAATTATCATAATAAAGTTAGATGACTTAAATTTGCATAATATATAACATAATCAGTACATTAACTATGTTTTAATATAATTTTAAGGGTTAAGAACACAATAGGGGCCTGAATGTTTGCCCCATGTTGCCAAAAGGGGTCTAAATTGAAAAAAAAACGTATTATTAAGGGTCTGAATTTTGAATTTTGTTGATAATCGAGTTTCCGTCCAAATTTGCTGTTAAATGTAACGGAAATATGTGAAATAACAGAATTACCCTTTTGCAATTATTATACAATTTATCTGTTTAATTAATGAAATGTGAAATGTCTAAAATACCCCTGCACACTAATTATGTCCTAAGGCCACCACGGCCACGGCCACCGACCACCACCCAGCTCTGGCGACCACCACTCCAGCTTCGGCGACCACCACCCCAGCTCCGGCGACCACCACCCCAGCTCCGGCGGCCCAAAAAAGCTCTGATCGGAGCTCCATGGCTCCGATTCGGGGCCACGGAGCTCTGATCTGGAGCTCTGTGGCCCCGAATCGGAGTCACGGGCTCCGATCGGAGCTTTTTTGGGTCGCCGGAGGGGGTGGTGGTCGTCGGAGCTGGGGTGGTGGTCGCCGGAGCTGTGGTGGCTTAAAGGGTATTTTGGTCTTTTTAGGTCAAACATGTGAGGGACACACTTTGGTCAAAGGGCATTTTCGGGTTTTCAAATTATTTTCGGTCACATGCCAAGCATGTGACCACTTTCCGTCACTTTTAACAGAAAAAATAGACGGAGACCTCACTTATACACAAAACTCAAAATTCAGGCCCTTAATAATACGTTTTTTCAATTCAGACCCCTTTTGGCAACATGGGCAAACCCTAATTTTAATTTACTTGTTAGTATTTGGTATTTGACTAATTCAAAAGTATTAATTACAGCATACATGGTTTGATTTACCTAATTAAGGATGCTCAACCTAACTCGAAGCGTGTCAAATCTGATCGCATAATTTGGAAGGCCATATATAGCATGCACCCTAGCGGGTAGAGCCCCTCGTCTTGACCAATTGATTCATAATTAATCTATAGTTTTTGATCGATTGCGTGAGCTATGAGGCTCACTTTGCCAGAATCGTTCTTGATTGTTCTCTTTGACCAGAAGACCAAATGTAGCATAGCTCGGGTCAAGACAAGCTCTTAACAAGGTGAATCGAGTGGGTACTATTAATCAACTTTTTTTATACGTGAGGTACTAAATAAATATATAAATATATTAACAAAAAAAACATTGAAAGGTATTAAAACGTCACACTACATATAGAACTTTTCTATTCTTACTCTGAGATTTTTCATCTCAGTGTCCAAAAAAAAAAATTAAAACTATAAGGATTAAACCATATAATAAAAACATTTAGTTATTCACTTCGGACTCATCATCTACGCTACTATTACAGTATATACTTTCTATAAGATAATTATTATTTTAAACCCTTTTTTTCATCAACTGTTGTTTTGAAAAGTATCACATCCCTTCCCTTCAATCAAGTCCTCATCGTCCTCTTTCATCAACATTCAGTTCAAGTTCATTCACCAATTACCATCCATTTCTTTTCTTTTTTTTTAAATACATCGACCATCCATTTCAGAACTATAATATTACTAATAATAATTTCAACTTTTTAGTCCATTTCATTTCACGTATTATGTATAAAACATATATTAATCTATATTAATATTAAATAATTTAAACTAAAACTATCATAATGTTGATCTATTCTATATAATACACAATAATTTTAAATATTATCATACAATAAAATTAATATTTTATTTGTTTCATTTCATTTCATTTCTTTGTATTTATATTTTCTATCTTAATTTTTTTTTATAGTTAATTCCTTTTAAATTTAAATTTTGAGATATTAGTTAAACTTTACACGCACCGTGAGACACACTATGCAATTAGTGTACATAATAAATGTTAAATGTACGTTTGTTAGTTTTTTTGGACTTTGAGTTTTCAATATTTTGTCAGGATTTTGTTTTGTTAAACTAAATTTTGATCATATGTTTCAATATCATAAGAAAATTATTAAATCTATTATTCATATCAATTAGTGAATCCCAACCCGTTTTAAAACAATTGTGTTTTTTCTTATAATATTTGTATAGACTATTCAAAGTTTTTAGTGAGAATATCCAATAAATAGTATCGTCATCGTCGTTGTTGAGAAAATTAGGATCAAGTGTGTGTTATATATGAACCAACTTGTGATAATGTGACTGATACACATGTGTCAAATATGTGTCACATAGATATTAATAATTAAATATAGTATTTTTTTCAATATATAATAAAAAAAAAGGGTTAAAGGTACTTTTCAGACCACATAATTGACCGAATGTGGCTTTTAGTACTGGATGTTTGGTTTTGTATACTTTTGGTACCAAACGTTTGAAAAAAATATTACTTTTGGTACATCCGTTAGTGGCCGTTAGTTTTGGCCATTAAATTACATGTGCAAGTCATGTGACCGACCCTAAACTTTTGATTTTGTTCAGTTTAATCCCCCAAGTATATTCCTAACTTTATTGTATTTTGTAAACACTCGATTTTGACCCGGACGTAACGACGTTACACATAATACGTCAATTTTGGACGCATCAAGCCACGAAGTCTCCAAGAAATGCTTAAGTGCATATTACGAAATTATTATAAACATATTTTAAAATATTTTGAATATATTTAATATTTTCGGAATATTTAAATATATTTATATATAATAATTAGTTTTTTTTTTTAATTTTTAGACAATTATCTGTTAGGTATTTATCTATAGATATTATCTTTTATTTAAAGGTAATTATCCGTTGAGGTATATATCCCTAGGAATTATTTGTAAGCTAACTATCTGTTAGGATTTTTTATTTAAATTTTATCTGTAATCTAAATTAAATTTTTACTATAAATATGGGTTCAGTTCTAAATATAATACACATAGAAAATAACACAAAAAATTCTCATTACTGTGCTTTTTCAACCGATCAATAATTTGATTTGGTTTGATTTTATTTATTATTGTTATCATTATTATTTGTTTGCTTGGTTGTTTCCAACTTACTCAACTATCTGCATGATCGAGTCTGCTGCCTGCCTCCTTGGCCACTACTAGGGGTGAGCAAATTACCCAGTTGGAACCGGACATTTGGGTAGGTTCCGGGTAGATGTAAACGGTTCTGGTATGTGTTGGATCACGGTGGAACTCCGGCACGGACTCTGACGGCGATCCTAGCTCCTTTGCTCCACGCAATCCTGCAAGAGGGGACAGACCGGGCGGTGACCCAGAATCCCTCTCCGATGCTTAAATGAGTGTCTAGTACGAACTGGCAAGCAGTAATCTCAAAGAGTATAATTCAACGTAAGTCATCTGAGGTGATCTCTTACCCTTTTATAGGCGAAGAGACACCTCAGTTACCTGGTGAACCGTTGGGGGTGGTTAGCCCGTATCCCGCGTATCTCGGGGATGATCCCGCCTATTTAGGCCATGATCTCGCTTATCTCGGCCACGCCCCGCGTATCTAGGCCACGCTCCGTGTATCTTAACCACGTTCCGCGTATCTTGGCCACGCCCCGCGTATCCCGGCCTTATCCTCTGATAACGAGTCCCGACTCCCGTCGGGGGCTCCAGAGTTATCTCGTTGTGTCACCGCTCGGGGCCCCTCGTCATCGTGACAGGGCCTATTCTTCTCAGGGATTCGTCATCGGGGCCTACTTAGAGGCTTTTCATCGGGATCTTCCAGCTCGTCTATCGGGACCGACTCTGTCGGGACCTTTCATCATCGGGACTCCCTTCGTCGGGACCCTTTACCTTGACCATCTTGGCCTTCGTTCCGGGCCCACCAGGCCTATTTGTCGTTTCCTCGCTGTTAATGGGCCTAACGGCTGTGACCGAACCCATCATTTGCCCCCAAGACATGAGGGACTTTTAGTTCGTCGTGTCTTTCAACTCTCGACCCCCCGACCTCCCGATATTAGGATCGGGGATCTTTCCCTTGGCTCAGTCACTCAATTACCAGTCTTCTCCTTCACGTTTCCTCAGTGCTTTGTGGATAACTGCCAAATCCAAGGGGACTCCTCGAGTCCCTAGTTCATTAAATGCAGTAGATAGTGAAGCGACGTTTTCGGCCCTCGTGCCTGATTTTTCGCGCTTGCTCTTTTCTGAAAAGTGCTTTTCAGGCCGTTTCATCATTACGTCCGTTGTCCTTCTGCACGTTTCATCTCAACGGTCCAGATTAAAACTCTTCGACTTCGACGATTCGGATCGAAGTGTCCCTTCAACTGTCCTCTTCGCCTATAAAACCCTAGCCACGGGCACAGTTTAACTTTTACCGTTTCCGAATTCTCAAAAGCTCTCTGCAACTTCTCTGCGAATTCAAGCCCTGCAATTCCGAAGGTCTCAGAGTTTCTCCGGTCATCTTTCCGGCGACGCCCAGCTCAATCCTTCAACCTTCAATTCATCATGTCTGGTAAGGATTTTTCCTTCATTGCTTGTTCATCTTTTCCTTATTTATAGCTTTCCAAGAATCCCACTGTGTTTTCCTTGCTATTGTTACTTTTCAGACTGCGGGTCCAGCTCTGAGGGGAGAAAGCCTTTTAATTTTGATTATGCTCTGAATGAAATCTCCAATACTGCCTATGATGCAGCTCTCCGAGAGGGGTGCATCACTTCTACTTGGGAACCCCGTTTCCCGTATCCTTGGCCTCGCCCCTCGGGTAACCCTGAGGTTACTCGTCCCCAAAAAGGGGAGGTATTTGTCTCTACGGGGCAAGTATCAGCGGGGATCAGATTCCCCTTCTGTGGTAATCTGGTCGAGATGTGCCAGCATTACAAAACTCATCCAACCACCTTCTCCCCACATGCCATTCGCCTGTGGAATGCTTTCCAGGTCCTCTGCTTCCGGCAGAAATGGGTCTACAGCCTCCAACTCTTCCGAACTTTCTACGGGATGAAGTGCAACGAGGCTGGGGTTTGCGCCTTCTATCCTCAGATGCCCAAGTGGAGTAAGCAGCAGCTTGCACGGTGTAACTGGACCAATGACACCTGGAAGGTGGTCAAGGGTCGGGGACTCCTGGTTGACACGGGGTCCGACAACAGTGGTTGGAAGAGGAGCTACTTCTTCATCCAACACTCCTCGATCCCATGGCCACGATGGGAGGTGGCAGCAGACTCCCCGCCTGCCTTCCACACCTATACCGATGATGATTTCCAAACTCTTCAACTCATCCAGCTTTACCGATGGGGGGAGTCCTACACTCCCCTCGACGCCAATTCCCTCGTGGAGCGGGACCTGGTGAACGCCGGGATCCGACGCCGGCAACTTTTCGACGGCCCTTCCAATATGGTTCCCTGGGTAAACTTCTAACTCTTTTTCGTTTACTGTTTGCAGCCAGAGGGTATCTGTGCTGACCGATCTATTCCTTAAGCAGGGGGAGACTGATGCTGTCCGCCCCTCGCGGAAGAGGAAGTCCGCCAAGAAGGCTGCTGCTCAGTCGGGGTCTCCTTCTGCGGAGCAACCCAAGCGGAAGCGGGTGGAGCTGGACCAACTCTTCGACGTCCAGAATGTTGAAGAAGTTAAAAAGCTCCGACTCGCTATTAAATCGTACAGGAGGATGGTCCCGAGGGATTTGATTCCTTCGACCAAGGAGGCCCGTATTGCTGACGTTAGACGGATCCTTCGAGGCGAAACTCCTCGTGTCCTGAAGGCGGGCTACTACCACTATCATGGGAAGGATCAATACGTCTCCCGACGTATCGTTTGGTGTAAGAATACTGATGAACTCCCTGACTACATTTCTGAAGCCTCTCATCCTCCAGGTGCAGGTCGTTCAGGAGCTCCATCGGGTGCTGAAGCTTCCGCGGATGCACCGTCTTCAACAGGGGCGCCTCCCTCAGCTGGGGAGAAAACCCCGACCGACGAGCAGTTTCGTCGGGTGGAAAGCTTGGACTCCTCCGAGGAGACCGCTGAGGGTGGTTCCCTTCGTCGTCGTCGGAGGACGGGGCAGTCTCCCTTGAAACCAACCTCTCAGGGGCTGCCCCCTTCATCTTCTCCGCAGCAGCGGCCACCATCGCCCATCCACAACTTCACTCCTTCCCCCGTCCGGGTCGAGATGGAGGCATGCCCCTCCACGATTTGTCCTCCTCCTCCTGTCCCTCTCGATGGGAGTTTCTATAGGCCCTTCGACCCCTCACAAGTGAATGCCCCCTGGACTCCCATCCAGACACTGCAAGGAGTCCCGCTCCGACAAGGGGAGCAGCACCAGGACCTGGCCCTGCATCTGCTGGCAGGCTCGATCCTGCCCACCATGCGGTACCCGATTTCCCTGAATCGGACTGCTATGCATCGGGATGTCAGAGAGATGTCCCTGCGTCGGATAGAGGTAAAACTTCGCTTCTCTCTTTTCATTGGTAAATCTCGTTGTTTGTCTATTAACACTTTTCTTTCTTCTATTGTAGGAGCTCGGGGACTTCAACCGTCTTTTCGGGTACCTCATCGCCTATGATGAGTCCCGGGAGCGGGACCGGGTGGCCATGGACAAGCTTAAGGAGGATCTTGCAGCCTCCAAATCTTCGCGGGGGAAACTCGCCACGGAGCAGGCCGCCCTTGTCCAAAAGGTTCAGGACCTCCAAAAGCAGGTCGGGGACTTCGAGGGGATCCTGAGGCAGGAGCGACAGGAGAGGCAGGAGAGGCAGGCTGCTGAGGACAAGCTGGTCCTCGAGAAGAAGGCTCTGGAGGAGCAAGTCGCGGGGTTTCCTGCGCAGCTGGTCGAGGCGGAGGCCAAGGGCCGGGAGGATTATCGGAGGTCCGAGGACTTCCAGGCTGATGCTATGAAGTTCTTTGGCGCGGAGGTGGAGAACACTCTCTTCAATGCGGTTGAGGAGCTCCACCTGGAGTATGGCGACGCCATCAACTTTGACAAGTCTCCTTCCCTCGCTCCCTTTGCGAAGAAGTACTTTGCTCTTTCCGAGGAGAGTGATGGGGGGAGTACCCCCGTAATTGTTGAAGACGCCTCTGAGCTTCCAAGTGCGGATGCCCCGATAGTCGATCCTCCCGTGGCCAACCCTGTGGAACCTTCTGCTACCGACTCCGCGGACCCAGCTCCTGCCGATGTTGCCGACAAGGACCAAGCTTAATCATTCATCTTTAGAGTCCTTGTATTTTCTTCTCTTTTGTTATCATCGGGCATTTGAGCCCTTATCAACTATCAGACTTTCTCAGTTCCGATTTTCTCAATGCACTTCTCAATTTTCGTACGTCATTCCCGACGATTTACTAATTTGCGCCATTTAAGGCGAGTTATCATCCTGCACCACTTAAGGCGACTTAATCTCGTGCATCACTTAAGACGGCTTAATGTCGTGCACCACTTAAGGCGACTTTTCAAGACTTAGAATAAATCCAAAACACATGCATCACTTAAGACGACTTAATCTCGTGCATCACTTAAGATGACTTTTTCGTGCACCACTTAAGGCGACTTTTCAATACTCAGAATAAATCTAAGAATCGTGCACCACTTAAGGCGACTTTTCAGCAAGCACCACTTAAGGCGACTTAATCTCGTGCACCACTCAAGGCGACTTTGATACTTAGCATAGATCTAAGAGTAACTCTGATTGGAAGCAACCTCTTTATTTATTGATGGCACAAAATTGGCTTACATCGAATTAAATTATAAACAGCCTACACCACTTAAGGCGATTTTACATCGGGCACCACTTAAGGCGACTTTCTTCAAGCATGGTGTTTCTTCAAGTGTTCGCCACTAAAAGAATGCTTTAACGTTCTGCCATCGAGGTCTTCCAACTTGTACGCATTTGGAGCTGGCATCCCCACGACCTTATAAGGTCCTTCCCATTTTGGTTACATCTTGTTGATTCGATCCAAAAGGGTGAACTCGTTGCGACGCCAAACCAGCTCCCCGACGAAAAACTGTCGGGACTTCACTCGCCGATTGTAGTACCTGGCCGTCGCCAAACGCATTCGAGCTTGGACTTCATCGGCTTCCCGCATCTTCTCTTCGAGTAAGTCCAAGTCCAGACGTCTCATCTCATCATTCGTCAAGGGCTCGTAATATCTCATCCGATGGGACGCCACAGCTACCTCCACGGGGGCAACAGCCTCCGTGCCATAAACAAGGCCAAACGGAGTCTCCCCCGTTGATCGTTTGGGTGTCGTTCTAACAGCCCAAAGCACGTTTTCCAGTTTGTTCAGCCATTTGCCCTTCAAGGCATAGACCCTCTTCTTCAGGCCATCCATCACGATCTTGTTGGCTGATTCCACCTGACCGTTAGTCTGTGCATGGCGTACGGAAGCTGTCCGATCCTCGATGTTCAACTCCTCCAGGTATTCCCTCACCTGAGAGCCGTTAAATGGTGGACCATTGTCGCTAATCACCACCTTAGGAATCCCGTATCTAGACACAATATGGGTCAGGAGGAACTTGACGATCTGGTTCCCCGTCGTTCTGGCCAACGCCTTTGCCTCTATCCATTTCGAAAAATAATCGATTGCTACAAGTAAATACTTACATTGACCTTGTGCTTGTGGAAGAGGTCCCACCAAGTCGATGCCCCATTGCGCGAAAGGTCACGCGCTCTTGATGGATGTCAGATTAGCGGCCGGAGCCACGATACTCGGGGCGTACCTCTGGCACGCGTCACAGGATCGGACCAACGCCGTTGCTTCCTTGCTCATCGTAGGCCAATAATAGCCCAAGTTCAGCACTTTCCTCATAATGGATCGGGCTCCTTCATGACAAGCCGCGACCCCTTCATGCACCTCCTTCAAGATTCGATTTGTATCGGGTTCTGCCACACACTTCAAGTACGGAGTCGAGAACCAGCCCTTCTTGTACAGTTGATCGTCTAGCATCACGTAATTAGCCGCGATCCGACGTATCCTGTCAGCTACTAGCTTATCATCGGGGACTGCCCCCGTAGCCAGGTATGCGACTATCGGGGTCATCCAAGTGGGCTCCTCCTCCGATCTTGCCTCAATAATGCACACCTTTGTCGGATCGATGGTCGATAAGATTACCTTCTCCAAGAAATGTACCTTCCGATCTTCTTCCAAGGGTGCCCCCAGGGCAAATTTGCTCAGGGCGTCTGCCTCTACGTTTTCCTCCCTAGGGATCGCCTCGATATCGAAGCTTTTGAAGCTCTCTTTCAGGACTTGCACCTCGCGTAGGTATTTCTTCATTATCGGACTCCTCGCTTCGTATCGCCCTTGAACCTGGTTCACGATTAAAGTTGCGTCACACTTCACTCTCAAGTGATCGACTCCAGTGCCTTTAGCAATTTTTAGGCCCGTGATAAGAGCTTCATACTCCGCTTCGTTGTTTGTGGCCTTGAATGTTAAAGCCAAGGCGTATCGGAGCGGTTCACCTTCACCCGGTGGTATCAACAAAAAGCCTGCTCCTGATCCGTCCGAACTCGAGGAGCCATCCGTTTACATTTTCCAGGTATTTTCCTCGTTTGGCTGTTCTGATTGCTCTGCCCTCTCTGGTTGTTCTTCCGTCGGGACCTCCATGGTTGCCCCCTCTACAGGGCCCGCTTCTTCTAGATCGGGGGCTGTAGATTCTGCTATGAAATCTGCCAATGCCTGACCCTTGATGGCCGTTCTTGGAGCAAAGTGTATGCGAAATTCACTAAGCTCTACTGCCCATTTCACTAATCTTCCCGACGCATCCGGTCGATTCAAAAAATGCTTCAAAGGCTGGTTTGTCAGCACAGTGATCTCGTGTGCGTGGAAATAAGACCTTAGCTTCCGAGCAGTAATAATCAACGCAAAGAGGTACTTCTCAACGGTAGGATAGTTCAATTCAGACTTGGCAAACGCCTTGCTTACATAATAGACGGGGACTTGATTACCCTCGACAATCTTTACTAACACAGAGCTAATGGAAAATTCAGAAACAGCCAAATAAAGGTAGAGCGGCTCGCCTGGAACCGGTTTCGCCAACGGCGGGAGGGTGCGAAGGTGCTGCTTGAGTGCTTGGGACGCCTCTTCACACTTGGCGGTCCACTCAAATTTCTTGTTGGCCCTCAGGACTTCGAAAAATGGCATTGATCGGTCGCTGGCTTTGGATAGGAAACGATTCATTGCAGCCAATCGGCCATTAAGCACTTGTACCTCCCGATGGTTTATCGGGGACTGCATCTCCTCAATCGCCCTCAGCTTCTCGGGATTCACTTCAATTCCTCTCTGGCTCACCATAAAGCCCAAAAACTTTCCTGAGTGGACTCCGAAGGCGCATTTCGTCGGGTTTAAACGAACCTGATGAAGCCTCATCCGTTCAAATGCCAGGGTTAGGTTGTTCACATGATCCTCAGCTTGTCGGGACTTCACCAGCATATCGTCCACGTAAGCTTCCATGGTTTCCCCCAGCATATCTCCAAATAGCTTATTCACCATCCGCTGATAGGTTGCCCCGGCATTAATTAACCCGAAAGGCATGACATCGTAGTGATAGATGTCACTGTCTGCATAGAATGCTGTGTGAGGAGCATCCTCCTTGGCCATCTTGATCTGGTTGTAGCCTGAGTACGCATCCATGAAGCTCAACAGCTCATGTCCCGACGTGGCATCCACCAACTGGTCAATTCTCATGAGTGGGTAACAGTCCTTTGGGCAAGCCTTGTTCAGGTCACGGAAATCCACACACATCCGCCATTTCCCATTAGTCTTCTTCACCAGCAATGGATTAGCGACCCAAGTCTGGAATCGGAGTTCTTTAATAAACCCAGCATCGAGCAACCTGCCCACCTCCTGCTGGATCGCGATCTTCTTATCTGTGCCCATCGGACGCCTTTTCTGCGTAATAGGCTTGATTGCGGGGTCTATCTTCAGCTCGTGTACGATCACATCGGGATTGATTCCCGGCATGTCGCTCGGGGACCAGGCAAACAGTTCCTTGAACTCTTTCAGCAACTCAACCAATTTTTGGGCTGTCTCCTCAGTCAGAACAGACCCGATTTTCACCTTCCTCTGGGGTCCGTCGATCTCGACTTCTTTCAGATCTTCTACGGGGGCGGCACGCCCAAACTCCTCTCTAGGATCTGTGTCTGTCTGGAGGACAGTCATGGCCTCTCGTCTCCTCCTTCGGGTGGCATTAACATAAAATTTTCGGGAAGCCACCTGGTCGCCCTTGACCTCTCCGACTCCGTGGTCGG
This sequence comes from Clarkia xantiana subsp. parviflora, assembly GCA_036873135.1. Classification (NCBI taxonomy): domain Eukaryota; kingdom Viridiplantae; phylum Streptophyta; class Magnoliopsida; order Myrtales; family Onagraceae; genus Clarkia; species Clarkia xantiana. The sequence goes on from JAPTYO010000015.1 coordinate 714,540, forward strand.
TCGGGAACTTCATCTTCTGGTGCACTGTCGAGGCAACCGCCATCAGGGGGTTAATGGTGGTTCTCCCAATGATCGCGTTGTAAGTCCCTGCGGAATCAACTACCACGAACTCCACGTTCCTCCTTTCTGATTTCCACCCACTACCAAACTCCACTGGTAAGGTGATTACTCCTAGCGGATAGGAGGTTGAGCCGGAGAACCCGACCATCGGGAATTTTTCCTCCTTCAGATCTTTCTTCGTTTTTCCCATGGCCTCCAGCGCGTCCATAAATAGAATATCGGAGGAGCTTCCCCCGTCGATCAGAATTCGCTTCATTTCGAACCCGTCTACATCCAAGTTTACCACCAAGGCGTCGTCGTGCGGAGTTTCCACGCCTATGAGATCCTCCGACGAAAAGGAGATCACCATTTCTTCCTTCAGGGTCCAGGATCGGGACCTCTTACCCAGCACCACCGCTGTAGGTATTCTAGAGGCATAAACCTCTCGGGAGGATGAAGTATCACCTCCAGCAGCAAACCCTCCGTGAATCACATTGATAGTGCCCTGTCTCTCCTTACGAGCACCGGATGACTCTGGGTCGGTTCTCTTCTTCTTTGGGGACCGATCTCGGGATCGGGAACGGGACCGCGATCGGGACCGAGAGCGGGATCGACACCGCTTATCCCCGACGAATTCCTTGAGCTTCCCCTTTTGGATCAGCTTTTCGATCTCCTTCTTCAGCTCCCGACAATGATTGGTGTCGTGACCGTTTGCGCGGTGAAATCGGCAGTAGCGATCCGTGCGAGATCCCAAGAATTCTCCGTCCTTCTTTGGGGGGGTACCTGGAGATACCTTGTCATTCCATGACCGTCAGTACCTCCGCCATGGAGCAGTTGAGAGGAATGTCGAGATCCTCCCGTTTATCCTTCCTTGAAGAACGCCTATCGTCCCTCCGATCAGAGCGGCCTCGATTCCGACTACTTTCGGGTTTCCCCTTTGACTTACGGTCGTCGACAGGTTTAACCGACTGCTTCCCTTTATTCGATTTCGGGGGCTCCAGCTCTCCCGCGGCTATCTTTGACTCCTGGACATCGATTTGCCGTTTCACCCTCTTCTGTAGTGCCTCCATATTCCACACAGCTTTTTCAGCTACACTGTGCATTAGGTCGGAACCGTAGGGGGCCATTAGGTGCCGAATGAATGTACGGATGGTTTCGCCTTCCGAGATTTCCTCGTCGATCTCCGCCACACTGGCAGTGTACCGCTGGTAATAGTGTGCCAGTGATTCGTCGGGCATTTGTACCACCTGGGTCAGGGACCTCACACTCTTCAACAAACGTCTACGACCCTGGTACTGCTGAATGAACCGGTCGTGCATATCTGCCCAGCAAGTAATGCAGCCTGGGGGCAGACTAAAGAACCAGGTCAGGGCTCTTTCTCCAAGTGTGTTTGGGAATAGCGTACACACTATATCTTCATTCGGGGCTCTTCCCAGACACGCCATGAGGTGCTTCTGGACATGACGAACCGGATCTCCTTCACCATCGTATTCCTTTATCGTGGGGATACCCAGCCCTGGCGGGGCTAGGGTGTCTATGAGTCGAGGAACGAAGGGATGAGTAGATCGATCCCTCAGCTCCGATACCAGCGGCTTCTGCTCTCCCATGCAGATGTTCACGATCTTTACCACCTGATCGGGGGTGATGGGACCATTCAGGGGAATGGTCCTGTGTTGTACCGGCCCTGGCCCATCAACCACGAATCTCTCCGGCTGAATGGACAACCTACTCCTGTCCTGACCTCGGGGCAGAGCTTCCTGTACGTTCCGAACCTCTGCTGGTGGGGCCACTTCTTCCAACGGGGGCATCTCCTCCTGCCTCCTCGCGGCCTCCCTCCAATCTAAGAGATCCTCCACAGCTGCCAAAAACATGGGCATGGCTTCTACCACGGCTCTTGTCAGGTCCGTAGCTGGGGGAGCCTCCTGCTCCCTGTTGCCCTGGTGCTGAGCGGCAATCTCTTCGGGACCTTCGTTATGCCCCCCCTGTCTGGGAGAGCTCAGCAGCGGGATGGTTCTGGTTTTCCTCCTGTTCCGGTAGTGAATTCAGAGTTGTTGCAGCAGGGTGACGGGAACCACCAGATTGTCCCTGTCTTCTTTGCTTGCCAGCCGCCATTGATCAAGTAGAAGGCATATCAGCTTTTTGTTTGATTCCCACAGAGGGCGCCAATGTTGGATCACGGTGGAACTCCGGCACAGACTCTGACGGCGATCCTAGCTCCTTTGCTCCACGCAATCCTGCAAGAGGGGATAGACCGGGCGGTGACCCAGAATCCCTCTCCGATGCTTAAATGAGTGTCTAGTACGAACTGGCAAGCAGTAATCTCAAAGAGTATAATTCAACGTAAGTCATCTGAGGTGATCTCTTGCCCTTTTATAGGCGAAGAGACACCTCAGTTACCTGGTGAACCGTTGGGGGTGGTTAGCCCGTATCCCGCGTATCTCGGGGATGATCCCGCCTATTTAGGCCATGATCTCGCTTATCTCGGCCACGCCCCGCGTATCTCGGCCACGCTCCGTGTATCTTAACCACATTCCGCGTATCTTGGCCACGCCCCGCGTATCCCGGCCTTATCCTCTGATAACGAGTCCCGACTCCCGTCGGGGGCTCTAGAGTTATCTCGTTGTGTCACTGCTCGGGGCCCCTCGTCATCGTGACAGGGCCTATTCTTCTCAGGGATTCGTCATCGGGGCCTACTTAGAGGCTTTTCATCGGGAGCTTCCAGCTCGTCTATCGGGACCGACTCTGTCGGGACCTTTCATCATCGGGACTCCATTCGTCGGGACCCTTTACCTTGACCATCTTGGCCTTCGTTCCGGGCCCACCGGGCCTATTTGCCGTTTCCTCGCTGTTAATGGGCCTAACGGCTGTGACCGAACCCATCAGTATGGTTCTAAGATTAAATTTCAAGAACCTGTATTTTCGGTTCTGGTTCCGGGATAAGTTTTCGGGTACCCAAATACCCGGAACCGAACCTTATATATTAAAATTAAAAAAATATTAAACATTTAACAAATTCAAAATTGTTGTGTTTATGGAAAATGCTGAAATTATTTTTATGAATTTTACGGGTACAGTACTGACTTTAGTTTCAACTGGGTACCCAGAACTCCGTAATAGCGGTTCTCGGAGCGAAATGAATACGGAACTCCGTAAGCTCGATGGCCCATTTCACCAATCTCCCCGACGCCTCCGGTCGGTTCAAAAAGTGCTTCAAGGGCTGATTAGTTAGCACTGTCACCACGTGGGCATGGAAGTAAGGTCGTAGCTTTCGAGCGGCAACAATCAACGCAAAGAGATACTTCTCAATAGCGGGATAATTTATTTCAGACTTGGCAAACGCCTTGCTTACATAATAGACAGGCACTTGGTTGCCCTTGACAATCTTAATCAAAACAGAACTAACAGCAACTTCAGAAACAGCCAAATAGAGATAAAGCGGCTCGCCTGGAACCGGTTTCGCCAACGGCGGGAGGGTACGGAGGTGATGCTTGAGTGCTTGGAATGCCTCCTCGCACTTGTCGGACCATTCGAACTTCTTATGGGCCCTTAGCACGTCAAAAATGGCATGGCTCGGTCACTTGCCTTGGATAGGAATCGATTCATCGCGGCCAACCGGCCATTCAGCACCTGAACCTCCCGATGGGTCTTCGGAGATTGCATCTCCTCGATTGCTCGCAGCTTCTCAGGATTCACCTCGATTCCTCTCTGGCTCACCATGAACCCTAGGAATTTCCCCGAGTTCACCCCGAAAGCGCACTTGTCTGGGTTCAACCGAACCTGATGAAATTGTGGCAACAACAAAATATGGAAGACGACGAAAAATCTATCCCTCTAAGCGTGGTGGTTGACAAAATGCATGCTAAAAAAAATTTTAAATAATATATTTTACATAAATTATCTTCATTCAGTTAAAAAATGCACACTAAAAGAGGGTTTAGTACGTTAAGGGTATTATGCTCATTTATTTGTAATTGCTGCGAATTATTGCACTCAGAGCAAACGACAAATGTCACGAAGCTAATTCAGCGAGTGAATTTCCAAAATAAGTTTAGTTACCGAACTTATTCTCGAATTAGGACTCTTCAGAAACTAATTCTCAAATTAAATTTTTCTAATATTTTAATCATTTTCATTTACATCTTAAAATTTACATTTGTTACTATTGTACCTAGACCGAAATATAAAACACAAAAAGTATGATAAAAAAAATAGGGTTAAGAACCTATGAAATGTCTGAACTATCACTCATGTTAACGGGAGAGGTCTGAAATTTAAAAAGTTAATAACGGAGGTCTAAAATTTCAGTTTTGTTGATAACAGCGGTCTCCGTTAATTTTTTCCGTTAAAACTAACGGAAGTTGGTCACATGCTTGGCATGTGACCGGAAATAAAATAAATTTTCAAAAATGCTCTTCTATCAAGTGTGCCCCTCACATGCTTGAAGTGAAAAGATCAAAATGCCCTTGAAGCCACCACGGCTCCACCAACCCAGCTCTGGCGACCACCAACCGTACTCCAGCGACCACCAACGTACTCCGACGACCACCACCTTACTCCGGCAACCACCAACCGACTCCGGCGACCACCACCAAGGCTCCGATTAGGCCCAAATCGGAGCCACAGAGCTCCGATCTAGAGCTCTATGGCCCCGACCGGAGCCACAGAGCTCCGATCGGAGTTTTTTTGCTGAGGTGTTGGCCGGTGTCGGGTCGCCGGAGCCGAGGTGGTGGTCGTCGGAGTCGGGTGGTGGTCGCTGGAGTCGGGTGGTGGTCGCTGGAGTCGGGTGGTGGTCGCTGGAGTCGGGTGGTGGTGGCTGGAGTCGGGTGGTGGTGGCCGGAGTCGGGTGGTGGTGGACGGAGCTGGGTGGTTTTAATTTGACTTTAGGGGTAAAACTGTCATTTCACATTTCCTTAAATAAGATATTAAATAAAAAAATATTAAAGGGGCAAAATGTCATTTCACACAATTCTGTTAAATTTAACTCTAAAAATGGACGGAAAACCTCAAATCAACAAAATTGAAATTTCAGACCTCCGTTATTAACTTTTTAAATTTCAGACATCTCCCGTTAACATGGGTGATAGTTCATACCTTTCATATGTTCTTAACCAAAAAAATATAAGGAAAGTAAAAGTTATATAGTAAAATTAAATCTAAATTTTAAAAATAAAATATGCTTAAAATAAATTATAAAAATATCATATAAAATGTAAAGAAACTAAATACTTGTGAATATTTTTTAAAATATGAAAAATAAAGAGTATGATCCAAAATGTCACGTTGAAGGTTATTTGACGAGGCGCCAATCGGTGTGAAAACTGGGTTGCAATCCAATTCAGAAAGGAGATGTGTCCAACTAATTTGGTCGTAGAACCTCTTCTCCTCTGTTATCTATTTTATTTATTGCTAGATTGTACTCCAATTGAACTTTGTCAATTTTGTATTAATAAAGTATTATTCATGGTCAAAAAAGAAAAATAAAAATGAAGATAAAATGTACATGAAACACCAAAGAAAAAATATAAAATTTATAAAATCATTTAAAATTAGTGATAAAAAATAATGGATAGACTAGTATAATTTTGAAAAATCAATAAAATAAATTTAAGAATGGATTTTAGTTGGTATTTTTTTTTTAATAATATTAATGAATAATTTTAATATCATAATATATTTGTTTCGGAAATATTTATTTTAAATTTTATCTTTTAACTTAAATACTTGTGTAAGAATCAAAATCTACAATATATATATATATATATATATATATATTGCTTACTCCACACATAGGTCAGCACGTAAGGGGTAAAGTGCTGGCCGTGAACAATTTTCCATTCTCATAGTCCCATAGTCACTAGCTAGGATTGAACCCCTGACCTTTGGTTAAGGGATGAGGCGCTGAACCACCACACCATTGTTACATGGATCGCTGTGTATATTTCGTTTAGGTTTATTTATAACATAAGGTAAACTTTAGGATGCAAAATAAATAACATATATGATTTTTTTTTTTTTTAAAAAAAACTAGTGTAGGAATTTTTTTTTTAGCAAGGCTAGTTTGAAAAATAATTTAATCACTTAATCTACATGCAAGTGGGAAGGTCGAGTTAGCAATTTGTCCAAAAATAAAGTCCTAGGTAGCAAAATTTATCGGACCATGTAAACTTGTTTTTTTGGCTATGTACATGTAAACTTCAACTAGGTAGTTAAACCATAAATTAAAGGGTTAACAATTTTTTTGGTCCATGATGTTTGACGACTTTTGAGTTTTGATCCATGATATTTTTTTTGCCTAGTTTTGGTACAATATGTTTGCAATTTTCTAATTTTGGTCCTATCGTTACATTCCGTCTATATTGTCCATTAAGTGACATGTGCAAGTCACATAATCCACTCTAAATTTTTTATTTTGTTCAAATTTTTTTTTCCTAGGGCTAGGTCAATTGGACCTAGTCCAATTTCGGTTTCGGGTCAAATTGGACCTAGTCGTCCAATTTCAAGTTTATTTGAAATTTCGGGACTAAATTGAACAAAAAAAAATAGGAAAGTATTAGAGGGACTAAATTGAAAAAAATTAAAAGTTTAGGGTGAATCACGTGACTTGCACGGTTGGACCAAAATTAGAAAATCTGCAAACATATGATACCAAAATTAAACAAAAAAAACATCATGGACCAAAAAAGACATATAATGTGGCACCGAATACATGAGATAGGAATTACTACTACTAATTCTCTCATACTGACAATTCATACTTTGAGGGCTAAACAACAGGACCAGACATTGTCATCTGAATATTAAGAGATTGTTATCCGACCATTCAAAAATGAGTAGCGAATGAATGTGGGGTTACAGCACAGCCTTAATTAGCTTCACCATTGCGCATAATACCTGCTGCTTCTACAATCACATTGTCCGTCCCTCCCACCGAATTTAATACATACAAATAGCAGAGCACATAACAAACATGTTAAGCTTCTTCTTCCCCACCATCTCCTAACCACCAACATTATATATATATATCCGAAAATATCATCTCAGTTAGAAAACTGTACCTATCCGAGCCGAGCCGACCCTTTTGATTCCTCCAAAAGCCGGCTAGGCAAATGAGATCAAGCCTATCACACAGAAAAGGCGTCTGATGGGCACGAATAAGAAGATCGCGATCCAGCAGGAAGTGGGCAGGTTACTCGACGCTGGGTTCATTAAGGAGCTCCGATTCCAGACTTGGGTGGCCAACCCAGTACTGGTAAAGAAGACCAACGGGAAATGGCGAATGTGCGTGGACTTCCGCGACTTGAACAAGGCTTGTCCAAAGGATTGCTATCCACTCCCGAGGATTGACCAGCTGGTGGATGCCACATCGGGACATGAGCTGTTAAGTTTCATGGATGCGTATTCAGGCTACAACCAGATCAAGATGGCCAAGGAAGACGCCCCCCACACAGCGTTCTACGCAGACAGTGACATCTATCACTACGATGTCATGCCTTTCGGGTTGATCAATGCCGGGGCAACCTACCAGCGGATGGTGAACAAGCTGTTTGGAGATATGCTGGGAGAAACCATGGAAGCTTACGTGGATGATATGCTGGTGAAGTCCCGACAAGCCGAGGATCACGTGCACAACCTTACCATGGCGTTTGAGCGGATGAGGCTCCATCAAGTTCGCCTGAACCCGACGAAATGCGCCTTCGGAGTCCACTCAGGGAAGTTTTTGGGCTTCATGGTGAGCCAAAGAGGAATTGAAGTGAACCCTGAGAAGCTGAGGGCAATCGAGGAGATGCAGTCTCCGATAAATCATCGGGAGGTGCAAGTACTGAATGGCCGACTAGCTGCAATGAACCGCTTCTTGTCCAAAGCCAGCGACCGATCAATGCCGTTTTTTGAAGTCTTGAGGGCCAACAAAAAATTCGAATGGACCGCCAAATGTGAAGAGGCGTTCCAAGCACTCAAGCAGCACCTTCGCACACTCCCGCCGCTGGCGAAATCGGTTCCAGGCGAGCCGCTCTTCCTTTATTTGGCTGTTTCTGAATTTGCCATTAGCTCTGTGTTAGTAAAGATTGTCGAGGGTAATCAAGTCCCCGTCTATTATGTAAGCAAGGCATTTGCCAAATCTGAATTGAACTACCCCGCCGTTGAGAAGTACCTCTTTGCGTTGATTATTACTGCTCGGAAGCTAAGGCCATATTTCCACGCGCACGAGATCACTGTGCTAACGAACCAGCCTTTGAAGCATTTTTTGAACCGACTGGATGCGTCGGGGAGATTAGTGAAATGGGCAGTAGAGCTTAGCGAATTTCGCATACACTTCGCTCCGAGGACAGCCATTAAGGGGCAGGCATTAGCAGATTTCATAGCAGAGTCTACAGCCCCCGATCTGGAAGAAGCGGGCCCTGTAGAGGGGGCAACCATAGAGGTCCCGACAGAAGAACAACCAGAGAGGGCAGAGCAATCAGAACAGCAAAACAAGGAAAATACCTGGGAGATGTACACGGATGGCTCCGCGAGTTCAGACGGATCAGGAGCGGGCTTTTTGTTGATACCACTAGGTGAAGGTGAACCGCTCCGATATGCTTTGGCTTTAACATTCAAGGCCACAAACAACGAAGCGGAGTACGAAGCTTTTATCACGGGCCTAAAAATCGCTAAAGGCACTGGAATCGATCACTTGAGAGTGAAGTGCGACGCGGCGTTAATCGTGAACCAGGTCCAAGGGCGATACGAAGCAAGGAGTCCGATAATGAAAAAGTATCTGCGAGAGGTACAAGCCCTGAAAGAGAGCTTCAAAAGCTTCGATATCGAGGCTATTCCAAGGGAGGAGAACGTAGAGGCAGACGCCTTGAGCAAATTTGCCCTGGGGGCACCCTTGGAAGAAAATCGGAAGGTGCACTTCCTGGAGAAGGTGATCTTATCGAACATCGACCCAACACAGGTGTGCACCATCGAGACAAAATCGGAGGAAGAGCCCACTTGGATGACCCCGATAGTCGCATATTTGACTACGGGGGCAGTCCCTGAGGATAAGGTAACAGCAGACAGGATATGTCGGATCGCGTCCAATTATGTGATGCTTGACAATCAGCTGTACAAGAAGGGCTGGTTCTCGACTCCGTACCTGAAGTGTGTAGCAGAACCCGACACCAATCGAATCCTGAAGGAAATGCATGAGGGGGTCGCGGCTTGTCACGAAGGGGCCCGATCCATTTTGAGGAAGGTGTTGAACTTAGGCTACTATTGGCCCACGATGAACAAAGAAGCAACGGCGTTGGTCCGATCATGCGACGCGTGCCAGAGGTACGCCCCGAGTATCGTAGCTCCGGCCGCCAACCTGACATCCATCAAGAGCGCTTGGCCCTTCGCGCAGTGGGGCATCGACTTGGTGGGACATCTTCCACAAGCACAAGGACAATGTAAGTATTTACTTGTAGCTATCGATTATTTTTCGAAATGGATAGAGGCGAAGGCGTTGGCCAGAACAACGGGGAACCAGATCATCAAGTTCCTCCAAACCCACATCGTGTCCAGATACGGGATTCCTAAGGTGGTGATCAGCGACAATGGCCCACCGTTTAACGGCTCTCAGGTGAGGGAGTATCTGGAAGAATTGAACATTGAGCATCGGACCGCCTCCGTACGCCATGCTCAGACTAATGGCCAGGTGGAGTCAGCCAACAAAATCGTGATGCATGGCCTGAAGAACGCCTTGAAGGGCAAGTGGCTGAATGAACTGGAAAATGTACTTTGGGCTGTTAGAACGACACCCAAACGATCAACAGGGGAGACTCTGTTTGGCCTCGTGTATGGCACGGAAGCTGTGGCACCTGTGGAGGTAGCTGTGGCGTCCCATCAGATGAGATATTACGAGCCCCTAACGAACGACGAAGTGAGACGTCTGGACTTGGACTTACTCGAAGAGAAGAGGCGGGAAGCCGATGAAGTCCAAGCTCGAATGCGTTTAAAGACGACCAGGTACTACAATCGGCGAGTGAAGTCCCGACAGTTCTTTGTCGGGGAGCTGGTTTGGCGTCGCAACGAGTTCACCCTTTTGGATCGAATCAACAAGATGTCACCAAAATGGGAAGGACCTTATAAGGTCGTGGGGATGCCAGCTCCAAATACATACAAGTTGGAAGACCTCGATGGCAGAACATTAAAGCATTCTTTCAGTGGCGAACACTTGAAGAAGCACCATGCTTGAAGAAAGTCGCCTTAAGTGGTGCTCGATCAAAGTCGCCTTCAGTGGTGCACGATGAAAGTCGCCTTCAGTGGTGCACGACCAAAGCCGCCTTCAGTGGTGCACGATGAAAGTCGCCTTCAGTGGTGCACGACCAAAGTCACCTTCAGTGGTGCACGATGAAAGTCGCCTTCAGTGGTGCACGAGGTTAAGTCGCCTTAAGTGGTGCACGATGTAAAGTCGCCTTAAGTGGTGCACGAGATTAAGTCGCCTTAAGTGGTGCACGATGTAAAGTCGCCTTAAGTGGTGCACGAGGTTAAGTCGCCTTAAGTGGTGCACGATGTAAAGTCGCCTTAAGTGGTGCACGAGATTAAGTCGCCTTAAGTGGTGCACGATGAAAAGTCGCCTTAAGTGGTGCACGATCTAAAGCCGCCTTAAGTGGTGCACGATGTTAAGTCGCCTTAAGTGGTGCACGATCTTTAGATTTATTCTAAGTGTTGTAAAGTCGCCTTAAGTGGTGCACGAGATTAAGTCGCCTTAAGTGGTGCACGATGAAAAGTCGCCTTAAGTGGTGCACGATCTAAAGCCGCCTTAAGTGGTGCACGATGTTAAGTCGCCTTAAGTGGTGCACGATCTTTAGATTTATTCTAAGTGTTGTTAAGTCGTCTTAAGTGATGCACGAGAAAAGTCGCCTTAAGTGGTGCACGATATAAAGTCGCCTTGAGTGGTGCACGATATTAAGTCGTCTTAAGTGATGCGTGATTCTTAGATTTACTCTAAGTAATATTAAGTCGTCTTAAGTGATGCGCGATTCTTAGATTTACTCTAAGTGTTGAAAAGTCGCCTTAAGTGGTGCACGATGATAAGTCGCCTTAAGTGGTGCAAATTAGTAAATCGTCTTGAGTGATGTACGAGAATGTCTTAAGTGTCGAAGTATCGACCTAGGCAAGTGTAGTAAAGCCACTTGGGGAAGTGCATCGAAAAAATCGGAACTAAGAAAGGCTGATAATTGATAAGGGATCAAAGGCCCGATGATTACAAAATGAGGAGAATACAAAGATTCTAGCAATAAGCAGTTAGGCCTAATCCTTGTTAGCGACATCAACGGGAACAGGGTCCGCAAGATCTAGGGCAGAAGGCTCCACAGGGTCAGCCGTTGGAGGATTGGCTATCGGGGTCATGGGATCGAGGAGTTTCCGATGAAGAAGTAGCTCCTCTTCACTCTGAACTTGTGGTATGCATTTCCGGCCTTGAGCATCGGCTTCTCTGGTGGAAATGATACATCCTTCCCGGAGAGTTGCATCATAAGCAGTGCTGAAAATTTCGTTCAGAACATAGTCGAAGTTGAAAGGCTTCCTTCCCTCGAAACCAGATCCACCGTCTGAAATCAGCCATTGAAAGGGACGTTAGGTTTTTCCGGAAAATTACAATCAAACTAAGCAAAGACGAAGGCGAACAATAGAGAAGAAACCCTTACCTGACATAATAATTGGAGGCTGGAAGAATGAACCTGACATTGCCGGAAAGATGGCCGAAGAAACACTAAGGTCTCAAGAGTTGCAGTAAGCTTTCGAAAATTTGTAGATGATAAGAGGAAACTGTACCCTGGGTGAGGTTTTTATAGGCGAAGAGGACAGTCGAAGGGGCGCTTTAATCTGAACCGTCGAAGTTGAAGCGTTCTAATCTGGACCGTTGAGATGAAACGTGCGGGATGGTAGCAGGTGCAATGATGAAATAACCTGAAAAGCACTTTTCAGAAAAAGCAGACACAGAGAATCAGGCACGGGTACTGATGACATCACTTCATTATCTACTGCATTGGATGACTGGGGAACCGAGGAGTCCTCTTGGATTTTGCAGATATCCACAAGGCATTGAGGAAACATGAACGAGAAGACTCACACTGGATGACTATGACAAGGGAAAGATCCCCGACTTCGACGGCGGAGGGTCGGAAGCTGAAAGACACGACGAACTAAAAGTCCCTCATGTCTTGGGGGCAAATGATGGGTTCGACTATAGCCGTCAGGCCCTTATTGGCGAGGAAACGGCAAACAGGCCCACCAGGCCCAAAGTAAGGGTCAAGATGACCTAGGAGAAGGGTCCCGATGAAGGGAGTCCCGATGAAGCAAGGTCCCGACAGTGGAGCTGGAGGCTCCCGACGAGAAGCCTTTAAGTAGGCCCCGATGATGAATCCCTGAGAATGATTGGCCCTGTCACGATGACGAGGGGCCCCGAGCGGTGACACAACAAGACAACTCTGGAGTCCCCGACGGGAGTCGGGACTCGTTACCAGAGGATAAAGCCAAGATATGCGGGGCGTGGCCGAAATATACGGAACGTGGTTGAGATACACGGATCGTGGCCGAGATACGCGGGGCATGGCTAAGATACGCGAGATCGTGTACGAGATAAGCGGGATACGGGCTAACCACCCCTAACGGTTCGCCAGGTACCTGAGGCACCTCTTTGCCTATAAAAGGGCAGGAGGTCACCTCAGATCACTTACGTTGAGTGGAGAACAGCTCCGACGTGATCGTACACGAGCTGAAAATAGACCCCGCGATCAAGCCTATCACGCAGAAGAGGCGTCCGATGGGCACGGATAAGAAGATCGCGATCCAGCAGGAGGTGGGCAGGTTGCTCGATGCTGGTTTCATCAAGGAGCTCCGATTCCAGACTTGGGTCGCCAACCCAGTGTGGTGAAGAAGACTAACGGAAAATGGCGAATGTGCGTGGACTTCCGCGACTTGAACAAGGCTTGTCCAAAGGATTGCTATCCACTCCCGAGGATCGACCAGCTGGTGGATGCCACGTCGGGACATAAGTTGCTGAGCTTCATGGATGCGTATTCAGGCTACAACCAGGTCAAGATGGCCAAGGAAGACGCCCCCCACACTGCGTTTTACGCAGACAGCGACATCTATCACTATGATGTCATGCCTTTCGGGTTAATCAACGCCGGGGCAACCTACCAGCGGATGGTGAACAAGCTGTTTGGGGATATGCTGGGAGAAACCATGGAAGCTTACGTGGACGACATGCTGGTGAAGTCCCGACAATCCGAGAATCACGTGCACAACCTTACCATGGCGTTTGAGCGGATGAGGCTTCATCAAGTTCGCTTGAACCCGACGAAATGCGCCTTCGGAGTCCACTCAGGGAAGTTTTTGGGCTTCATGGTGAGCCAAAGAGGAATTGAAGTGAACCCTGAGAAGCTGAGGGCAATCGAGGAGATGCAGTCTCCGATAAACCATCGGGAGGTGCAAGTATTGAATGGCCGACTAGCTGCAATGAACCGCTTCTTGTCCAAAGCCAGCGACCGATCAATGCCGTTTTTTGAAGTCTTGAGGGCTAACAAAAAATTCGAATGGACCGCCAAATGTGAAGAGGCGTTCTAAGCACTCAAGCAGCATCTTCGCACACTCCCGCCGCTGGCGAAACCGGTTCCAGGCGAGCCGCTCTTCCTTTATTTGGCTGTTTCTGAATTTGCTATTAGCTCTATGTTAGTGAAGGTTGTCGAGGGTAATCAAGTCCCCGTCTATTATGTAAGCAAGGCATTTGCCAAATCTGAATTGAACTATCCCGCCGTTGAGAAGTACCTCTTTGCGTTGATAATTACTGCCCGGAAGCTAAGGCCATATTTCCACGCACACGAGATCACTGTGCTAACGAACCAGCCTTTGAAGCATTTTTTGAACCGACCCGATGCGTCGGGGAGATTGGTGAAATGGGCAGTAGAGCTCAGTGAGTTTCGAATACACTTTGCTCCAAGAACGGCAATCAAGGGCCAGGCATTGGCGGAGTTTATAGCAGAATCTACAGCCCCCGATCTAGAAGAAACGGGCCCTGTAGAGGGGGCAACCATGGAGGTCCCGACAGAAGAACAACCAGAGAAGACAGAGCAATCAGAACAGCCAAACAAGGAAAATATCTGGGAGATGTACACCGATGGCTCCGCGAGTTCAGACGGATCAGGAGCGGGTTTCTTGTTGATACCACCGGGTGAAGGTGAACCGCTCCGATATGCCTTGGCTTTAACATTCAAGGCCACAAACAACGAAGCGGAGTATGAAGCTCTTATCACGGGCCTGAAAATCGCTAAAGGCACTGGAATCGATCACTTAAGAGTGAAGTGCGACACGGCGTTAATCGTGAACCAGGTTCAAGGGCGATACGAAGCCAGGAGCCCGATAATGAAGAAGTATCTGCGAGAGGTACAAACCCTAAGAGAGAGCTTCAAAAGCTTCGATATCGAGGCTATTCCGAGGGAGGAAAACGTAGAGGCAGACGCCTTGAGCAAATTTGCCCTGGGGGCACCCTTAGAAGAAAATCGGAAGGTGCACTTCCTGGAGAAGGTGATCTTGTCAAACATCGACCCCACGCAGGTGTGCACCATTGAAGCGAAATCGGAGGAGGAGCCCACTTGGATGACCCCGATAGTCGCGTATCTGACTACGGGGGCAGTCCCCGAGGATAAGGTAGCAGCAGACAGGATATGTCGGATCGCGTCTAATTATGTGATGCTGGACAATCAGTTGTACAAGAAGGGCTGGTTCTCGACTCCGTACCTGAAGTGTGTAGCAGAACCCGACACCAATCGAATCCTGAAGGAAATGCACGAGGGGATCGTGGCTTGTCACGAAGGGGCCCGATCCATTCTGAGGAAGGTGTTAAACTTAGGCTACTACTGGCCCATGATGAACAAAGAAGCAACGGCGTTGGTCCGATCATGCGACGCGTGCCAGAGGTACGCCCCGAGTATTGTGGCTCCGGCTGCTAACTTGACATCCATCAAGAGCGCTTGGCCCTTCGCACAGTGGGGCATCGACTTGGTGGGACCTCTTCCGCAAGCACAAGGGCAATGTAAGTATTTACTTGTAGCTATCGATTATTTTTCGAAATGGATAGAGGCGAAAGCATTGGCCAGGACAACGGGGAACCAGATCGTCAAGTTCCTCCAAACCCACATCGTGTCCAGATACGGGATTCCTAAGGTGGTGATCAGCGACAATGGCCCACCGTTTAACGGCTCTCAGGTGAGGGAATATCTGGAAGAACTGAACGTCGAGCATCGGACCGCCTCCGTACGCCATGCTCACACTAATGGCCAGGTGGAGTCAACCAACAAAATCGTGATGGATGGCCTGAAGAAGAGGGTCTATGCCTTGAAGGGCAAATGGCTGAACGAACTAGAAAACGTACTTTGGGCTGTTAGAACGACACCCAAACGATCAACAGGAGAGACTCCGTTTGGCCTTGTTTATGGCACGGAAGCTGTCGCTTCTGTGGAGGTAGCTGTGGCATCCCATCGGACGAGATATTATGAGCCCCTGACGAACGAGGAAGTGAGACGCCTGGACTTGGACCTACTCGAAGAGAAAAGGCGGGAAGCCGATGAAGTCCAAGCACGAATGCACTTAGCGACGGCCAGGTACTATAATCGGCGAGTGAAGTCCCGACAGTTCTTCGTCGGGGAACTAGTTTGGCGTCGCAACGAGTTCACCCTTTTGGACCGAATCAACAAGATGTCACCAAAATGGGAAGGACCTTATAAGGTCGTGGGGATGCCGGCTCCGAACGCATACAAGTTGGAAGACCTCGATGGCAGACCGTTAAAGCATTCCTTCAGTGGCGAACACTTGAAGAAACACCATGCTTGAAGAAAGTCGCCTTAAGTGGTGCCCGAGAAAGTCGCCTTAAGTGGTGCTCGATAAAGTCGCCTTAAGTGGTGCCCGATGTAAAATCGCCTTAAGTGGTGTATGCCGTTTATCGTTTAATTCGATGTAAGCTTATCTTATGCCAATTAATAAAGAGGTCGCTTCCAAATAAGATTTGTCCTTAGATTTATGCTAAGTGTAAAAGTCGCCTTCAGTGGTGCACGATGAAAGTCGCCTTCAGTGGTGCACGATGAAAGTCGCCTTCAGTGGTGCACAATACTTAGGTTTATTCTAAGTATCCAAAAGTCGCCTTCAGTGGTGCACGACGAAAGTCGCCTTCAGTGGTGCACGATGAAAGTCGCCTTCAGTGGTGCACGACGAAAGTCGCCTTCAGTGGTGCACGACGAAAGTCGCCTTCAGTGGTGCGCGATGAAAGTCGTCTTCAGTGGTGCACGACGAAAGTCGCCTTCAGTGGTGCGCGATGAAAGTCGCCTTCAGTGGTGCACGATAAAAGTCGCCTTCAGTGGTGCACGATGAAAGTCTCCTTCAGCGGTGCACGATACTTAGGTTTATTCTAAGTATCCAAAAGTCGCCTTCAGTGGTGCACGATGAAAGTCGCCTTCAGTGGTGCACAATACTTAGGTTTATTCTAAGTATCCAAAAGTCGCCTTCAGTGGTGCACGATAAAAGTCGCCTTCAGTGGTGCACGATAAAAGTCGCCTTCAGTGGTGCACGATGAAAGTCGCCTTCAGTGGTGCGCAATATTAAGTCACCTTAAGTGGTGCGCGACCTTTAGGATTATCCTAAGTAACGATTAAAGTCGTCTTAAGTGATGCATTCGATATTAAGTCGCCTTAAGTGGCGCGAGTTATTAAATCGTCGGGAGGACGTCTGGGAAATTCGTAAGTATCGAAGTTTCGACTGTCAAGAACTAAGTCGTCTTAAGAGACGCACCCGAGGTTAAGTCGCCTTAAGTGGTGCAAGTTGTTAAATAGTCGGGAAAGACGAAAGACAACAAAAAGATCGGAACTAAAGGAGTCTAATATTGATAAAGGGCTCGAAGGCCCGACGACGACACAAGAGAAGAAAATACAAGGACTCTGAAAGATAAAAGCATTCAAGCTTGGTCCTTGTCAGCAGCAGCAGAGGGGTCCACAGGATTGACTTCGGGAGGATTGACTTCGGGAGGATTGGCTGTCGGGGCGTCCGCACTTGGAAGCTCAGAGGCGTCTTCGACAATTATGGGGGGACTCCCCCCATCACTCTCCTCGGAAAGAGCAAAGTACTTCTTCGCAAAAGGAGCAAGGGAAGGAGACTTGTCGAAGTTGATGGCGTCCCCGTACTCCAGGTGGAGCTCCTCAACGGCGTTGAAGAGAGTGTTCTCCACCTCCGCGCCAAAGAACTTCAGGGCATCAGCTTGGAAACCCTCCGACCTCCGATAGTCCTCCCGACCCTTGGCCTCCGCTTCGGCCAGCTGTGCCGGGAACCCCGCGATCAGCTCCTCCAGAGCCTTTTTCTCGAGGACCAGCTGGTCCTCAGCGGCCTTCTTCTCCTGGGTCAGCCGATCCACGAGAGCCCCCCGCTCTTGCCGCTCTCGCCTCAAGAGCCCCTCGAAGTCCGCGATCTGCTGTAGAAGGCCCCGAATCTTCTCATTAAGGGCAGCCAGCTCTTTGGCCAGCTTCCCCCGCGAAGACTGGGAGGCCTTGAGATCCGCCTGAAGCTGCTCGCGGACTCCTCGGTCCCGCTCCCGGGCCTCATCATAGGCAATGACGTACCCGATGAGGCGGTTGTAATCCCCGAGCTCCTGCAAACAAAAGGAAAAAGCGTTAGAAGGACAAAAGACTCGATTTATTGATCAACATGGAAAAAGCGAAGTTTCACCTCGATACGGCGCACAGCCATATCCCTGACGTCCCGCTGCATATGCGTCCGATTAAGGTGGATCGGATGTCGCATAGAAGGCAGGATGGAACCCGCCAGAAGATGCAGGGCCAGCTCTTGGTCCTGTTCCCCTTGTGTGAGCGGGACTCCCTGGAGCGTCTGGATCGGAGCCCAGGGGGCATCGGCCCGCGAAGGGTTGAAGGGCCTATAGAAGTCCCCATCAAGAGCCAAGGGAGAGATGGGACGGAGAAGAGAAGGGCACATCTCCGTCTCGGCCCGGACGGGGGAGGGAGAAAAATCATGGATAGGAGAGAGCTCCCGTTGCTGCGGAGGAGACGAAGGAGGCGGCCCCTGAGGGGTTGGTTTCAAGGGGGATTGCCCCGCCTTCCGACGCTGTTGAGGGGGGTCAACCCCGCCGGTCTCCTCGGAGGAGTCCAGAGTCTCCACCTGGCGAAACTGTTCACCAGATGGTGCCTTCTCTCCAGCTGAGCAAGGCACCCCCGCTGAAGGCGGTGCATCTGTAGAAGCTGCAGCACCCGAGGAAGCTCCCGAGCGACCTGCACCTGGAGGATGAAGAGCTTCAGATAGGTAGTCAGGAAGTTCATCGGGATTCTTACACCAAATGATACGTCGGGAGACGTATTGATCCTTCCCACGGTAGTGATAATAGCCCACCTTCAAAACTCGGGGAGTTTCGCCTCGAAGGATCTTTTTGACATCAGCAAATCGGCCCTCCTTGGTCGAGGAAATCAAGTCCGACGGAACCATCCTTTTATATGATTTAATAGCGAGTCGGAGTTGTTTACCTTCTTCAGCATTCTGAACCTCGAAGGGTTGGTCCAGATCCACCCGTGGCCGCTTGGGCTGCTCTGTTGAAGGAGACCCCGACCTGGCAGCAGCAGCCTTCTTGGCAGACTTCCTCTTCCGCGAGGGGCGGACAGCATCGGTCTCCCCCTGCTTAAGGAAGAAATCGGTCAGCACAGACACCTTCTTGGCTGCAAACGATAAACGAAGAAAAAGTTAGAAATTTTACCCAAGGGACCACGCTAGAAGGGCCGTCGAAGAGCTGCCCCCCAGAGACAATACTGAGGAGTCGGACCCCGGTATGCACCAGGTCCCGCTCCACCAGAGAGTTAGCATTAAGGGGAGTGTAAGACTCCCCCCAACGATAAAGCTGGATCAATTGAAGAGTCTCGAAGTCCTCATCAGCATAGGAGTGGAAAGCAGGCGGAGGGTCTGCTGCCACCTCCCACCGAGGCCAAGGGATAGAAGAATGTTGGATGAAGAAGTAGCTCCTCTTCCAGCTACTGTTGTCAGACCCTGTATCGATCAAGAGTCCCCGACCCTTGACCACCTTCCAGGTGTCACTGGTCCAACCGTGTCGGGCAAGCTGCTGCTTACTCCACTTGGGCATCCGAGGGTAGAAGGAGCAAACTCCCGCCTCGTTGCATTTCAGCCCATAGAAGTTCCTGAAGAGTTGGAGGCTGTAGACCCACTTCTGTCGGAGACAGAGGACTTGAAAGGCGTTCCAGATGCGGATGGCATGAGGAGAGAAGGTAGTGGGGTGTGTTTGGTAATGTTGGCACAGCTCGACCATGTTACCACAGAAGGGGAACCTGATCCCCGCTGATATTTGTCCCGTAGAGACAAATACCTCCCCTTTCTGGGGACGAGTAACCTCAGGATCACTCGAGGGACGATGTCGAGCATACGGGAAGCGAGGTTCCCAGGTGATGGTGATGCAACCCTCTCGGAGAGCTGCATCATAAGCAGTGGTGGAAATTTCATTTGGAGCATAGTCAAATTTAAAGGGTTTTCTCCCCTCGGAGCTGGAGTCGCTGTCTGAAAAGCAACCAGGGCAAGAAAATACAGTGGGATTCTGGAAGAAATTAAAAAGGAAAAGACGAACAAGGAACGGAGAGTGTTTCCTTACCAGACATGGTGGAGTAGAGGTTGAAAGAGATGAATGAAGTATCGCCGGAAAGGTGGTCGGAGAAGATTCCAAGGATCTTCGAAAGCACAGAGCTGGGAATTGCAGAGGAATCGCAGAGAGCTTTTGAGAATTCGAAGACGGTAAAAGTTAAATTGTGACTGTGGCTAGGGTTTTATAGTCGAAGAAGACAGTTGAAAGGACACTTCGATCCGAGTCGTCAAATTCGAAAGGTCTTAATCTGGACCGTCGAGATGAAACGTGCAGAAGGACAACGGGCGTAATGATGAAACGGCCTGAAAAGCACTTTTCAGAAAAGGACAGGCGCGAAAAATCAGGCACGTGGGTCGAAAACGTCACTCCATCATCTGCTGCATTTAATGCACTAGAAAACCGAAGAGACCCTTGGGATATAGCAGTTATCCATAAAACCCTGAGGAAACGTGGAGGAGAAGACTGATAACTTTAAATAACTGAACCAAGGAGTAGATCCCCGACTCTAGTATTGGAAAAAATCGGGAGTTGGAAGACACGACGAACTAAAAGTCCCTCATGTCTTGGGGGCAAATGATGGGTCCGATTATAGCCGTCAGGCCCTTTAACGGCGAGGAAACGGTAAACAGGCCCACCAGGCCCAGAGTAAGGGTCAAGATGACCTAGGAGAAGGGTCCCGATGAAGGGAGTCCCGACGAAGCAGGGTCCCGACAGAGTCGGTCCCGACAGTGGAGCTAGAAGCTCCCGATGAGAAGCCTTTAAGTAGGCCCCGATGATGAATCCCTGAGAATGATTGGCCCTGTCACGATGACGAGGGGCCCCGAGCGGTGACACAACAAGATAACTCTGGAGTCCCCGACGGGAGTCGGGACTCGTTACCAGAGGATAAAGCCAAGATATGCGGGGCGTGGCCGAAATATACGGAACGTGGTTAAGATACACGGATCGTGGCCGAGATACGCGGGGCATGGCTAAGATACGCGAGATCGTGTACGAGATAAGCGGGATACGGGCTAACCACCCCTAACAGTTCGCCAGGTACCTGAGGCACCACTTTGCCTATAAAAGGGCAGGAGGTCACCTCAGATCACTTACGTTGAGTTCGATATACTTTTGAGATTGTTGCTTGCCAGTCATACGAGAGACTCATTTAAGCATCGGAGAGGGATTCTGGGTCACCGCCCGGTCTATCCCCTCTTGCAGGATTGCCGTCAAGATCCGTACCGGAGTTCCACCGTTATCCAACATATCCGAAAATATCATCTCAGTTAGAAAACTGTACCTATCCGAGCCGAGCCGAGCCGACCCTTTTGATTCCTCCAAAAGCCGGCTAGGCAAATGAGATCAGCCGATAGCACGCTACTCGATAGCTCGCTCCAACAGCTTAGCCAGCCAGACAGACAAGCTTTACCTACTAATATCATCATATTCTGGCAGCAGCAATGAACAACAATCATCCAAGTCATTTAGCAAACCGGGATCATATTTGTGCGGGATCATACCAGAAGAACTCACTAGAATCTCCTCTTCCTCATCATCTTTGTCCCACAACTGACCATAATCTTCTTCTGTTCCCACACCCGCAACAAAATCAAACTTCAGGTTTGGATGTCCAACAAAAGAAACAACACTCGGCCTTGGTGGAGAACCAAGCTCAAGGTCGTACATTGGGTGATCCCCACTGTTGAACACCCACAAGTTGGTTTTTCTGGATTTTGACTTTGAATCAGAAAGCAGCTTATGTTTCCCAACAACCTGTGCCTGCTTCTTCTGTGTGTTCCTACACTTTCCATCCTTCACTGGGAAAGCCGAGGACGCCCAGCCAAGGCTTCCTTCACAGCAAACATGTCTTGACGATTTCAAGTTACCCTCTCCCGAGTCCTTGGCATCTGGGAGATTATCTGAGACTGGTATTGATAGCTTCATTCATATCCGTGGGTAAAGGGACCAAATCATAATTATCTTTCTGTAACTGCAATGTCAGCTCCAATTGATCCATCCTCCACAACCGAAGATTCCTCTTCTCTATTGGAAGTGGACACATCCTTTCGGTTGTCAGTGGCATCATGTAGTGCAGCTGCCAAAAATTTCTTCGTCTGAACTAATTTGGTAAGCTTTCCAGCAGCATCCAGTGCTGACTTCTGTGAGGTCTGCCCAACGCGAGAACTGATGACGATGAGTTCTTCTGGGAAGCAGGCGGAGTCAACTTCCACACTGTAGAGAGCAAAGCAGTGAAATGCTTCTGAAGAAGTATCTGGTAAATCCGAAGCAGCATCACAAAACCGGTACCACCATTGCAGTTGAACCTCTCAGAGCAATGGACGGGATGGCGATATCTTCCACGATAATAACCGCCAGCAGTCATCCCAAAAAGTACATCACTGACCAGTCCCCAGTTTGGGCCATACTCATCTACATAATATTGCATCCTCTTGTGCCGACCAAAGGTCAGATGATGGAACACGGTCCTTCGCCCACACATCTCCCTTCCTAAACTTCTCTACTTTTATCAGTACCACCCGCTTGGTAGGGTGATGGAAACTCTCCCTGATGGATATACGCTCAATTTGAACCCGTTGACTTCCGAACCGTTACATTTTTATCGTCCCATTTATGATTGTAAATCGAAACTTCAACCCGAACCCTTCGCGAAAACACCAACGGCTCGGACGAGGCCGAAGCGCCCGTCCGGCCGAGTCAGACTCGCCTAGGTGAGGTTGGGTGGCCACACCCGACCTCCCCTAGGGGAGATCGGGTCAGCCAACCCGATCTCTCCTAGGAGAGATCGGGTCGGCCAACCCGATCTCCCCTAGGGGGGATGGGGTTGGCCAACCCCATCCTCCCTAGGAGGGGTTGGGTGCCCTCACCCAACCCCTACCCTTGGGGGGTCGGATTTCTCCTCCCCCCAAGGGCCCCGGCACCATTTTCGGACTCCCACCCTCGATTCACTCCGCCTACCTTCTCCGTATCCTAAGGTCTTAATTATGCGCTTAAAGGTTAATTAATTGTGTTTAAAGGTTAACGATGTCATTAAGCCACCTTAATGACACCGTTGCCTATAAATACCCCACCTTCACAACTCATTTGGACATCTTGGCAAGTTGCACAATTTTGTTCTGACATCTCTCTAGCTTTATCTCTCTAAAATCATACTGACTTAGGCATCGGAGAGGGTTCATCAGGCACCACCCCCCCTCTGTGCCTGGTATTGCCCCTCTTGCAGGGTAGCAAGGAGAAGAGAGCCAAGGAAGCAGAAGAGCATAGAGCAGTAAGACAAGCCCCAGGGGTAAGAAGTACAAGCCTCAGGAGGTCAGAAGGAGAGAAGGAAAGGAGGTCAGAAGGAGAGAAGGAAAGGAGGTCAGAAGGAGAGAAGGAAAGGAGGTCAGAAGGAGAGAAGGAAAGGAGGTCAGAAGGAGAGAAGGAAAGGAGGTCAGAAGGAGAGAAGGAAAGGAGGTCAGAAGGAGAGAAGAGAAGGACATATATCAAAACGACTACCCCAAGGGAGCAGAAGGGCATGTATCAGAATGACTAGTCCTAGGAACAGTGAACCCGACATTTCATTAGTGGGAGATAAATTCTAGATTGACGACCCGTTGACCTAGACTTTATAACCTAACACTTGGCGCCGTCTGTGGGCTTCGAACAGAAAGCCTGGCAATAACAAGAGCGATGACGAACAACTTAGTATCTAGGCATCACCGCCCACCTGGGGGCAATAGGCGAGGGAGACATCCTATACCTCCAGCAAGGCAGCCTAACCCAGAGAAACAGCCTGCACACCAGAGCCTCAGGTAGCCCCACAGGCACCCCAGCCTAACAAGCAGGGAGGAGGCTTCCACAGCTCTAACTCCATTGACTAGGAAGCCACAGGGACAGGGGGGCAACAAGGAGTGCCATCCCAATACACGGCACCTCCACAGGGGTACTACTATGAGGCACAACCTCAAGGGTATCCATGTGGAATAATGACTCAAAGGAACGACAATCGTGCCCACACAACCAACATAAGGCCCGCATACTCGCAAGGAGCACAGACAGTGACTCCGAGGTTGATGAACGCATTGGATGAGCTGCTAGCCCATATAGAGACTCTGAGGAACAGGCAGAGAAGGAAACACCAACATGAAGAAGAAGAAGTTCATGAGGAAGAACAAGACCCAGAAGAAGAACACCACTCGCACCCTCGAACAAGGCAGCGAGAAGAACAAATGAGAGATAACCAAGGGCCACTCCCAGAGGGAAGGCAGCAATTTGTGCCTCCTAGGCAACAACAGGACGCCAGGGCCTACACCCCACTGGGAGCAGACAGACAGCCAAGACCTCAAAGGAGGCAAGAATTCCACCAAGTACCCCAACAGGGACATACACCGCACTAAGGGAAGACATACATGACAGACCAACAAGGATATAGGAGTTCCAACATCAACCATGGCAATGTACACATACAGTCCGTATCACCACAGACATGCCTAAGGGACATACCAAGGAAAGCTCAAAGGGAGGGACATAGTCCCAACAACACAATAAAGCAACCACCTACCCATGATACAGCACGACAGGTCCAAACTCCTTGTGCATGACAACCCTTGGCACACGTCCTCCTAGGACAGAGGAGGAGTTGAAAAGACAAGGATTTGAAAAGGGAACCAATAGAGTACCACACCACGTCAGCACATAGCTACTACAATGGGAAGTCTCATGGAGAGACATAGTAGAGTGAGACCGCACATAGCATACATGAAGGATACACCTCCACCTAGTCTGCCTTGCAAGGATGCGACCTCATATTCCTCAAGTGGAAGGAATACACACAGACTAATGGAGGAAGACAGTTACATTACCAAGGAAGCAGGGGATTTCAACACCCCACACCCATATCCTTCCCATATCCTCTTATTTAATTTAACTGCATAACAAGTCAACTCCCTAAAAGGAGTAGATTATGATACTTAACATCAACATGTTTTCCAAGAATGACCATACCGGACGCCTTCGGGCTCCGTGATATATATATACACAGGTGGACCACTAGAAGAATCAGTAAAAGGCCGTCGACAATCAAGAGATGCACAAGCAACAGATTCCTCAATCCCAAAGAACACCTATAAGGTCAAGTTTCTGGGAAAGATCACAAGATGGAAAGCTCACTTACAAAAATAAGTTGAGCACTCCCAACATCCTATAGAGGAACTACCATGAAGGATTACCCCTACTACAACCGTCCACTAAGCATCCTAGGGCCAAGCCCGTCAAAGGATCCCATATGGCATTGGTATGCAAGGGGGGCACCAGTCACAACATGCCCTCCCCACAAACGCCCATTAGCACAAGAGGGGGTAGCCGCGAACACATCCCTCAAAAAATGGAGGAAACCATATCACATGGGTAACACCCACCATCAAAGGCAAACACCTCCAGCGGATCTTTATGATTTCACAAAATAGCCAGGAGACACAACTACACTTAGAAAGCTCATCCAAGGTAATGGAATACACTTCCATCAAAAACCCTCAAGGACACCAAGCCTAGCAAAGGAAGAACGGTGACACCATCATCAAGCTTTTAAAAAGGGATATGGAAAACATAGTATTTCCACACAATGATATATTAGTCATAAGAGAGGGAATCACCAACTTTGACATGAAGAGAACCATAGTACATGAAGGGAGTCCGTCAGACATCTCCCATGACCAACCATTGATGATACTAGAGAAGAGTTAGGCATACCTAATATCAAGGGACCCCCTACTAGTAAAGGTAGTCAGAACATCAACACACCCATTAGGGACACGGCACTGCAAATGAACCAGGAAAAGGATGGAACACATATCCTTACAAGTATCCTTACAAGTATCCCTGCATTTATCCTTGCAAAAATAAACTCCGTAGATAAAGAAGTTATCTAATAGATGACTATATCTCTGTTCTCAAACTATGATCCTAACCCGGAGATCCTTGGACTCCGTACTATATATGTAATGAATAACATGTTCATCAGAGATAGGTACACGAAGATTCAAGACAGCGCCATAAAGATTAGGCGCATACCTCTACCAAGTACGACACATTGGAGTGTTCACAAACACTCCTTCGCCATCTCACAAGAAAGGAAGGCAACCAAGGATACAAGTCCTAATAGAATAAACATCGGTAGAAAATCCTGTCATTGAAGTCATGCACCAAGAGAGAAACTCTAAAGATGCAAGTTTAGCAAAAGAGATAGTGCAAGAACTAGAGTGTGAAAAAGGAGATACATCTCCTACCAAGAGCCTTAGGGCAGGATAATAGTTCTACAAGATCAACCAAAGAAGAGCTCTAAAGCTTGGGGAGTAAGGTTTCAAGATCGACCCTCACACTAGACGCACATCCCGATCAACCACCTTGTCTGCAAATGATAAGACATTTGACTCTGGCATCCCATCAAGAGGAGAACCCCGATAAAAGGGGCACTAGAAAAATATCCCGCCTTTAAAGCCATACGCCGAATACATGACGAATGAAGGTTATGATAAAACAAAAAAGGAGGGACTTGTCAGCTCAACACACCTCAAACACGTATACGTACGCAACACAAATGCAGCCTCTAATGAAGCTATCCAGCAAGGAATAGCCAATACGGGGACAAAACCATAGAAAATCATGGAGCATCACTTGCAAACCTAAAGAAAAACATCATTTTTAGGTTCAAGTCCTAATTCAAAGGAAATCTATAACCAAGATTCAAGGTGGGAGGAGCATGACCAATGTGACACTCCCCAAAGGCATTGAAGAATACTCCAATGTGAAGGAAAAGGCAAGGCACTCTAAGTACCACAACACTCCAAGAAGATACAGCCCGGTCAGACCCTCACACCCCCATGCACGAGCAAAGAGCATGGATCAGATTGAATAGTCTGAAACACGCCTACGAGATTAACAACTCAAGACACCATTCTATGAGAGAGCTCTTCAACCTACACAAGGAAAGGGGGGAAAAATTCACAAGCACCCCTAGGATACAGACACTGCCACATCCTAGTTATCAAGAGAATGAAATCCACCCCCACCCACCCAAAGCAAAAGCTCTTCCACCCAACCTCCAAAGACACATCCGACAAAGGCATCATTCAAAACATGCCTATGACTGAAACAAGCAAGCATGAGAAAGAGTAAATCCTACAAGGGACACTCATCGCATTCAAAGAAGCAGACAAGGGAGCCCCGAGCATAAGGGGTACCCAACCAAAAAAATGAACGAGGGGCCTTCAACGGCCAAATATGAAAGGCGGTGTGACCACCAAGCAACTTGGGGGGCACCAAACGAATAAGTGCTTGGTAGTCCACCTAAGTGTAAAAGAAGAGATTAGAGGCAGAAGATCACAAGAACATGCAATACCACTTCTCCTAGAAGAGGTCACATAAGAGGAAAACATCATCAACTCCCTATACGAACTCGTCCTAAGTTGGCAACACACAAACATCGCCCTCGAGAGGTGATCTCTCATATTGAAGAAAAAGCGTGGTAACAGGCAATATCGTAGAAGGAGAAGTCAAGTAAAGACTCGAAAAGCATACCAAAAATGCACCATACATGAGAAGGGACATAAGATAAGGTAATATTATGAGCCCTCCGGGAGCCAATCCCGCGAACACATTCGACGCCCCCAAGAGCGTATCTTGAGAGTAGTTCTAAAACTACGAACCCTGTGCCCTCCGAGAGCCTATCCCGCGAACAGATTCGACGCCCCCAAGAGCGTATCTTGAGAGTAGTTTTTATACTACGATCTTCGACGCCCCCAAGAGCGTATCTTGAGAGTAGTGTTCATACTACAACCTTCGACGCCCCCAAGAGCGTATCTTGAGAGTAGTTTATACACTACGACCTTCGACGCACCAAGAGCGTATCTTGAGAGTGGTTTCCAAAAACTACGAATTTCGACGCCCCCAAGAGCGTATCTTGAGAGTAGTGTTCATACTACGACCTTCTACGCCCCCAAGAGCGTATCTTGAGAGTAGTTTATACACTACGACCTTCGACGCACCAAGAGCGTATCTTGAGAGTGGTTTCCAAAAACTACGAATTTCGACGCCCCCAGGAGCGTATCTTGAGGTAGATTTGCAACCTACCAGATTCGACGCCCCCAAGAGCGTATCTTGAGGTAGAAAAAACACTACCAGTTCGACGCCCCCAAGAGCGTATCTTGAGGTAGATTTCAAACTACCAGTTCGACGCCCACCAGGAGCGTATCTTTGGTCTAACCTGAGCCCTCCGGGAGCCTATCCTGTGAAACGTTAAGTGCCGTCCGAGAGCCTGTCTCGTGAACAGATTTTGACACCCGTCAAGAACGTATCGGTGGACTAACCTGTGCCCTCCGGGAGCCTATCCTGTGAAACGTTAAGTGCCGTCCGAGAGCCTGTCTCGTGAACAGATTTCGACGCCCACCAAGAGCGTATCTTTGGTCTAACAGTACAACGTATACCGTGTAAGGGGTATCAGAAGAGATCATCACACCATGCTTAGAAGGATACCATTCTTAGAAGGATACCATGCTTAGAAGGACACCATGCTCAGAAGGATACCATAAGAAAGAAATTTCTAAGTAAAGTAATGTGAAGAACAAGTAATGTTTTTTCTT
Source organism: Clarkia xantiana subsp. parviflora (assembly GCA_036873135.1). Lineage (NCBI taxonomy): Eukaryota > Viridiplantae > Streptophyta > Magnoliopsida > Myrtales > Onagraceae > Clarkia > Clarkia xantiana. The sequence continues at coordinate 742,836 of JAPTYO010000015.1, forward strand.
GATGAGATAGCAGGTATGATGTGAAGGAAAGCACAATAGAAAGAAAAAGAAAGGAAAGCATATTCAAAGGAGAAGTCCATGACCAAAGGATCATATACAGAAGCACAAGAGGTTATCATGAAAAGTAACGAGTTATACTACCACCCATATCACAAGTCAAGAGAAGTATCTCAAAGGAACCCAACACCACCAAGAAGGATAGCAAAGACATGAAATCCGAAGGTCAAAGCTCTCAAAATAAGCTCTACCCATCAAGAAGAAAATTGCCTTACAAGTCACACAAATCAACCTCCGACAAATATTATTGTCATACATGTCGCCCTCGCGTGACCTATGCTCGTATCAGACTTGAACATCGTCAAGCACAACTCATGAAGGAGACATCTAAAGAGCGTAAAAGATACAACATCCGACAAGACGAGACATCGGGACCTAACCCAACAAACATAGCCTACACAAAAGGCAACTATAGCAATAAAGGCTCTCCAACGAGAAAGGAATACTAAAGCACAACTCCATACATCGTGATGTGGCTATCATGTCCACATACCCTGAAGTGGCTATCATGTCCACATACCCTGAAGTGGCTATCATGTCCACATACCCTGAAGTGGCTATCATGTCCACATACCCTGAAGTGGCTATCATGTCCACATATCTTGAAGTGGCTATCATGTCCACATACCTTGAAGTGGCTATCATGTCCACATACCCTGAACTGGCTATCATGTCCACACACTACAGAAGGGCTATCACTCCGACACATCAGGAAGTGGCTATCATGTCCACATACCTCGAAGTGATTATCATGGCAGCACATCATAAAACATCTGTCAAAGACATGCATTGTAAAGACACCATCCCGACCACGAACATCAAAAGGCTACGCCTAGCCTTAGGAGGAGGTTCAAGAAAAAGGAAAAACAACACCCTTCATACGCTCATCAAAGGTAGGGACTTATATGAAGACAACCTCCATATCTCACGAAATCAACCATGAAGCAAAGAATCACGACAAGCACTATTGAGGGCATATAACAAAACGATCCCCACAACGATCACAACTACGACACTAGTAGAGGCTAATTCAAGAGCAGTCTCCACCAAACTCCAAAGCAAGAATTTGCTATCTTAATCAGAGCCATGGCAAGAGAGGGGAACCTCAATGTAGGATGATGATCACACCCGTCACCAAAAGAAAAATCTTCAACGCAGGGGTTAATAACATAACCCATAGGAAAGACAAAGACACCTTCAAAAGTCGTCAAATCCATATGAAGATGAAATAAACTTGAGACTCGGCCCCTCGGCTGGGGGGCAGGGGATAGAGAAGAGACATCAAGACCTATGATCACCCCATCGCCAGCCACAGGTCGTTCCCTTTTGTCAAGCAAAGAGGGCGCCTCTTCAACCACTACCTCCTTATCATGGGAGGGAGTCAGCAAGGGGGCACTTGAAGGAGAGCCTCTCGCGGTTTCCTTCTCCTTGGCAGCCGAGGGCCCGACCTCAGAGTCAGGTTTCCGTACCTTGGATTTAGATTGACTTGAACTCTCACCCACCACAAGAACCATATGGTAACCAGGGAAGAACGCTCTAACAACAAGAAGGAAGCAGCATGAGAACAATCATAAATATATCACAAAGAAAAGAGAGGGGAAAAAGAACATACTGGAAGCATTAGCAGCCAACCCTGACTTAGAAAAATTCTTGGCCTGATAAGTAGAACTAGAGGGTTCTTCCCTCTCATCCGATTCAACGGTCTCCTTGTCTGAAGAAGAAAGCTCCCCAAAAATGAGTCATCTATATGAGCAACCAACGCAAAGATCGACCCTTACTCATGGAGGGGCGAGATACGCCTACTAAGGGGGCAACCTTAACACCAAGGGAAGATGGCGAACTTTTAGTTTCCCCAAATGGAGCAACGCTCCAACACATCCGAAGGAAGGGTCAACCCTTAACACATGTCAATAGACCCTTTCGCTCGCGGCGGTAAGAAGAAAGCTTGTAAGAATTTTCACCCCCACTTTTATGGGGAACAAATTGCAGGGTAAAGGTCAAGAGCTATACGCATGCTCCAACGGATGAAAGAAAAATGATACACATGCCGAAGGTCGAGGTTAATGGACAATGCTCACGCTAGTACGAGGGAGGCGGAACGTTGTGTCCCATTGAGTGGCAGAGTTCCCACCCTCGAGTAAAGGAGAGGTCTATGCTCTCACCTTTGCACTTATGCTCATATTCATGATTAACATCTACAGGTACATCAATGTCATCACTCATGCTCATACTCACAACCCGCCCATACATACATACATACATATTCATGCATACATTCATGACTACAATCGCAGCATGTCTCCACTCACTCTCATCCTTATGTTCCTATTTGCATGTATGCTAGTACACATCCTCATGTTCATGATATGTCCATGTTCACTCCTAGTTAACATCCTATAGGCATATTTTCTAGTATCCCATACTTAGAAAAAATTTCGGACCAAAATTGAAATTTTTCTTCACTTAGACTTATCCCGGCATGAAATTGAAGCATAAGTCACTTAGTTGCATTCACATTGCATTCCTATGTGAACATGTATTCTTTGAGTATACGCCTGCGGCAAAGATAGGATTATTACTCCCACCTCAGACGGACATGTGCCTAGGCACACGTCCGTACTACTCTGACGTTTACAATTCCTCTATCTCATAAGACAGGGGGCAGAGTCAGAGGTACGCATCCATGGGTAAGCAAGCATTCAGACAAAGAAGGTAAAACCCCGGTTTCAAATTGCGCGTGTCATACCATCCTAAAATAGAGTCAATCAAGGGTTAGGCCATTGGTTGACTCGGGGGCATGTGATGGATATACGCCCAATTTGAACCCGTTGACTTCCGAACCGTTACATTTTTATCGTCCCATTTATGATTGTAAATCGAAACTTCAACCCGAACCCTTCGCGAAAACACCAACGGCTCGGACGAGGCCGAAGCGCCCGTCCGGCCGAGTCAGACTCGCCTAGGTGAGGTTGGGTGGCCACACCCGACCTCCCCTAGGGGAGATCGGGTCAGCCAACCCGATCTCCCCTAGGGGAGATCGGGTGGACCAACCCGATCTCCCCTAGGGGAGATCGGGTGGACCAACCCGATCTCTCCTAGGAGAGATCGGGTTGGCCAACCCGATCTCCCCTAGGGGGATGGGGTTGGCCAACCCCATCCTCCCTAGGAGGGGTTGGGTGCCCTCACCCAACCCCTACCCTTGGGGGTCGGATTTCTCCTCCCCCCAAGGGCCCCGGCACCATTTTCGGACTCCCACCCTCGATTCACTCCGCCTACCTTCTCCGTATCCTAAGGTCTTAATTATGCGCTTAAAGGTTAATTAATTGTGTTTAAAGGTTAACGATGTCATTAAGCCACCTTAATGACACCGTTGCCTATAAATACCCCACCTTCACAACTCATTTGGACATCTTGGCAAGTTGCACAATTTTGCTCTGACATCTCTCTAGCTTTATCTCTCTAAAATCATACTGACTTAGGCATCGGAGAGGGTTCATCAGGCACCACCTCCCTCTGTGCCTGGTATTGCCCCTCTTGCAGGGTAGCAAGGAGAAGAGAGCCAAGGAAGCAGAAGAGCATAGAGCAGTAAGACAAGCCCCAGGGGTAAGAAGTACAAGCCTCAGGAGGTCAGAAGGAGAGAAGGAAAGGAGGTCAGAAGGAGAGAAGGAAAGGAGGTCAGAAGGAGAGAAGGAAAGGAGGTCAGAAGGAGAGAAGGAAAGGAGGTCAGAAGGAGAGAAGGAAAGGAGGTCAGAAGGAGAGAAGGAAAGGAGGTCAGAAGGAGAGAAGGAAAGGAGGTCAGAAGGAGAGAAGAGAAGGACATATATCAAAACGACTACCCCAAGGGAGCAGAAGGGCATGTATCAGAATGACTAGTCCTAGGAACAGTGAACCCGACATTTCATTAGTGGGAGATAAATTCTAGATTGACGACCCGTTGACCTAGACTTTATAACCTAACACTCCCTACTCCTGCTTTTATGTTCATAATCAGAATCACTAAGGTAGCATGTCCATAGGAACAGTCTTTCGTTTCTTCGACTTCTTTTTGGTGGAAGGTCTCTCTTCAGATTCCTGAATGGACTTGCCCACTATACATTTTCTTTGTGTAACTGAATAAGGAGATGCTGTATCGGCATCCAAAGAGTCAGTGTCATTGAATGTCATATCATCGTCTAATGACATTGCTTCCTCATCAAGTTCTTCTTTGACAGTTCTTACTTCGCAAGACAACGAACCTTTCTTCAGAGATTTAAATTTGGTCTTCTTCACTTTATTCTTTGACTTAGATTTAGAAGCCCTCCGCAGCTCCATCCTACAAATATTGCAGATCATCAACAATAGTCAACCTAAAATAATGCCATCCAATCTCACGTCTTCCGGATATCGATAGAGGAATCAGATATTCAAGATTTAGGGGCTACCCCATTTTTATCCCACATCGCCCGAATAACCTTTTGTTTAAAGAATGATACTTAATTAACTTATCAAAAGCATACACTCAAACAAGTACCATCATGACTCTACTTACATCTCATCATACTTTTCTGCTTCAGCTTTTTCCTTCTCCCTAGCTTTCATTTCCATCTCTTCTATTATTAACTGCACAACACACAGAAAAATAAAAAAATTAGCTACAAAGAAAAATATAAATCAATGTGATTTTGTTTACCTAGCTAGTTGTTATGTACCTGTTCTTGAGCCAATACTTCAACTTGCTGCCGGTAAGCCTCAGTTGCATGATCAGTATCCCATTCTAGAAACATATAATGAAGTTAGCATACTGAAGGCGTTTAGTGGATAAATATGACAGTAGCATTCATCTACAAGAGTCAGTGATATGATCCTTGATGGCTGTCTGGACATATCACATCTTAAACCAAAGTTATGTTGTTCCCCATCAGAAGAATGGACAAAACAACATGGACTATCCAGTAAGATTTCATTTCTCACCATAAGAATCACTGAAATATCGTGGTTCCGGAATACCGAAAACAACCACAAAAACTGAAAAAGGAAAAGCAGCAAAAGCAAAGAAGAATATAAATGTGGTTTCATATTCCTAATAACTGTTGAAGCTGAAAACACAAATAACAAAGAGAAGATCCTTAAGCTAATCATTGGTCCTCAGTTTGGCAAAAAAAAAAAAAAAAGGTTAAGAACCTATGAAAGGTCTGAACTATCACCCATGTTAACGGGAGAGATCTGAAATTTAAAAAGTTAATAACAGAGGTCTGAAATTTCTGTTTTGTTGATAACAGCGGTCTCCGTTAGTTTTTTCCGTTAAAACTAACGGAAGTTGGTCACATGCTTGGCATGTGACCGGAAATTAAATAAAATTCCAAAAATGCCCTTCTATCAAGTGTGCCCCTCACATGCATGGAGTGAAAAGACCAAAATGCCCTTGAAGCCACCACGGTACTCCGGCGACCACCAATCGTACTCCGGCGACCACCACCGTACTCCGGCGACCACCACCAAGGCTCCGGCGACCACCACCAAGGCTCTGATTGGGCCAAAATCGGAGCCACCGGCCCCGATTGGGCTCCGATCGGAGCCACCGGCCCCGATTGGACTCCGATCGGGGCCAAAAAAGCTCCGATCGGAGCCAAAAAGCTCCGATCGGAGCCACAGAGCCACATAGCTCCAGATCGGAGCTCTGTGGATCCGGTCGGGGCCAAAGAGCTCCAGATCGGAGCTCTGTGGCCCCGGCCGGAGCCACAGAGCTCCGACCAGAGCCACAAAGCTCCGATCGGAGCTTTTTTGGCTCCGATCGGAGTTTTTTGGCCCGATCGGAGCTTTTTTGGCCCCGTGGTGGCTGGAGTCGGGTCGCCGGAGCCGAGGTGGTGGTCGTCGGAGTCGAGGTGGTGGTCGCCGGAGTCGGGTGGTGGTGGCCGGAGTTGGGTGGTTTTAATTTGACTTTAGGGGTAAAATTGTCATTTCACATTTCCTTAAATAAGATATTAAATAAAACAAAATATTAAAGGGGCAAAAATGTCATTTCACACAATTCTGTTAAATTTAACCCTAAAAATGGACGGAAAACCTCAAATCAACAAAATTGAAATTTCAAACCTCTGTTATTAACTTTTTAAATTTCAGACCTCTCCCGTTAACATGGGTGATAGTTCAGACCTTTTATAGGTTCTTAACCCAAAAAAAAAACTTTGGTCCTCAGGGGAAAAAAAGGTCCCAGAAACATTAAGTTTCCACATGCATATAGAAGTTCTGGTGAGCAACGAGTTTCTGACGAGGGATTATTCACTACATCGGTGCCAACAGGTGGCACCGATGTGGTGAACCTTCACCCAATGAGAGTCTGACACGTGGCACAATTTTGCCCATGTCAATCCCTTATTGGGTGAAGGTTCACCACATCGGTGCCACCTGTTGGCACCGATGTAGAGAAGAATTTCTCGTTTCTGACTGAACATTTTCACGTATAAAAGTCAACTGGTAGCCAATGGAGAAACAAATGAGCACAAGATATCAAGTAATATCTAGTAACTACAAAGCAAAATATCAGATACATAAGTCATAATAAAAAATTACTTACTCTCATACACAAAGGGATCCTCATCATCATCGATTTCAGCTTCCATTTCATCCTTATACCTCTCAATACGATCCAACTCCCATTCACGTTCTTCAAAAGTGGCCTTAGACTCCAAACATGCCTTGTTTATAATTGGGTCCCATAATTCTAAGAACTGGATCGCATAGCGATCAATCGGGCGAAGTTGGCTCTCAAAAGACGATATTGCCTGTCCATATGCCGCAGCCGCTTCAGTCATCTGTTTTACATCAGCCTGAGAGTGAAATAGATGTGTAGGAGAGAAAGATGTAAGCAAACCAATTAAGATTGAATACATGATTGGAATGCTTAACTTGAGTGATTACAAGGAGGATAGATAATTTATATAGGACTCTACTCAAGTCACAACACTAACATTACTAGAAGGACTATATTGCTTAAATGTAAAAGTTAAGGAGCATATACTACTACTCTAACATTCACATGCTTCTTCAAATTTCTTGATTTTCCCTTTGAATTCCAGCTTGATATCAGCCCCTCAAATATCCATATATCATTCCTCTGCTCTTAATCATTCCAATTCATCCCCCAAAAGAAGTAATTTTGCTCAACAAGGTCCTTAGGAATGAGAAAAGATTTTGGATTCAAGAAGGATGCACAGGAGAGAATTCAACAGTAGAAGGAGGGTGCACAGAGGCATGTGCAGTGCATATGTAGGTGCATGGAGGTGCACAGAAAAGAAACTCTGCTGGAGAAGGAGGGTGCACGGGGGAAGGCGGGAAGCACTTAGAAGAGCACATAAGGGGAGCATGGAGAGAGCACGACCTGATGAACATGAAAGAGCATGCTGTAAGGGGGCTGAGCTGATTGCATCTGCAAATCTTCAACCAAAACCCAGAATCTTGCTTGAGTTGAAGTTATCTTCATCTGAATTGAGTTAATATATCTTTCATTTCTCAAATTCAACCCAGAAATCACTTGAACGCTGCTTCAAATGCTGATTTACTATGAACTTGCGGCTGTTGTTGCTGCTGTGTTAACTTCATGAACACAAATTAATCTCACAAACTGTGCCGAAATCATAACCATCTGAATCTTCATGACTTCCAATTACTCTCCATGGCGAAAAACTAACAAAATCAAAGAGAATTGCAGCCGTGCATCTCGCATCTGTCACTGCTTGATAAAAATGAAAATCTAAGTCCACTTTGAGCATTGTAATCAGTTGAATTCTTCAAATTAATCATGCGCATAGTACTGTGACATCAATCCGCATGTATGAACATATGATGAACAAATTCCAGTAGCAAACTTGTACTGATTAGATCTTAACCAACTAACACAGCAGCAGCAAATTCATTATGTGCATGAATTTTCCAAATAAAGGATCAACTATGAGTTACTGAAGCCACCAAGATCTTCAAATAAGCATGTGACAGACAGCAGATCTATGTGCTGTTAAGAAGAAATCAGCTCAAGTTTGAACAAATTTTGCTCAGAAACCATGAACGACTGTGGTGAACATCAGCAACAGCAATGATGATTGATTTCGTCCCAATTCGTGGCTCAGATCCCAGTTATTGACTTCAAATCAACTCGAAACAGAATAAGTAACTTGAACGGAATCCAAAAATCAAGCCAGCAGCAACAGATAATCGAGTGACCATCTCGAAATCAATCAAATAGAACATTAGGCGGGAAAATATCGCATGAACCCGGATTATTGCATTACCAGCAGCAAATCCTTCTGAAACCACTGGAAATTAGTTGAGAAGAATAAGTGTTAAGTTATGAGATCTAGGTCAACGGGGTGTCGGCTTTGATCTCTCTCCTTACGGGGAATATGTGTGATCCGATGTTCCTGAGCTGCTCTGCCTTAGTCTATCTTCTCCTTTCCTTCCTTCCTTCCTCTGCTCCTTCTCTCCTTCTACCCTGCAGAAGGGGCAATACCAGACACGGAGGAGGGGGGGGTGGTGCCTGGTGAACCCTCTCCGATGCCTAAGTCAGTACTTTTCTAGAGAGATAAAGCTAGAGAGATGTCAGAGCTAAAATGTCCAAATGGCCAAGATGATCAAATGAGTTGTGAAGGTGGGGTATTTATAGGCAACGGTGTCATTAAGGTGGCTTAATGACATCGTTAACCTTTAAACACAATTAATTAACCTTTAAGCACATAATTAAGACCTTAGGATTCGGAGAAGGTAGGCGGAGTGGACCGAGTGTGGGAGTCCGAAAATGGTGCCGGGGCCCTTGGGGGAGGAGAAATCTGACCCCCAGGGGTAGGGGTTGGGTGAGGGCACCCAACCCCTCCTAGGGAGGATGGGGTTGGCCAACCCCATCCCCCCTAGGGGAGATCGGGTTGGCCGACCCGATCTCTCCTAGGAGAGATCGGGTTGGCTGACCCGATCTCTCCTAGGAGAGATCGGGTTGGTCCACCCGATCTCCCCTAGGGGAGATCGGGTTGGCTGACCCGATCTCCCCTAGGGGAGGTCGGGTGTGGCCACCCAACCTCACCTAGGCGAGTCTGACTCGGCCGGACGAGCGCTTCGGCCTCGTCCGAGCCGTTGGTGTTTTCGCGAAGGGTTCGGGTTGAAGTTTCGATTTACAATCATTAACGGGGTGATAAAAATACAACGGTTCGGAAGTCAACGGGTTCAAATTGGGCGTATATCCATCACATGCCCCCGAGTCAACCAATGGCCTAACCCTTGATTGACTCTATTTTAGGATGGTATGACACGCGCAATTTGAAACCGGGGTTTTACCTTCTCCGTCTGAGTGCTTGCTTACCCATGGATGCGTGCCTCTGACTCTGCCCCCTGCCTTATGAGATAGAGGAATTGTAAACGTCAGAGTAGCACGGACGTGTGCCTAGGCACGCGTCCGTCTGAGGTGGGAATAATAAATCTATCTTTGCCACAGGCGTATACTCAAAAAATACACGCTCGCATAGGAATGCAATTATGAATGCAACTAAGTGACTTATGCTTCAATTTTATGCCGGGATAAGTCTAAGTGAAGAAAAATTTAATTTTGGCCTGAAAATTTTTCTAAGTATAGGATACTAGAAAATATGCCTATAGGATGTTGACTAGGAGTGAACATGGACATATCATGAACATGAGGATGTGTACTAGCATACATGCAAGTAGGAACATAAGGATGGGAGTGAGTAATAGACATGCTGCGATTGTAGTCATGGATGTATGCATGAATATATGGCGGCCATGTGCATGGACGTCTAAATGTTTGAACACATGGGAGTGTGTATGTAGGCATGCATATGAGTGCAAGCATGAACATGTATGTATGGATGGGTTGTGAGTATAAGCATGAGTGATGACATTGATGTATCTGTAGGTGTTAATCATGAATATGAGCATAAGTGCAAGGGTGAGAGCATAGACCTCTCCTTTACTTGAGGGTAGGAACTCTGCCACTCAATGGGACGCAACGTCCCGCCTTCCTCGTACTAACGTGAGCATTGTCCATTAATCTCGACCTTCGGCACGTGTAACATTTTTCCTTCATTCGTTGGAGCGTGTGTATAGCTCTTGACCTTTACCCTGCAATTTGTTCCCCATAAAAGTGAGGGTGAAAAAGCTTACAGGCTTTCTTCTTACCGCCGCGAGCGAAGGGGTCTATTGACATGTGTTAAGGGTTGACCCTTCCTTCGGATGTGCTGGGGCGTTGCTCCATTTGGGGAAACTAAAAGTTCGCCCTCTTCCCTTGGTGTTAAGGTTGCCCCCGTAGTAGGCGTATCTCGCCCCTCCATGAGTAAGGGTCGATCTTTGCGTTGGTTGCTCGTATAGATGACTCACTTTTTGGGAAGCTTTCTTCTTCAGACAGGGAGACCTTGAAGATCGTTTTCCAAGGTAGTCAGACCAAATCTGACCGTCCGTTGAATCAGATGAGAGGGAAGGACCCTCTAGTTCTGCTTATCAGGCCTAGAAATTTTCTAAGTCAGGGGTGGCTGCTAATGCTTCCAGTATGTTCTTTTTCCCTTCTCTTTTCTTTGTGATATACTTATGATTGTTCTCATGCTGCTTCCTTCTTGTTGTTAGAGCGTTCTTCCCTGGTTACCGAATGGTTCTTGTGGAGGGTGAGAGTTCAAGTCAATCTGAATCCAAGGCGCGGAAATCTGACTCTGAGGTCGGGCCCTCGGCTGCCAAGGAGAAAGAAACCGCGAGAGGCTCTCCTTCAAGTGCCCCCTTGCTGACTCCCTCCCACGATAAGGAGGTAGTGGTTGAAGAGGTGCCCTTTTTGCTTGACAAAAGGAAACAACCTATGGCTGGCGATGGGGTGATCATAGGTCTTGATGTCTCTTCTCTATCCCCTGCCCCCCAGCCGAGGGCCGAGTCTCAAGTTTATTTCATCTTCATGTAGATTTGATGACTTTTGAAGGTGTCTTTGTCTTTCCTATGGGTTATGTTATTAACCCCTGCGTTGAAGATTTTTCTTTTGGTGACGGGTGTGATCATCATCTTACATTGAGGTTCCCCTCTCTTGCCTTGGCTCTGATTAAGATAGCAAATTCTTGCTTTGGAGTTTGGTTGAGACTGCTCTTGAGTTAGCCTCTACTAATATCGTAGTTGTGATCGTTGTGGGGATCGTTTTGTTATATGCCCTCAATAGTGCTTGTCGTGATTCTTTGCTTCATGGTTGATTTCCTGAGATATGGAGGTTGTCTTCATAATGAGGACGTCTCCTTCCTGGTATCACCCAGTGGGTTGAAATATAAGTGCTTATCTTTGATGAGCGTACGAAGGGTGTTGTTTTTCCCTTTTTCTTGAACCTCCTCCTAGGGCTAGGCGTAGCCTTTTGATGTTCATGGTCGGGGTGGTGTCTTTACAATTCATGTCTTTGACAGATGTTTTATGATGTGCTACCATGATAATCACTTCGGGGTATGTGGACGTGATAGCCACTTCGTGATGTGTCGGAGTGATAGCCCTTCTGTAGTGTGTGGACATGATAGCCAGTTCAGGGTATGTGGACGTGATAGCCACTTCAAGGTATGTGGACATGATAGCCACTTCAAGGTACGTGGACATGATAGCCACTTCAGTGTATGTGGACATGATAGCCACCTCAAGGTATGTGGACATGATAGCCACTTCAGTGTATGTGGACATGATAGCCACCTCAAGGTATGTGGACATGATAGCCACCTCAAGGTATGTGGACATGATAGCCACTTCAGTGTATGTGGACATGATAGCCACATCACGATGTATGGAGTTGTGCTTTAGTATTCCTTTCTCATTGGAGAGCCTTCATTGCTATAGTTGCCTTTTGTGTAGGCTATGTTTGTTGGGTTAGGTCTCGATGTCTCGTCTTGTCGGATGTTGTATCTTTTATGCTATTTAGGTGTCTCCTTCATGAGTTGTGCTTGACGATGTTCAAGTCTGATACGAGCATAGGTCACGCGAGGGCGACATGTATGACAATAATATTTGTCGGAGGTTGATTTGTGTGACTTGTAAGGCAATTCTCTTTTTGATGGGTCGAGCTTATTTTGAGAGCTTTGACCTTCGGATTTCATGTCTTTGCTATCCTTCTTGGTGGTGTTGGGTTCCTTTGAGATACTTCTCTTGACTTGTGATATGGGTGGTAGGATAACTCGTTACTTTTCATGATAACCTCTTGTGCTTCTGTATATGATCCTTTGGTCATGGACTTCTCCTTTGAATATGCTTTCCTTTCTTTATCTTTCTTTTGTGCTTTCCTTCACATCATACCTGCTATCTCACAAAGAAAAAACATTACTTGTTCTTCACATTACTTTACTTATAAATTTCTTTCTCATGGTATCCTTCTGAGCATGGTATCCTTCTAAGCATGGTGTGATGATCTCTTCTGATACCCCTTACACGGTATACGTTGTACTGTTAGACCAAAGATACGCTCTTGGTGGGCGTCGAAATCTGTTCACGAGACAGGCTCTCGGACGGCACTTAACGTTTCACAGGATAGGCTCCCGGAGGGCACAGGTTAGTCCACCGATACGTTCTTGACGGGTGTCAAAATCTGTTCACGAGACAGGCTCTCGGACGGCACTTAACGTTTCACAGGATAGGCTCCCGGAGGGCTCAGGTTAGACCAAAGATACGCTCCTGGTGGGCGTCGAACTGGTAGTTTGAAATCTACCTCAAGATACGCTCTTGGGGGCGTCGAACTGGTAGTGTTTTTTCTACCTCAAGATACGCTCTTGGGGGCGTCGAATCTGGTAGGTTGCAAATCTACCTCAAGATACGCTCCTGGGGGCGTCGAAATTCGTAGTTTTTGGAAACCACTCTCAAGATACGCTCTTGGTGCGTCGAAGGTCGTAGTGTATAAACTACTCTCAAGATACGCTCTTGGGGGCGTCGAAGGTCGTAGTATGAACACTACTCTCAAGATACGCTCTTGGGGGCGTCGAAATTCGTAGTTTTTGGAAACCACTCTCAAGATACGCTCTTGGTGCGTCGAAGGTCGTAGTGTATAAACTACTCTCAAGATACGCTCTTGGAGGCGTCGAAGGTCGTAGTATGAACACTACTCTCAAGATACGCTCTTGGGGGCGTCGAAGATCGTAGTATAAAAACTACTCTCAAGATACGCTCTTGGGGGCGTCGAATCTGTTCGCGGGATAGGCTCCCGGAGGGCACAGGGTTCGTAGTTTTAGAACTACTCTCAAGATACGCTCTTGGGGGCGTCGAATGTGTTCGCGGGATTGGCTCCCGGAGGGCTCATAATATTACCTTATCTTGTGTCCCTTCTCATGTATGGTGCATTTTTGGTATACTTTTCGAGTCTTTACTTGACTTCTCCTTCTACGATATTGCCTGTTACCACGCTTTTTCTTCAATGTGGGAGATCACCTTTCGAGGGCGATGTTTGTGTGTTGCCAACTTAGGACGAGTTCGTATAGGGAGTTGAGGATGTTTTCCTCTATGTGACCTCTTCTAGGAGAAGTGGTATCGCATGTTATTGTGATCTTCTGCCTCTAATCTCTTCTTTTACACTTAGGTGGACTACCAAGCACTTATTCGTTTGGTGCCCCCCAAGTTGCTTGGTGGTCACACCGCCTTTCATATTTGGCCGTTGAAGGCCCCTCGTTCATTTTTTTGGTTGGGTACCCCTTATGCTCGGGGCTCCCTTGTCTGCTTCTTTGAATGCGATGAGTGTCCCTTGTAGGATTTACTCTTTCTCATGCTTGCTTGTTTCAGTCATAGGCATGGTTTGGATGATGCCTTTGTCGGATGTGTCTTTGGAAGTTGGGTGGAAGAGCTTTTGCTTTGGGTGGGTGGTGGTGGATTTCATTCTCTTGATAACTAGGATGTGGCATTGTTTGTATCCTAGGGGTGCTTGTAAATTTTTCCCCCCTTTCCTTGTGTAGGTTGAAGAGCTCTCTCATAGAATGGTGTCTTGAGTTGTTAATCTCGTAGGTGTGTTTCAGACTAGTCAATCTGACCCATGCTCTTTGCTCGTGCATGGGGGGGGGGGGGGTCTGACCGGGCTGTATCTTCTTGGAGTGTTGTGGCACTTAGTGTGCCTTGCCTTTTCCTTCACACTGGAGTATTCTTCACTGCCCTTAGGGGGTGTCCCATTGGTCATGCTCCTCCCATCTTGAATGTTGATTGTAGACTTCCTTCGAATTAGGACTTGAATCTAAAAAGGGCGTTTTCCTTTAGGTTTGCAGGTGATGCTCCCTGATTTTCCCTGGGTTTGTTCCCGTATTGGCTATTCCTTGTTGGATAACTTCATTAGAGGCTGCGTTTGTATTGCGTACGTATACGTGTTTGAGGTGTGTTGAGCTGACAAGTCCCTCCTCTTTTGTTTTGTCATAACCTTCATTCATCATGTATTTGGCGTATGGCCTTAAAGGCGGGATATTTTTCTAGTGCCCCTTTTATCGGGGTTCTCCTCTTGATGGGATGCCAGAGTCAAATGTCTTATCATTTGCAGACAAGGTGGTTGATCGGGATGTGCGTCTAGTGTGAGGGTCGATCTTGAAACCTTACTCCCCAAGCTTTAGAGCTCTTCTTTGGTTGATCTTGTAGAACTATTATCCTGCCCTAAGGCTCTTGGTAGGAGATGTATCTCCTTTTTCACACTCTAGTTCTTGCACTATCTCCTTTGCTAAACTTGCATCTTTAGAGTTTCTCTCTTGGTGCATGACTTCAATGACAGGATTTTCTACCGATGTTTATTCTATTAGGACTTGTATCCTTGGTTGTCTTCCTTTCTTGTGAGATGGCGAAGGAGTGTTTGTGAACACTCCAATGTGTCGTACTTGGTAGAGGTATGCGCCTAATCTTTATGGCGCTGTCTTGAATCTTCGTGTACCTATCTCTGATGAACATGTTATTCATTACATATATAGTACGGAGTCCAAGGATCTCCGAGTTAGGATCGTAGTTTGAGAACAGAGACATAGTCATCTATTAGATAACCTCTTTATCTACGGAGTTTATTTTTGCAAAAATAGATGCAAGGATACTTGTAAGGATACTTGTAAGGATACTTGTTCCATCCTTACTCCTGGTTCATTTGCAGTGCCGTGTCCTTAATGGGTGTGTTGATGTTCCTCTATAGGATGTTGGGAGTGCTCAACTTATGGGGGGTTGATATCCCCTGCTTCCTTGGTAATGTAATTGTTTTCCTCTGTTAGTCTGTGTGTATTTCTTCCACTTTAGGAATATAAGGTCGCATCCTTGCAAGGTGGACTATGTGGAGATGTATCCTTCATGTATGCTATGTGCGATCTCACTCTACTATGTCTCTCCATGAGGCTTCCCATTGTAGTAGCTATGTGCTGACGTGGTGTGGTACTCTATGAGTCCCCTGTTCAAATCCTTGTCTTTTCAACTCCTCCCCTGTCCTAGGGGGATGTGTGCCAAGGGTTGTCATGCACAAGGGGTTTGGATCTGTTGTGCTGTATCATGGGTAGGTGGTTGCTTTATTGTGTTGTTGGGACTATGTCCCTCCCTTTGAACTTTCCTTGGTATGTCCCTTAGGCATGTCTGTGGTGATACGGACTGTATGTGTATATTGCCATGGTTGATGTTGGAACTCCTATATCCTTGTTGGTTTGTCATGTATGTCTTCCCTTAGTGCGGTGTATGTCCCTGTTGGGGTACTTGGTGGAATTCTTGCCTCCATTGAGGTCTTGCCTGTCTATCTGCCCCCACGGGGGTGTATGCCTTGGCATCCTGCTGTGTCTGTTGATGCCTTGGAGGCACAAATTGCTGCCTTCCCTCTGGGAGTGGCCCTTGGTTGTCTCTCCTTTGTTCTCCTCGCTGCCCTGTTCGAGGGTGCGAGTGGTGTTCTTCCGTTGGGATTTGCTCCTCTTCATGAGCTTCTTCTCCTTCCTGTCGGTGTTGCCTTTCCTGCCTATTCCTTAGGGTCTCTTTGTAAGCTAGTAGCTCGTCCGAGGCACTCATCAGCCCTGGAGTCACTGTATGTGCTCCCTGTGTGTATGTCGGCCTTGTGTTGGTTGTGTGGGCACGATTGTCGTTCCTTTGAGTCAGTATTCCATATGGGTACTCTTGAGGTTGTGCCTCATAGTGGTATCCCTGTGGAGGTGCCGTGTATTGGGATGGCACTCCTTGTTGCCCCCCTGTCCCTGTGGCTTCCTAGTCAATGGAGTTGGAGCTGTGGAAGCCTCCTCCCTGCTTGTTAGGCTGGGGTGCCTGTGGGGCTACTTGAGGTTCTGGTGTGCAGGCTGTTTCTCTGGGTTAGGCTGCCTTGCTGGAGGTATAGGCTGTCTCTCTCGCCTATTGCCCCCAGGTGGGCGGTGATGCCTAGATACTAAGCTGTTCGTCATCGCTCTTGTTATTGCCAGGCTTTCTGTTCGAAGCCCACAGACGGCGCCAAGTGTTAAGTTATGAGATCTAGGTCAACGGGGTGTCGGCTTTGATCTCTCTCCTTACGGGGAATATGTGTGATCCGATGTTCCTGAGCTGCTCTGCCTTAGTCTATCTTCTCCTTTCCTTCCTTCCTTCCTCTGCTCCTTCTCTCCTTCTACCCTGCAGAAGGGGCAATACCAGACACGGAGGAGGGGGGGGTGGTGCCTGGTGAACCCTCTCCGATGCCTAAGTCAGTACTTTTCTAGAGAGATAAAGCTAGAGAGATGTCAGAGCTAAAATGTCCAAATGGCCAAGATGATCAAATGAGTTGTGAAGGTGGGGTATTTATAGGCAACGGTGTCATTAAGGTGGCTTAATGACATCGTTAACCTTTAAACACAATTAATTAACCTTTAAGCACATAATTAAGACCTTAGGATTCGGAGAAGGTAGGCGGAGTGGACCGAGTGTGGGAGTCCGAAAATGGTGCCGGGGCCCTTGGGGGAGGAGAAATCTGACCCCCAGGGGTAGGGGTTGGGTGAGGGCACCCAAACCCTCCTAGGGAGGATGGGGTTGGCCAACCCCATCCCCCCTAGGGGAGATCGGGTTGGCCGACCCGATCTCTCCTAGGAGAGATCGGGTTGGCTGACCCGATCTCTCCTAGGAGAGATCGGGTTGGCTGACCCGATCTCTCCTAGGAGAGATCGGGTTGGTCCACCCGATCTCCCCTAGGGGAGATCGGGTTGGCTGACCCGATCTCCCCTAGGGGAGGTCGGGTGTGGCCACCCAACCTCACCTAGGCGAGTCTGACTCGGCCGGACGAGCGCTTCGGCCTCGTCCGAGCCGTTGGTGTTTTCGCGAAGGGTTCGGGTTGAAGTTTCGATTTACAATCATTAACGGGGTGATAAAAATACAACGGTTCGGAAGTCAACGGGTTCAAATTGGGCGTATATCCATCAATAAGTACCTCATTGAATTGACCATTCGCAGAAGATTCGAACCGATTTGAAGAAGTTTCAGTTGAAGTCGAAGAATCTCACGCTGATGTTACCGCAGAACGGATGAAGTTTCAGACCGATGTTCTGATTGATTCACTTGAAATTCAGATCGGATAGATTCACTGTAAATTCAGATCAGTGCTCTGATCAATTCATATCAAGTCTGAGTTGATTTGACGATCGACGCTGAAGAAGATACATAACGGTTGTAGTAGTGGCAGACATCTCCAAAAGCAAAGAAGCTGACACAGCCGATAAGAATACAGTAGCAAAGTCCACTTACGCATGGAAGCAGGAGGTGTCACTGAATTAAACTTCTGCTGCGGTAAAGAGTACGATCTATGCACATTGCAGAGACTGAACTGAGATGAGCTGAGGAAGAGGATTTGAGCTAGGGATTGGAGCACGAAGATGATCGGAACTGAGATTTCACCTAATTCGCAAAGAACAAGTTTGATCGACGAAGAAAACAGAAGCTAGAACTCAATCGATGTAGTGGATCTATAAAGTTCAACTCGCAGGATCTACTTCCTGGAGCTCTGATACCATGAGAGTGAAATAGATGTGTAGGAGAGAAAGATGTAAGCAAACCAATTAAGATTGAATACATGATTGGAATGCTTAACTTGAATGATTACAAGGAGGATAGATCATTTATATAGGACTCTACTCAAGTCACAACACTAACATTACTAGAAGGACTATATTGCTTAAATGTAAAAGGTAAGGAGCATATACTACTACTCTAACATTTTTTCTTGATTTTCCCTTTGAATTCCAGCTTGATATCAGCCCCTCAAATATCCATATATCATTCCTCAGCTCTTAATCATTCCAATTCATCCCCCAAAAGAAGTAATTTTGCTCAACAAGGTCCTTAGGAATGAGAAAAGATTTTGGGTTCAAGAAGGATGCATAGGAGAGAATTCAACAATAGAAGGAGGGTGCACAGAGGCATGTGCAGTGCACATGTAGGTGCATGGAGGTGCACAGAAAAGAAACTCTGCTGGAGAAGGAGGGTGCAAGGGTGAAGGCGGGAAGCACTTAGAAGAGCACATAAGGGGAGCATGGAGAGAGCACGACCTGATGAACATGAAAGAGCATGCTGTAAGGGGGCTGAATTGATTTCATCTGCAAATCTTCAACCAAAACCCAGAATCTTGCTTGAGTTGAAGTTATCTTCATCTGAATTGAGTTAATATATCTTTCATTTCTCAAATTCAACCCAGAAATCACTTGAACGCTGCTTCAAATGCTGATTTACTATGAACTTGCGGCTGTTGTTGCTGCTGTGTTAACTTCATGAACAGAAATTAACCTCACAAACTGTGCCGAAATCATAATCATCTGAATCTTCATGACTTCCAATTACTCTCCATGGCGAAAAACTAACAAAATCAAAGAGAATTGCAGCCGTGGATCTCGCATCTATCACTGCTTGATAAAAATGAAAATCTAAGTCCACTTTGAGCATTGTAATCAGTTGAATTCTTCAAATTAATCATCCGCATAGTACGGTGACATCAATCCGCATGTATGAATATATGATGAACAAATTCCAACAGCAAACTTGTACTGATTATATCTTAACCAACTAACACAACAGCAGCAAATTCATTATGTGTATGAATTTTCCAAATAAAGGATCAACGATGAGTTACTGAAGGCACCAAGATCTTCAAATAAGCATGTGACAGACAGCAGATCTATGTGCTGTTAAGAAGAAATCAGCTCAAGTTTGAACAAATTTTGCTCAGAAACCATGAACGACTGTGGTGAACATCAGCAACAGCAATGATGATTGATTTCGTCCCAATTCGTGGCTCAGATCCCAGTTATTGACTTCAAATCAACTCGAAACAGAATAAGTAACTTGAACGGAATCCAAAAATCAAGCCAGCAGCAACAGATAATCGAGTGACCATCTCGAAATCAATCAAATAGAACATTAGGCGGGAAAATATCGCATGAATCCAGATTATTGCAATACCAGCAGCAAATCCTTCTGAAACCACTGGAAATTAGTTGAGAAGAATAAGTACCTCATTGAATTGACCATTCGCAGATTCAAACCGATTTGACGAAGTTTCAGTTGAAATCGAAGAATCTCACGCTGATGTTACCGCAGAACGGATGAAGTTTCAGACCGGTGTTCTGATTGATTCACTTGAAATTCAGATCGGATAGATTCACTGTAAATTCAGATCAGTGCTCTGATCAATTCATATCAAGTCTGAGTTGATTTGACGATCGACGCTGAAGAAGATACATAACGGTTGTAGTAGTGGCAGACATCTCCAAAAGCAAAGAAGCTGACACAGCCGATAAGAATACAGTAGCAAAGTCCACTTACGCATGGAAGCAGGAGGTGTCACTGAATTAAACTTCTGCTGCGGTAAAGAGTACGATCTATGCACATTGTAGAGACTGAACTGAGATGAGCTGAGGAAGAGGATTTGAGCTAAGGATTGGAGCACGAAGATGATCGGAACTGAGATTTCACCTAATTCGCAAAGAACAAGTTTGATCGACGAAGAAAACAGAAGCTAGAACTCAATCGATGTAGTGGATCTATAAAGTTCAACTCGCAGGATCTACTTCCTGGAGCTCTGATACCATGAGAGTGAAATAGATGTGTAGGAGAGAAAGATGTAAGCAAACCAATTAAGATTGAATACATGATTGGAATGCTTAACTTGAATGATTACAAGGAGGATAGATCATTTATATAGGACTCTACTCAAGTCACAACACTAACATTACTAGAAGGACTATATTGCTTAAATGTAAAAGGTAAGGAGCATATACTACTACTCTAACATTTTTTCTTGATTTTGCTTTGAATTCCAGCTTGATATCAGCCCCTCAAATATCCATATATCATTCCTCAGCTCTTAATCATTCCAATTCATCCCCCAAAAGAAGTAATTTTGCTCAACAAGGTCCTTAGGAATGAGAAAAGATTTTGGGTTCAAGAAGGATGCATAGGAGAGAATTCAACAATAGAAGGAGGGTGCACAGAGGCATGTGCAGTGCACATGTAGGTGCATGGAGGTGCACAGAAAAGAAACTCTGCTGGAGAAGGAGGGTGCAAGGGGGAAGGCGGGAAGCACTTAGAAGAGCACATAAGGGGAGCATGGAGAGAGCACGACCTGATGAACATGATAGAGCATGCTGTAAGGGGGCTGAATTGATTTCATCTGCAAATCTTCAACCAAAACCCAGAATCTTGCTTGAGTTGAAGTTATCTTCATCTGAATTGAGTTAATATATCTTTCATTTCTCAAATTCAACCCAGAAATCACTTGAACGCTGCTTCAAATGCTGATTTACTATGAACTTGCGGCTGTTGTTGCTGCTGTGTTAACTTCATGAACAGAAATTAACCTCACAAACTGTGCCGAAATCATAATCATCTGAATCTTCATGACTTCCAATTACTCTCCATGGCGAAAAACTAACAAAATCAAAGAGAATTGCAGCCGTGGATCTCGCATCTATCACTGCTTGATAAAAATGAAAATCTAAGTCCACTTTGAGCATTGTAATCAGTTGAATTCTTCAAATTAATCATCCGCATAGTACGGTGACATCAATCCGCATGTATGAACATATGATGAACAAATTCCAACAGCAAACTTGTACTGATTATATCTTAACCAACTAACACAACAGTAGCAAATTCATTATGTGTATGAATTTTCCAAATAAAGGATCAACTATGAGTTACTGAAGGCACCAAGATCTTCAAATAAGCATGTGACAGACAGCAGATCTATGTGCTGTTAAGAAGAAATCAGCTCAAGTTTGAACAAATTTTGCTCAGAAACCATGAACGACTGTGGTGAACATCAGCAACAGCAATGATGATTGATGTCGTCCCAATTCGTGGCTCAGATCCCAGTTATTGACTTCAAATCAACTCGAAACAGAATAAGTAACTTGAACGGAATCCAAAAATCAAGCCAGCAGCAACAGATAATCGAGTGACCATCTCGAAATCAATCAAATAGAACATTAGGCGGGAAAATATCGCATGAACGCAGATTATTGCAATACCAGCAGCAAATCCTTCTGAAACCACTGGAAATTAGTTGAGAAGAATAAGTACCTCATTGAATTGACCATTCGCAGAAGATTCAAACCGATTTAATGAAGTTTCAGTTGAAATCGAAGAATCTCACGCTGATGTTACCGCAGAACGGATGAAGTTTCAGACCGGTGTTCTGATTGATTCACTTGAAATTCAGATCGGATAGATTCACTGTAAATTCAGATCAGTGCTCTGATCAATTCATATCAAGTCTGAGTTGATTTGACGATCGACGCTGAAGAAGATACATAACGGTTGTAGTAGTGGCAGACATCTCCAAAAGCAAAGAAGCTGACACAGCCGATAAGAATACAGTAGCAAAGTCCACTTACGCATGGAAGCAGGAGGTGTCACTGAATTAAACTTCTGCTGCGGTAAAGAGTACGATCTATGCACATTACAGAGACTGAACTGAGATGAGCTGAGGAAGAGGATTTGAGCTAGGGATTGGAGCACGAAGATGATCGGAACTGAGATTTCACCTAATTCGCAAAGAACAAGTTTGATCGACGAAGAAAACAGAAGCTAGAACTCAATCGATGTAGTGGATCTATAAAGTTCAACTCGCAGGATCTACTTCCTGGAGCTCTGATACCATGAGAGTGAAATAGATGTGTAGGAGAGAAAGATGTAAGCAAACCAATTAAGATTGAATACATGATTGGAATGCTTAACTTGAATGATTACAAGGAGGATAGATCATTTATATAGGACTCTACTCAAGTCACAACACTAACATTACTAGAAGGACTATATTGCTTAAATGTAAAAGGTAAGGAGCATATACTACTACTCTAACATTTTTTCTTGATTTTCCCTTTGAATTCCAGCTTGATATCAGCCCCTCAAATATCCATATATCATTCCTTAGCTCTTAATCATTCCAATTCATCCCCCAAAAGAAGTAATTTTGCTCAACAAGGTCCTTAGGAATGAGAAAAGATTTTGGGTTCAAGAAGGATGCATAGGAGAGAATTCAACAATAGAAGGAGGGTGCACAGAGGCATGTGCAGTGCACATGTAGGTGCATGGAGGTGCACAGAAAAGAAACTCTGCTGGAGAAGGAGGGTGCAAGGGGGAAGGCGGGAAGCACTTAGAAGAGCACATAAGGGGAGCATGGAGAGAGCACGACCTGATGAACATGATAGAGCATGCTGTAAGGGGGCTGAATTGATTTCATCTGCAAATCTTCAACCAAAACCCAGAATCTTGCTTGAGTTGAAGTTATCTTCATCTGAATTGAGTTAATATATCTTTCATTTCTCAAATTCAACCCAGAAATCACTTGAACGCTGCTTCAAATGCTGATTTACTATGAACTTGCGGCTGTTGTTGCTGCTGTGTTAACTTCATGAACAGAAATTAACCTCACAAACTGTGCCTTAATCATAATCATCTGAATCTTCATGACTTCCAATTACTCTCCATGGCGAAAAACTAACAAAATCAAAGAGAATTGCAGCCGTGGATCTCGCATCTATCACTGCTTGATAAAAATGAAAATCTAAGTCCACTTTGAGCATTGTAATCAGTTGAATTCTTCAAATTAATCATCCGCATAGTACGGTGACATCAATCCGCATGTATGAACATATGATGAACAAATTCCAACAGCAAACTTGTACTGATTATATCTTAACCAACTAACACAACAGCAGCAAATTCATTATGTGTATGAATTTTCCAAATAAAGGATCAACTATGAGTTACTGAAGGCACCAAGATCTTCAAATAAGCATGTGACAGACAGCAGATCTATGTGCTGTTAAGAAGAAATCAGCTCAAGTTTGAACAAATTTTGCTCAGAAACCATGAACGACTGTGGTGAACATCAGCAACAGCAATGATGATTGATTTCGTCCCAATTCGTGGCTCAGATCCCAGTTATTGACTTCAAATCAACTCGAAACAGAATAAGTAACTTGAACGGAATCCAAAAATCAAGCCAGCAGCAACAGATAATCGAGTGACCATCTCGAAATCAATCAAATAGAACATTAGGCGGGAAAATATCGCATGAACGCAGATTATTGCAATACCAGCAGCAAATCCTTCTGAAACCACTGGAAATTAGTTGAGAAGAATAAGTACCTCATTGAATTGACCATTCGCAGAAGATTCAAACCGATTTGATGAAGTTTCAGTTGAAATCGAAGAATCTCACGCTGATGTTACCGCAGAACGGATGAAGTTTCAGACCGGTGTTCTGATTGATTCACTTGAAATTCAGATCGGATAGATTCACTGTAAATTCAGATCAGTGCTCTGATCAATTCATATCAAGTCTGAGTTGATTTGACGATCGACGCTGAAGAAGATACATAACGGTTGTAGTAGTGGCAGACATCTCCAAAAGCAAAGAAGCTGACACAGCCGATAAGAATACAGTAGCAAAGTCCACTTACGCATGGAAGCAGGAGGTGTCACTGAATTAAACTTCTGCTGCGGTAAAGAGTACGATCTATGCACATTGCAGAGACTGAACTGAGATGAGCTGAGGAAGAGGATTTGAGCTAGGGATTGGAGCACGAAGATGATCGGAACTGAGATTTCACCTAATTCGCAAAGAACAAGTTTGATCGACGAAGAAAACAGAAGCTAGAACTCAATCGATGTAGTGGATCTATAAAGTTCAACTCGCAGGATCTACTTCCTGGAGCTCTGATACCATGAGAGTGAAATAGATGTGTAGGAGAGAAAGATGTAAGCAAACCAATTAAGATTGAATACATGATTGGAATGCTTAACTTGAATGATTACAAGGAGGATAGATCATTTATATAGGACTCTACTCAAGTCACAACACTAACATTACTAGAAGGACTATATTGCTTAAATGTAAAAGGTAAGGAGCATATACTACTACTCTAACATTTTTTCTTGATTTTCCCTTTGAATTCCAGCTTGATATCAGCCCCTCAAATATCCATATATCATTCCTCAGCTCTTAATCATTCCAATTCATCCCCCAAAAGAAGTAATTTTGCTCAACAAGGTCCTTAGGAATGAGAAAAGATTTTGGGTTCAAGAAGGATGCATAGGAGAGAATTCAACAATAGAAGGAGGGTGCACAGAGGCATGTGCAGTGCACATGTAGGTGCATGGAGGTGCACAGAAAAGAAACTCTACTGGAGAAGGAGGGTGCAAGGGGGAAGGCGGGAAGCACTTAGAAGAGCACATAAGGGGAGCATGGAGAGAGCACGACCCGATGAACATGATAGAGCATGCTGTAAGGGGGCTGAATTGATTTCATCTGCAAATCTTCAACCAAAACCCAGAATCTTGCTTGAGTTGAAGTTATCTTCATCTGAATTGAGTTAATATATCTTTCATTTCTCAAATTCAACCCAGAAATCACTTGAACGCTGCTTCAAATGCTGATTTACTATGAACTTGCGGCTGTTGTTGCTGCTGTGTTAACTTCATGGACAGAAATTAACCTCACAAACTGTGCCGAAATCATAATCATCTGAATCTTCATGACTTCCAATTACTCTCCATGGCGAAAAACTAACAAAATCAAAGAGAATTGCAGCCGTGGATCTCGCATCTATCACTGCTTGATAAAAATGAAAATCTAAGTCCACTTTGAGCATTGTAATCAGTTGAATTCTTCAAATTAATCATCCGCATAGTACGGTGACATCAATCCGCATGTATGAACATATGATGAACAAATTCCAACAGCAAACTTGTACTGATTATATCTTAACCAACTAACACAACAGCAGCAAATTCATTATGTGTATGAATTTTCCAAATAAAGGATCAACTATGAGTTACTGAAGGCACCAAGATCTTCAAATAAGCATGTGACAGACAGCAGATCTATGTGCTGTTAAGAAGAAATCAGCTCAAGTTTGAACAAATTTTGCTCAGAAACCATGAACGACTGTGGTGAACATCAGCAACAGCAATGATGATTGATTTCGTCCCAATTCGTGGCTCAGATCCCAGTTATTGACTTCAAATCAACTCGAAACAGAATAAGTAACTTGAACGGAATCCAAAAATCAAGCCAGCAGCAACAGATAATCGAGTGACCATCTCGAAATCAATCAAATAGAACATTAGGCGGGAAAATATCGCATGAACGCAGATTATTGCAATACCAGCAGCAAATCCTTCTGAAACCACTGGAAATTAGTTGAGAAGAATAAGTACCTCATTGAATTGACCATTCGCAGAAGATTCAAACCGATTTGATGAAGTTTCAGTTGAAATCGAAGAATCTCACGCTGATGTTACCGCAGAACGGATGAAGTTTCAGACCGGTGTTCTGATTGATTCACTTGAAATTCAGATCGGATAGATTCACTGTAAATTCAGATCAGTGCTCTGATCAATTCATATCAAGTCTGAGTTGATTTGACGATCGACGCTGAAGAAGATACATAACGGTTGTAGTAGTGGCAGACATCTCCAAAAGCAAAGAAGCTGACACAGCCGATAAGAATACAGTAGCAAAGTCCACTTACGCATGGAAGCAGGAGGTGTCACTGAATTAAACTTCTGCTGCGGTAAAGAGTACGATCTATGCACATTGCAGAGACTGAACTGAGATGAGCTGAGGAAGAGGATTTGAGCTAGGGATTGGAGCACGAAGATGATCGGAACTGAGATTTCACCTAATTCGCAAAGAACAAGTTTGATCGACGAAGAAAACAGAAGCTAGAACTCAATCGATGTAGTGGATCTATAAAGTTCAACTCGCAGGATCTACTTCCTGGAGCTCTGATACCATGAGAGTGAAATAGATGTGTAGGAGAGAAAGATGTAAGCAAACCAATTAAGATTGAATACATGATTGGAATGCTTAACTTGAATGATTACAAGGAGGATAGATCATTTATATAGGACTCTACTCAAGTCACAACACTAACATTACTAGAAGGACTATATTGCTTAAATGTAAAAGGTAAGGAGCATATACTACTACTCTAACATTTTTTCTTGATTTTCCCTTTGAATTCCAGCTTGATATCAGCCCCTCAAATATCCATATATCATTCCTCAGCTCTTAATCATTCCAATTCATCCCCCAAAAGAAGTAATTTTGCTCAACAAGGTCCTTAGGAATGAGAAAAGATTTTGGGTTCAAGAAGGATGCATAGGAGAGAATTCAACAATAGAAGGAGGGTGCACAGACGCATGTGCAGTGCACATGTAGGTGCATGGAGGTGCACAGAAAAGAAACTCTGCTGGAGAAGGAGGGTGCAAGGGGGAAGGCGGGAAGCACTTAGAAGAGCACATAAGGGGAGCATGGAGAGAGCACGACCTGATGAACATGATAGAGCATGCTGTAAGGGGGCTGAATTGATTTCATCTGCAAATCTTCAACCAAAACCCAGAATCTTGCTTGAGTTGAAGTTATCTTCATCTGAATTGAGTTAATATATCTTTCATTTCTCAAATTCAACCCAGAAATCACTTGAACGCTGCTTCAAATGCTGATTTACTATGAACTTGCGGCTGTTGTTGCTGCTGTGTTAACTTCATGAACAGAAATTAACCTCACAAACTGTGCCGAAATCATAATCATCTGAATCTTCATGACTTCCAATTACTCTCCATGGCGAAAAACTAACAAAATCAAAGAGAATTGCAGCCGTGGATCTCGCATCTATCACTGCTTGATAAAAATGAAAATCTAAGTCCACTTTGAGCATTGTAATCAGTTGAATTCTTCAAATTAATCATCCGCATAGTACGGTGACATCAATCCGCATGTATGAACATATGATGAACAAATTCCAACAGCAAACTTGTACTGATTATATCTTAACCAACTAACACAACAGCAGCAAATTCATTATGTGTATGAATTTTCCAAATAAAGGATCAACGATGAGTTACTGAAGGCACCAAGATCTTCAAATAAGCATGTGACAGACAGCAGATCTATGTGCTGTTAAGAAGAAATCAGCTCAAGTTTGAACAAATTTTGCTCAGAAACCATGAACGACTGTGGTGAACATCAGCAACAGCAATGATGATTGATTTCGTCCCAATTCGTGGCTCAGATCCCAGTTATTGACTTCAAATCAACTCGAAACAGAATAAGTAACTTGAACGGAATCCAAAAATCAAGCCAGCAGCAACAGATAATCGAATGACCATCTCGAAATCAATCAAATAGAACATTAGGCGGGAAAATATCGCATGAACGCAGATTATTGCAATACCAGCAGCAAATCCTTCTGAAACCACTGGAAATTAGTTGAGAAGAATAAGTACCTCATTGAATTGACCATTCGCAGAAGATTCAAACCGATTTGATGATGTTTCAGTTGAAATCGAAGAATCTCACGCTGATGTTACCACAGAACGGATGAAGTTTCAGACCGGTGTTCTGATTGATTCACTTGAAATTCAGATCGGATAGATTCACTGTAAATTCAGATCAGTGCTCTGATCAATTCATATCAAGTCTGAGTTGATTTGACGATCGACGCTGAAGAAGATACATAACGGTTGTAGTAGTGGCAGACATCTCCAAAAGCAAAGAAGCTGACACAGCCGATAAGAATACAGTAGCAAAGTCCACTTACGCATGGAAGCAGGAGGTGTCACTGAATTAAACTTCTGCTGCGGTAAAGAGTACGATCTATGCACATTACAGAGACTGAACTGAGATGAGCTGAGGAAGAGGATTTGAGCTAGGGATTGGAGCACGAAGATGATCGGAACTGAGATTTCACCTAATTCGCAAAGAACAAGTTTGATCGACGAAGAAAACAGAAGCTAGAACTCAATCGATGTAGTGGATCTATAAAGTTCAACTCGCAGGATCTACTTCCTGGAGCTCTGATACCATGAGAGTGAAATAGATGTGTAGGAGAGAAAGATGTAAGCAAACCAATTAAGATTGAATACATGATTGGAATGCTTAACTTGAATGATTACAAGGAGGATAGATCATTTATATAGGACTCTACTCAAGTCACAACACTAACATTACTAGAAGGACTATATTGCTTAAATGTAAAAGGTAAGGAGCATATACTACTACTCTAACATTTTTTCTTGATTTTCCCTTTGAATTCCAGCTTGATATCAGCCCCTCAAATATCCATATATCATTCCTCAGCTCTTAATCATTCCAATTCATCCCCCAAAAGAAGTAATTTTGCTCAACAAGGTCCTTAGGAATGAGAAAAGATTTTGGGTTCAAGAAGGATGCATAGGAGAGAATTCAACAATAGAAGGAGGGTGCACAGAGGCATGTGCAGTGCACATGTAGGTGCATGGAGGTGCACAGAAAAGAAACTCTGCTGGAGAAGGAGGGTGCAAGGGGGAAGGCGGGAAGCACTTAGAAGAGCACATAAGGGGAGCATGGAGAGAGCACGACCTGATGAACATGATAGAGCATGCTGTAAGGGGGCTGAATTGATTTCATCTGCAAATCTTCAACCAAAACCCAGAATCTTGCTTGAGTTGAAGTTATCTTCATCTGAATTGAGTTAATATATCTTTCATTTCTCAAATTCAACCCAGAAATCACTTGAACGCTGCTTCAAATGCTGATTTACTATGAACTTGCGGCTGTTGTTGCTGCTGTGTTAACTTCATGAACACAAATTAACCTCACAAACTGTGCCGAAATCATAATCATCTGAATCTTCATGACTTCCAATTACTCTCCATGGCGAAAAACTAACAAAATCAAAGAGAATTGCAGCCGTGGATCTCGCATCTATCACTGCTTGATAAAAATGAAAATCTAAGTCCACTTTGAGCATTGTAATCAGTTGAATTCTTCAAATTAATCATCCGCATAGTACGGTGACATCAATCCGCATGTATGAACATATGATGAACAAATTCCAACAGCAAACTTGTACTGATTATATCTTAACCAACTAACACAACAGCAGCAAATTCATTATGTGTATGAATTTTCCAAATAAAGGATCAACGATGAGTTACTGAAGGCACCAAGATCTTCAAATAAGCATGTGACAGACAGCAGATCTATGTGCTGTTAAGAAGAAATCAGCTCAAGTTTGAACAAATTTTGCTCAGAAACCATGAACGACTGTGGTGAACATCAGCAACAGCAATGATGATTGATTTCGTCCCAATTCGTGGCTCAGATCCCAGTTATTGACTTCAAATCAACTCGAAACAGAATAAGTAACTTGAACGGAATCCAAAAATCAAGCCAGCAGCAACAGATAATCGAATGACCATCTCGAAATCAATCAAATAGAACATTAGGCGGGAAAATATCGCATGAACGCAGATTATTGCAATACCAGCAGCAAATCCTTCTGAAACCACTGGAAATTAGTTGAGAAGAATAAGTACCTCATTGAATTGACCATTCGCAGAAGATTCAAACCGATTTGATGAAGTTTCAGTTGAAATCGAAGAATCTCACGCTGATGTTACCGCAGAACGGATGAAGTTTCAGACCGGTGTTCTGATTGATTCACTTGAAATTCAGATCGGATAGATTCACTGTAAATTCAGATCAGTGCTCTGATCAATTCATATCAAGTCTGAGTTGATTTGACGATCGACGCTGAAGAAGATACATAACGGTTGTAGTAGTGGCAGACATCTCCAAAAGCAAAGAAGCTGACACAGCCGATAAGAATACAGTAGCAAAGTCCACTTACGCATGGAAGCAGGAGGTGTCACTGAATTAAACTTCTGCTGCGGTAAAGAGTACGATCTATGCACATTGTAGAGACTGAACTGAGATGAGCTGAGGAAGAGGATTTGAGCTAGGGATTGGAGCACGAAGATGATCGGAACTGAGATTTCACCTAATTCATAAAGAACAAGTTTGATCGACGAAGAAAACAGAAGCTAGAACTCAATCGATGTAGTGGATCTATAAAGTTCAACTCGCAGGATCTACTTCCTGGAGCTCTGATACCATGAGAGTGAAATAGATGTGTAGGAGAGAAAGATGTAAGCAAACCAATTAAGATTGAATACATGATTGGAATGCTTAACTTGAATGATTACAAGGAGGATAGATCATTTATATAGGACTCTACTCAAGTCACAACACTAACATTACTAGAAGGACTATATTGCTTAAATGTAAAAGGTAAGGAGCATATACTACTACTCTAACATTTTTTCTTGATTTTCCCTTTGAATTCCAGCTTGATATCAGCCCCTCAAATATCCATATATCATTCCTCAGCTCTTAATCATTCCAATTCATCCCCCAAAAGAAGTAATTTTGCTCAACAAGGTCCTTAGGAATGAGAAAAGATTTTGCGTTCAAGAAGGATGCATAGGAGAGAATTCAACAATAGAAGGAGGGTGCACAGAGGCATGTGCAGTGCACATGTAGGTGCATGGAGGTGCACAGAAAAGAAACTCTGCTGGAGAAGGAGGGTGCAAGGGGGAAGGCGGGAAGCACTTAGAAGAGCACATAAGGGGAGCATGGAGAGAGCACGACCTGATGAACATGAAAGAGCATGCTGTAAGGGGGCTGAGTTGATTTCATCTGCAAATCTTCAACCGAAACCCAGAATCTTGCTTGAGTTGAAGTTATCTTCATCTGAATTGAGTTAATATATCTTTCATTTCTCAAATTCAACCCAGAAATCACTTGAACGCTGTTTCAAATGCTGATTTACTATGAACTTGCGGCTGTTGTTGCTGCTGTGTTAACTCCATGAACACAAATTAACCTCACAAACTGTGCCGAATCATAACCATCTGAATCTTCATGACTTCCAATTACTATCCATGGCGAAAAACTAAAAAAATCAAAGAGAATTGCAGCCGTGCATCTTGCATCTGTCACTGCTTGATAAAAATGAAAATCTAAGTCCACTTTGAGCATTGTAATCAGTTGAATTCTTCAAATTAATCATCCGCATAGTACTGTGACATCAATCCGCATGTATGAACATATGATGAACAAATTCCAGCAGCAAACTTGTACTGATTAGATCTTAACCAACTAACACAGCAGCAGCAAATTCATTATGTGCATGAATTTTCCAAATAAAGGATCAACTATGAGTTATTGAAGCCACCAAGATCTTCAAATAAGCATGTGACAGATAGCAGATCTATGTGCTGTTAAGAAGAAATCAGCTCAAGTTTGAACGAATTTTGCTCAGAAACCATGAACGACTGTGGTGAACATCAGCAACAACAATGATGATTGATTTCGTCCCAATTCGTGGCTCAGATCCCAGTTATTGACTTCAAATCAACTCGAAACAGAATAAGTAACTTGAACGGAATCCAAAAATCAAGCCAGCAGCAACAGATAATCGAGTGACCATCTCGAAATCAATCAAATAGAACATTAGGCGGGAAAATATCGCATGAACCCAGATTATTGCAATACCAGCAGCAAATCCTTCTGAAACCACTGGAAATTAGTTGAGAAGAATAAGTACCTCATTGAATTGACCATTCGCAGAAGATTCAAACCGATTTGATGTAGTTTCAGTTGAAATCGAGAATCTCACGCTGATGTTACCGCAGAACGGATGAAGTTTCAGACCGGTGTTCTGATTGATTCACTTGAAATTCAGATCGGATAGATTCACTGTAAATTCATATCAGTGCTCTGATCAATTCATATCAAGTCTGAGTTGATTTGACGATCGACGCTGAAGAAGATACATAACGGTTGTAGTAGTGGACATCTCCAAAAGCAAAGAAGCTGACACAGCCGATAAGAATACAGTAGCAAAGTCCACTTACGCATGGAAGCAGGAGGTGTCACTGAATTAAACTTCTGCTGCGGTAAAGAGTACGATCTGTGCACATTGCAGAGACTGAACTGAGATGAGCTGAGGAAGAGGATTTGAGCTAGGGATTGGAGCACGAAGATGATCGGAACTGAGATTTCACCTAATTCGCAAAGAACAAGTTTGATCGACGAAGAAAACAGAAGCTAGAACTCAATCGATGTAGTGGATCTATAAAGTTCAACTCGCAAGATCTACTTCCTGGAGCTCTGATACCATGAGAGTGAAATAGATGTGTAGGAGAGAAAGATGTAAGCAAACCAATTAAGATTGAATACATGATTGGAATGCTTAACTTGAGTGATTACAAGGAGGATAGATCATTTATATAGGACTCTACTCAAGTCACAACACTAACATTACTAGAAGAACTATATTGCTTGAATGTAAAAGGTAAGGAGCATATACTACTACTCTAACATTCACCATGCTTCTTCAAATTTCTTAATTTTCCCTTTGAATTCCAGCTTGATATCAGCCCCTCAAATATCCATATATCATTCCTCAGCTCTTAATCATTCCAATTCATCCCCCAAAAGAAGTAATTTTGCTCAACAAGGTCCTTAGGAATGAGAAAAGATTTTGGGTTCAAGAAGGATGCATAGGAGAGAATTCAACAGTAGAAGGAGGGTGCACAGAGGTATGTGCAGTGCACATGTAGGTGAATGGAGGTGCACAGAAAAGAAACTCTGCTGGAGAAGGAGGGTGCAAGGGGGAAGGCGGGAAGCACTTAGAAGAGCACATAAGGGGAGCATGGAGAGAGCACGACCTGATGAACATGAAAGAGCATGCTGTAAGGGGGCTGAGATGATTTCATCTGCAAATCTTCAACCAAAACCCAGAATCTTGCTTGAGTTGAAGTTATCTTCATCTGAATTGAGTTAATATATCTTTCATTTCTCAAATTCAACCCAGAAATCACTTGAACGCTGCTTCAAATGCTGATTTACTATGAACTTGCGGCTGTTGTTGCTGCTGTGTTAACTTCAT
The DNA here is from genome assembly GCA_036873135.1 of Clarkia xantiana subsp. parviflora. Taxonomy (NCBI): domain Eukaryota; kingdom Viridiplantae; phylum Streptophyta; class Magnoliopsida; order Myrtales; family Onagraceae; genus Clarkia; species Clarkia xantiana. The sequence continues at coordinate 776,078 of JAPTYO010000015.1, forward strand.
GAACACAAATTAACCTCACAAACTGTGCCGAATCATAACCATCTGAATCTTCATGACTTCCAATTACTATCCATGGCGAAAAACTAAAAAAGTCAAAGAGAATTGCAGCCGTGCATCTCGCATCTGTCACTGCTTGATAAAAATGAAAATCTAAGTCCACTTTGAGCATTGTAATCAGTTGAATTCTTCAAATTAATCATCCGCATAGTACTGTGACATCAATCCACATGTATGAACATATGATGAACAAATTCCAGCAGCAAACTTGTATTGATTAGATCTTAACGAACTAACACAGCAGCAGCAAATTCATTATGTGGATGAATTTTCCAAATAAAGGATCAACTATGAGTTAATGAAGCCACTAAGATCTTCAAATAAGCATGTGACAGACAGCAGATCTATGTGCTGTTAAAAAGAAATCAGCTCAAGTTTGAACAAATTTTGCTCAGAAACCATGAACGACTGTGGTGAACATCAGCAACAGCAATGATGATTGATTTCGTCCCAATTCGTGGCTCAGATCCCAGTTATTGACTTCAAATCAACTCGAATCAGAATAAGTATTTTGAACGGAATCCAAAAATCAAGCCAGCAGCAACAGATAATCGAGTGACCATCTCGAAATCAATCAAATAGAACATTAGGCGGGAAAATATCGCATGAACCCAGATTATTGCAATACCAGCAGCAAATCCTTCTGAAACCACTGGAAATTAGTTGAGAAGAATAAGTACCTCATTGAATTGACCATTCGCAGAAGATTCGAATCGATTTGATGAAGTTTCAGTTGAAATCGAAGAATCTCACGCTGATGTTACCGCAGAACGGATGAAGTTTCAGACCGGTGTTCTGATTGATTCATTTGAAATTCAGATCGGATAGATTCACTGTAAATTCAGATCAGTGCTCTGATCAATTCATATCAAGTCTGAGTTGATTTGACGATCGACGCTGAAGAAGATACATAACGGTTGTAGTAGTGGCAGACATCTCCAAAAGCAAAGCAGCTGACACAGCCGGTAAGAATACAGTAGCAAAGTCCACTTACGCATGGAAGCAGGAGGTGTCACTGAATTAAACTTCTGCTGCGGTAAAGAGTACGATCTATGCACATTGCAGAGACTTAACTGAGATGAGCTGAGGAAGAGGATTTGAGCTAGGGATTGGAGCGCGAAGATGATCGGAACTGAGATTTCACCTAATTCGCAAAGAACAAGTTTGATCGACGAAGAAAACAGAAGCTAGAACTCAATCGATGTAGTGGATCTATAAAGTTCAACTCGCATGATCTACTTCCTGGAGCTCTGATACCATGAGAGTGAAATAGATGTGTAGGAGAGAAAGATGTAAGCAAACCAATTAAGATTGAATACATGATTGGAATGCTTAACTTGAGTGATTACAAGGAGGATAGATCATTTATATAGGACTCTACTCAAGTCACAACACTAACATTACTAGAAGGACTATATTGCTTAAATGTAAAAGGTAAGGAACATATACTACTACTCTAACACAGCCAGCATATTAGCGTCATCTTCTTTCTCTACAGATGCCACAACCATTTCTGTTAAATCACCGTCACTTATCATCATCCCAGTATCCTTACTCAAGTTTGTACTGAGTACGCCATGATCAGCAGGCTCATCATCTTTCAAATCATCCTCATTAACTAATTCTTGGTTATCTACAGCCTCTTCCTCTTCAACTTTCTTCAGTGCCATGTAATCTGCTTCATCTTCTGCATTTTTCAACGCTTCCTCAACATCTGCATTAGAAAAATCAGCAACCCCATGACTATCATTCTTCTCTTCCTCAACATTCTTCACCTGGAGGGTTCGGTGACCTGAGAACAACTCCATGGGATCAAGTTTCTTAAAGAATTCAGTGTTGTAGCCACCACTTTGTATAACCAGGTCATCAAGAGCTCTCTTTTGTTTAGCTTTCTTTAATATATTTTCTTCAATGGTGCTCTCACTGATTAAGCGATAAATGTGTACTTCATGTGTCTGCCCAATCCGATGGCATCGATCTTAAGCTTGTTGATCCATTGCAGGATTCCAATCATTATCATAGAAAATGACAGTATCTGCACCAACCAAGTTGATACCAACACCTCCACTGCGAGTAGACAAGATGAAAAGAAAAATCTTGGGGTTTGTATTGAATCGCTGCATCAGCGTTTGCCTCTTCTCAGGCTGGGTGGAGCCATCTAAACACATGTAAGTATAGCCATATATGCTTATAAAGGCTTCCAGAACATCAAGCATTTTTGTCATTTGGGTAAATATTAGTGCCCTATGCCCTTCAGACTTCAATTTCCTAAGCAAGACGGCCAGTCCTTGCAGTTTACCACAGTCAAACTGTATCAGTCGCCTGTCAGGAAAGTAGACTTGCCGACGGAAAATTGCAGGTCTGATAGGTGATAATAGAGGTGACAGCACTTCAGAACATCTTCTAGTATAAGCTGGCTCTATCAAGACCGGGCTTCCCCTTTTAGAAGACCAGCAAGAAGGTTCTGGTGAACGTGCTGCTGGTATAGCAAACATGAAACTTTCAACCAATTCAATCATCCTGTCAAAGCGCTCCATTGGTGAAGAACAATTTCAGGAAGCCTAGATGAGTATAAATAGCCCGACCTATCTGCTTTCTGAAGGTGAATATCATAGATGGGATGCTTCATAGTGACCATATCCCTAAAAGATGTTGAATACATAGGTTTCTTTTGACACCTTAAAGAATTCCACCAAGCAATAGAAGCCGCACGGTCCCTAGCTTCTCTGAATCTCTCCTCTTGTATGGCTTTGTGGATCTCTTCAAATATATTTATTCCATGGGATCTTTTATGCTTGTTCAATCCAACCTTAATTTCTATTGGACTTTCTTGGCTAATCCTTTCTTTAATTAAAGTAGACGGAGTTTCAATAGACTTGACCTCGTCACTCTCCCATGAAGTCATGCAGTAATCAAGATGGGTGAACACAAACCCCAACTCCTGAAGATTTACTCTTGCAAATGGACCATGACAGAGTGCAAAATACAAAGAGGAACTTAATTGGATGTCAATCCCATTCATATCAAAAGAACTTATGATAGGCCGACCCTCAAATAAATCTGGATGATTGCAAACTTTGCGGAGTTGCATTATAACGCTGATCATACCAAAAAAATTTGAACTTGCAAGAGTAGCTTGCGTCTCTGAACTAGCAATGAAGTCTTCATACAAGTTCCGCTACCTCCTTGAAAGCCTACAGTAGATAACGTGCTCCTTTTTCATTGGCAACTGCTTCTCAACATCTCTTTTCAGCCTACGGAGTATTAATGGTCGGAGAACGTTATGCAGTCTATCAATAACTTCTTTGTTTACCTTATCCTGCCCCTCAACCATTCCTGATATCGGATTGCAGAACCAATCCTTGAACTCTTGATGAGACTGAAATACGTAAGGCATCAAGAAGTGCATAAGTGACCAAAGTTCCATAAGATCATTCTGCAACGGCGTACCCGTCAACAAAATGCGCCTCTTTGAATGGAAGTTCAGAAGAGTCTGCCATCTTTGAGATTTCCATTTCTTAATTAGATGAGCCTCATCCAAGATCAAGTATTTCCACTTCTTTCTCTTGAAGACTTTTGCATCTTGAATAACTAGCTTATAGGTCGTGATGCAAACATGAAAGGAGTTTGGTTTCAACCAACCTTGCCTCTTAAACTTGCGCTCTTTTGCACTTCCAAAGTAAGTTAATATCTTAAAAGCAGGACACCACTTAAGAAACTCAGTTTCCCAATTAAGCATCACACTGGTTGGGACAATAATCAGGTGAGGCCCCCATATCCCTTTCTCACAGGCTAGATGTGCAAGCAGTGCAATTGTCATAATTGTCTTTCCAAGCCCCATTTCATCAGCTAAAATGCCATTCAATCTTTTCTCATACATAGTAACAAGCCAATCCAGCCCAATATGTTGATACTCGCGCAGTGAATGCTTGAGAAGAAAAGGGAGCATTGTGCGCACTTTGGTTGTTGAGAATGTGTTCCCAGTTGGTTGAGCAGACCTAGCAGCTGCAGCTGCATCCTCAATTCTACCATCACTTTCCCTCAGTTCTGACTGTTCCCCAGTTTCCGTTTCCTGTTCTCTTGGAGAAGTAAACATTGGCCCTTCCTCAACTAAATCATTTTCAGTCATGGAGACAGCTTGAGGACTCGATAAACCTTCTGAGCCAGGATGATCTTCAGGATCTTCCGATAAGATAGATGCATATTCAGATTCTTCATCGGAGATAGAACCATTACTGTACTAGAAATTCATCAAAATCAACCCCTCAAAAATAAGGCCTACTATTTCCTGCATATGTATAAATATCTGTCAACAAGTACCTTTTTATAACTTGCAAGAAGTTCTTCCACAGGAATCTCACTCTCCTTCTGCAGCAAGGCAATCTGCCGATTGTAATTGATTTAGAATTAGAGCTAAGAATAACTGTAAGCTTTTGAAAGCAAACATTAACAAGTATATTCAATAGATTAGAGTAAATCTTCTATGGCCCATTTGCTTCAATAGGGTCGAAAATGTGATTTTTTTCCTGGTCTAATAGGGTAGGAAAGTAGGAACAGATTTTTAAAATTCAGTCAAAATATTTTAATAAAATAAATTTTTATTTTAAAATTTAAAACGCAGACAGGAATACGTTAATTGACATAAGGACTCACAGGAGGCCTACAATGGCTTGATTTCGAGCTCGAGCTCGTCTAGGAGATTGAGTAGGTCAAGCACTTTTATGTCAAGCTCAAGCTCTATCTCTACCTCCACAGGGAGCTCGAGCTCCAGCTTTTCTAGCCAGTGCTCAACCTTTATTCTTTTGACAGGAAAAAATATTTTGTTCTTGTTACAAGCCATATGTAGAGGCTGTATACATGAGTATGCGTCCAACAGTGAGTGATAGGCTACAGAATTAAATGGGTAAAAGGCACCATTATCCCACTCCTTCACCCTTTCAGGATGAACTTTGATCTCCACCACAAAAATTGATTTTTTTTAACAATTTTGGAATAGAAGTACCTCAAAACTTCAGCTGAGAACTACCGTTTCACAAGAAGAAACCAGACATTCTTACATCTTGTGCAGCAGAAAAACAGTTTCAAAATAAGTGCAGTAAAACCAAAACCATTATCTACCTCATCCATGGGATCATGTGGATCTGCTCTTGCCAACTCCTCTTCCTCTGACAATGTATCTTCATCATCCTATCCACAACAAAACTGCTCAAGCAATCAGAGAGAGAAAAGTAATCTCAAAGCGTACGACGATAAATCTTAATTCTTATGCTTCAGCTGCGAGTTATTCTAATCTCAAAGGAACCATGATACTTCAATCTCAAATACATCAATCCTATTGTGAGGTTCAATAGGTACAGGTGACACCAATTCTATATTATTAACTTCTTACGAATGATCAAAATATCAAATTAACTGTTCAACGGATTCATTTGTACAATTTACTTTTCAGCAGCAACTTCGCTTCAAACAAAAAAGCGAAATACCTAGCTCAAAATCTTTCAGAAATCAGGCCCCGGATTGTAGCTATAGACACTCTTGTAGCTGGGTTTGCATGGTACAAGTGCACAGGTTAGAAATGAGGCTCCAGTACATTACATTTTATATAACCCATGAGCTCATCAACACTCTGGACCCATATCTAATCCAAAACAAAGCTAATCTTAGTAAAACCCTTATGACCTACCTGCCCATACTTTTCTTTCTTCTTTTCCCATATGGTACTTAAGTGAATAGTTACCCTCTTATTGATGTCTTTATCAACCAGAAGGAAATGATAAATCCAAAGAGAACTAAAAAAACTATTATCGACTTCTATATATGCTCATACTTCACAGTATAACTGCATGCTTATACACAAATTGCAGGGCTAGAGCATCTTATACCTTTTCTTCTGCACCAGCAAGAATAAAATCCCCATCTTCCTGTACGAGATCAGAAAAATATTCAACATGAGATGGGATGGTTTAGCTGGAAATGTGTAGCAGAAACAACAAAGATATTAACATTACAAAAGAAACAAGATACAAACAAGGATCGACGAAATATAATGGAAGTCATTAATGTATGACATAAAGCTACACATAGCTTGCTATAATGAACGATATATAAAATATTTGTCAAAATTTCAGGATAATCATAATTCATTGAACTCCATTAACAATGACCAAAGGTTGCTCGTTTTCCTAATTTCAATGACATCCTACACAATGAAACTGTTCTTTGCTAACAAAAGGTAAAAGAGGTAGCACACGTGAGTGAACAAGTGCTTTCACATAGAACTGTACAGTGTACCCTTGTCCATGAAAGCATCATGTAATACCTGTTCAAGACACATGAAAGCATCATGCAATACCTATTCCTCTCTGAAGTCAGAAAGCAAGTGTTGTTTCTTCGATTGCAGCAAAGCATCAGGAGAATCTTTTAGTTCACAGGCTGCATCTTTGTAGATATTGTTCTCTGGTGTAGTTAAGCTTCCATTACTCTCAGCCTGAAAATAGAGATGCAGGTATACTTATGCTGAGCCATAACTTTCTTTCCAATTCTACAACTACAACAGTAAACACATACAACTTACACAACGACGACCAGTAGAGCTGCATGTCTGTGAGTTGACAGCAGAAGAAAGGTCATCCTCTGTCCCTGTAAAGCACAGTGATCTCAGACATTCCCATGAAAGACGCAAAATAAGGATAAGGTAACTGCGTCAACAACTTACCCTTGTCCAGATCTTTCGCATCTGAAGTCTCAGCACTAGTATCTGCATCCACCTCTGGACTAGTTTCTCTACTCCCTGAACATAAATTAAGTTCAAGGCTAAATTCACTAAGATCTAAGACGTAATGCAAGCAAAATAATAGCATTGACATTTAAAATGAGATACACTTATCGTCTCTAGCATCACTAATACGCTAATTAAGTTCAAGGCTAAATTCACGAAGATCTAAGACGTAATGCAAGCAAAATAATAGCATTGGCATTTAAAATGAGATACACTTATCGTCTCCAGCATCACTAAAAACGCTAATTGTTGTGTCACATGGTAGCACCAAGAATCACCAGAAAGTCCTCACAAGGAAAAAGTTTTGACGCATAAATTTTACCTTTCTCTGCAGCATACCGCTTCAATAATTCCTCGACAGAAACGTCTATTTCATTGTGCAAAGCAACCAATTCTTCTCGCCTTTCTTCTTCTGTTATGAGAGCTTTGTCTTTCTCGAGAGTTTGCTCATCATCTTCCTAGAGCAGTAAGATTCCAGCAAAACAAAATTAAGAGTGCTGCATGACAACATTTAGAAAACTTTATAAATGTTAACTTATCACTATCCAAAGTCACGACATACTTCCTATCAACTAAAGCTGCTAGCCTTGCCGATAAGCAGTAGCTACTTTTTCTATATTAGAGTTGCGCATTTAATCAGCAGACACCGAAGACTCCACAATACCATACGTCATTACTCCAAGGAGAACTGTTCAATAAGCAATTTATTTGTACTTGCACTGTTGTTGCAGTTCTTATAATTATTTGTATAGACTCACTACAGTAACATTACATCTACTCAAGTACGAAACATCTGTGTAAGCCAATAATAGATCAACAATCCAAGATTTATCAGACATGAATAGTTTGCAACCCAATTGTATAGCACAGTTAAAATGTTCATTGATGCATATTAGACAACAAAACTTGCCAAACTATAAATTCATCCAGCATGAGAACACATTGCATTTCAGGTAAAAATAAGAAGGGTGCTCACCAACTCATCTTCACTCTTTACATCAAAATCTTCATCCTCAGCAGCCTCCAATATAGGTTCTGTATTGCATTACAAATATTAATTAAGTTCTGGAAAAGGGAACAAATGGGATTTGGAAGTGCTCATGGATCTCTAGATTTTTCGGTATGTCAACAAACTTCCTCGGTATATATTTTTTTTCTCTTTCCCCTGTAACTTACATCTTGCACTTTCCTGGTGCCTTATTAATATTAATGACCCTACCACGGTACCACCTTTAACATTAAAGAGTTTGGGAAACTGATTTGCAATCAAAGATCATAACTTATTATTACCTGCATCTGACTCTGTCCATTCAGTATTTACTACATCTTCTTCAGCTTCTTTACCCAAAATTTGCAGCTGATGGTTTGGAGCATTATTTTGTTCTAAGGGCCTCTGTAAATCTACAAGATTTTCTGCTAGCATGGTTGAGTACCTATGAAAGAAATATAACAGCAGAGAAATATGATTTTAGAGATATTCATTTATAAGAGCAATTTTCTCAAAGATCCATGTACAATATGATGATCAACCTTTCAGTTTGTCCTAAGAGAAACTCAAGCTGCTTATCAAGAGCCTTCTTCTTTTTCTCATCAAGCTCCTTCTTGTGCTTATATAGCACCCGAAACTGCATTTTTAGACCAAACAACCTCTTAATAAACTATTGGATAGAAAGCTTACAAGTAGAAAGAAATAAAGTGCTCATAACTTACCAACTTTTCTATTTTTAACCAAAACTTCTTCACATCCTTTGAAATGTTAAGTGCAACCTTTCTCAACCTTTGGTCTTCTTCCTGTTACCAGGGAAAAAACAGTCAGACTTCATGTAATGACCAGATTATCTTCCTGCAGACATTGCTGCTCATTCAAATGACTGGAACAGGAAACCATAATGCGAAAACATAATTTTTCAAATTTGAATACACAATCAAGATATATTTCCCTGAACTGGAAAATAAGCATCCTATCCAGAGAAGAAAGAAGACCTTCAATTTCTTTTCCCCCCTCATTGCTTGATCCAACTTTCCCCTGCTTGCTCTTAAAGCAACTTTCTTCGCCTGTGCCAGCTTCCATTTTCTCTCTGACTCAAAATCCTGCATGTTAAATGCTATGTTAGAGCACCATTAACTTAATTCCAATTATATAAATATGGGCACAACATTAGTATATAGAAACAGTTAATTACCTTTGACAGCCAAACCATCTCTTTTAGAACATGGTCCCAGTGAGTTTCAGGGCGACGAGGTTATTAGGAGCTTCAAGAGCCTAAGTTTGCAAAATTTAATAAGTAAACCCAAAACCATTTGATATCATGCTAAAAATATCTAACAGACCATATGTACTGCAGAAAATTAAATTGCAGCACCACCGCTTGCATTAGGAGAACTTGATGCATCCTATAAAGGATCATCTTTCCTAATTGGATAATAGAAACTACGAGTAGAGAATACAGTAATGAATTGATGAATTTGGAGTAAGAATCAAGAACCACGAAGAAGAACATTTCTAGTTTAAATTGTGGATTGAGGATATGTAGCTTGTTGAACCGCCATGTAGCAATCTTTCACATTGTGCTTTGTTGGATCACGGTTGGAACTCCAGTACGTTCTTGACGGAAGTCCGAACTCCTTCGCTCCAAGTAATCCTGCAAGAAGGGGATAGATCGGGCGGTGACCCAGAATCCCTCTCCGATGCTTAAATGAGTATCTCGATATAGACTGGCAAGTATCAGTATGTGAATGTCAATGTGTTGATCCTGAGGTAACTCCTTCCTTTATATAGGGGAGGAGTAACCCCAGTTACCTGTTGTGATAACTGCTGGGGGCAGTTAGCCCACGTTCCGTTTATCTCGGCCACTTGCCCACGTTCCGTCTTTTCAGGCCACTTCCCCACTATGTCGATAGTGGGCGTGTTTCTCGGCCTCGTTCTCTGGTGGCAAGTCCCGACGGATGTCAGGGACTCCAGAGTTATCTCCTTTGGTCACCGCTCGGGACCCCTCGTCATCGGGACAGGGCCAGTCTTCCCAGGGATTCCATATCGGGGCCTACTCAAAGGCATATCATCGGGGCCTACTCAAAGGCATATCATCGGGAGCGTTCAGCTCGTATGTCGGGACCCGATCTTGTCGGGTCCTCTCGTATTGGTCCTCTAAGCCTCTTTTGGGGCCCAGTGAGCCTACTTCGCCGTTTAGTCGTCGTTAATGGGCCTAACGGCTATATCGAAACCCATCATTTGCCCCCAAGACACGAGGGACTTATAGTTCTCGATTACTCAACTATTAAATGCGATGGGTGATGAAGCGACGGCTTGGGTGCCCATGCCTGCTTTTCTGAAAAAGCGCTTTTTAGCTATGTTGTCGCTAGTGCCTCAACGAAGCGTTTCATCTTCAACGGTTCGGATTGCAACGTCTCTTTGGCTACCCTCTCTCCTATAAAACCCTAAATCTTGGCACTATTCAGTTCTCCTCTACCGTTTCATTCTTTGTGTTTTCAAAAGCTCAGGCTCTCCTTTCTAATTTCTGATCAGTACTCCGGCAGCCAGGATCTCCAGCCATCAAGATCATCTTCTCTTCTCCACTTCAACATGTCTGGTAAGATTTCTCCTTCGGTTTTGAAGAGACTGTTAGCATAGTTTTTCTTTCGTCTCGATCAACTTACCCGGGTTTTTCCAAGAATCAACTGTGCCTTTTCTTGCTCTGATCATTTTCCAGACGGTGAATCAAGTTCCGGGGGGAGAAAGCCCTTCAAGTTCGATTATGCTTGTAATGAGATTTCGGAAACCGCCTACGGTGCAGCTCTCCGGGAAGGGTTTATTACTTCTACCTGGGAGCCTCGCTTCCCTTTTCCTCGTCCTCGCGTCCCAAGCGACCCTGTGGTCACTCGTCCCCGGGAAGGGGAGGTATTTGTCTCTGTCGGGCAAATATCGGCGGGGATCCGATTCCCCTTCTGTGGGAATTTAGTCGAGATGTGTGCATATTACAAAACACATCCGAATACTTTTCCCCCCCACGCCATCCGTGTGTGGAATGCTTTCCTTGTCCTTTGCCTTCGCCAACAGTAGACCTACAGCCTCCGACTTTTCCAAACCTTCTACGGGATGAAATGCAATGATGCCGGGGTCTGTGTTTTCTACCCGCGGATACCTAAATGGAGCAAGGCGCAGCTCTCCCGGTACAGCTGGAATGGTGACAGCTGGAAGGTTGCCAAAGGTCGGGGGCTCATCACTGACTCGGGGCCCGACAACAGTGGCTGGAAGAAGAATTACTTCTTCATCCGGAACAGCTCTATTTTGTGGCCCCGATGGGAGGCTGAAGCAGACCCTCCTCCCGCTTTTCACAATTACTCTGAGGAGGATTTCCAGATTCTCCAGTGCGTCCAACTCTACCGCTGGGGGGATTCTTTCGCTCCCCTCGATGCCAACTCCATCGGGGAGCGGGACCTGGTTCTGACCGGTATCCGACTTCTTGATGTAGCCTCCGGGGGGCAACTCTTCGACGGTCCTTCCAACCTCGTTCCTTGGGTAATATTCTAATTGCACTTTTTTTTTCGTCTTTGCAGCTAAGAAGGTATCATTGCTGACCAATATCGTGCTTAAGCAGGCGGAGACCGATGCTGTCCAACGCCCTGCGAGGAAGAGGAAGTCTTCGAAGAGGGCCGCCTCCTCATCAGCACCTCCGACTTCGGAGCAGATCAAGCGGGCCCAGGTGGAGAAGATGGAGCAGATCTTCAACACCCAGACTCCCGAAGAAGGTAAGCAGCTCCGATTAGCAATTCGATTATACAGGAGGCGTATTCCCAAGGAGTTAATCCCCTCGATAAGAGAGCCAGGATCGAAGGGATCAACCGCATCCTGCGAGGGGAAACACCCCGCGTTCTTAAAGCGGGTTACTACAATTATCACGGGAAGGACCAGTATCTCTCCCGTCGCGTCATTTGGTGTAAGGACCCCGATCAACTTCCTGATTTTCTTTCTGTAGCTTCACGTCCTCCAGCTGCAGGTCGATCGGGAGCTGGAGCTTCGGCGGGGGAGCCACCCTCCGACGCCCGATTCGGGGAGCCCCTCCTTTCTCTTCCTGCCCCCGGAGGGTCGGGGATTGAAGACGCCCCGACAGACAGCCAGTTCCGTCGGGTGATGGACCTGGATGTTTCTCACTCTTCTAAGGAGGCGAGCGAGGGTCGGCCCCTGGTTCGTCGTCAGGGGGTGATGCAGACCCCATTGGAGCTGACACCCAAAGGTCTGCTTCCATCTTCCCCGGCACAACAGCACTCGCCGGTCCTGAGCCTGACGCCTGAAGGGACGACGGGTTCTCACGGCGGCTCGGAAGCACGCACCTCCGACACCCAGTCCTTCATTCCTCCTCTCCCCTTAGACGGGAATTTTTATCAAGTTTACACCCCCGACTAGGCGGCGGCTCCCTGGACCCCGATCAAGTCATTGCGGGGGGTCCCTCTGCGTCGGGACAATATATCACCGGAACTGGGTCTGCACCTGCTGGCAGGTTCAGTTCCGCCGTCTGTGAAGGTTCCACTCTCCTTGGATCGGGAGGTCATCCACGCGGACATTCGCGATATGGCCGTTCGCCGTGTGGAGGTAAGGCTTCCTGTTTTTACACTTAGTATATAATGTAAGATATTCTCATGTACTAACCTCTTCCCTTTTTTCCACAGGAAATGGCGGATCAGCACCGCTGTTTCTGTTACATCCTGGCCCTGGAGGAGGCCCTGAAGCAGGAGCGAGCCAAGGCGGCCCCCGAGGTCTTGGCCAAGCTCAAGGAGGATCTGGCTGCCTCCGAATCGTCGAGGGGTAAGTTGGTTAAGGAGCAGGCCCTCCTTAACCAGAAGACTCGGGACCTCCTGAGGCAGGTCCACGACTTTGAGAGGTTGCTGAAGCAGGAGCGTCAAAAGCTCAATGAAAAGCAGCAGGGGCGCGCGGAGGATCGGGATAGGCTTGTCCTCGAGAAGAAGGCCCTTGAGGACGCCAAGGCGGGGCTGGAGGCTGAGAAGGTCCTTCTCACCAACCGGTCCCAATAGATGGAGCGGGAGATTGCCGAGTTCCCCGCCAAGCTGGCTGAAGCTGAGGCTAAGGGTCGGGAAGGTTATCGGGGCTCCGAGGCCTTCCAAGTGGACGCGGTGAAGTTCTGTACGGCGGAGGTGGAGACCACCTTGCTTAATGCTGTCGAGGAGCTCCATCTGGAGTATGGTGGTGCCATCGACTTCACCAAGTCTCAGACTCTCGCCCCCTTCGCGGAGAGGTATTTCAACCTTTCTGACGAGAGTGACGGGGCCAACACCCCCGAGGGGACTGCGGGTGCTGAAGGCACGGTGGAGCCTCCAAGTGCAGACCTCCCGACGACTGAGCCCCCGATGATCGACCCTTCACCGGCTGACTTCCCAGAGTCCGATCCTCCCGCGGCCAATCTTCCAGGATCCGATCCTCCGACCGCGGAGCCTTCTACCACAGACCTCGTGGACCCTGCTCCCCTCGACGCTGCCAAGGATCAAGCTTAGTTGCTTTATTTTCGAATCCTTGTAATTTCCTACTTTTGTCGTGAACCTTTCAGGCTTTACAATATCATCCCTTTTGGTCCCGATTATCGCTATACCACTTAAGGTGAATTACCTGCGCCACTTAAGGCGATTTGATCATACCACTTAGAGTGGTTCGATACGTCGTTTAAGACATTTTTCCCACGCCACTTAAGGCGATTTAATCGTATCGCTGCCACTTAAGGCAATCACACCACTTAAGGTAATTTAATCACGCCACTTAAGGCAATTTAATCGTGCCACTTAAGGCGAAACCACGCCACATAAGGCGAAACCACGCCACTTAAGGCGAAACCACGCCACTTAAGGCGATTTAACTACATCATTTAAGGCGATTTAATCGAAAGCAACCTCTTTATTCATTGATGGCTCACAGCCTGTTTACATCGAATCAAAACGATAAACAACTTGCACCACTGAAGGCGACTTCGATAAACAACTTGCACCACTGAAGGCGACTTCGATAAATAACTTGCACCACTGAAGGCGACTTCGATAAATAACTTGCACCACTGAAGGCGGCTTCGTTAAACAACTTGCACCACTGAAGGCGACTTAATATCAAGCATGACATTTCTTCAAGCGTTCGCCACTGAAAGAATGCTTCAACACATTGCCATCGAGGTCTTCCAACTTATACGCATTTCGAGCTGGCATCCCCACGACCTTATAAGGCCCTTCCCATTTTGGTGACATCTTGTTGATTCGATCCAAAAGGGTAAATCCGTTCCGATGCCAGACCAGTTCCCCAACAAAGAACTGTCGAGACTTGACTCGTCGATTATAATATCAGGCTGTTACCAAGCGCATCCGAGCCTGGGCCTCCTCGGCACTCCGCCTCTTCTCTTCGACCAAGTCCAAGTCCAGGCGCCTCGTTTCATCATTCGACAGATGTTCATAATACCTCGTCTGATGGGATGCCACAGCTATTTCGACGGGAGCAACTGCTTCCGTGCCATAAACAAGGCCAAACGGAGTCTCCCCAGTGGACCGTTTGGGCGTTGTTCTAACAGCCCAAAGCACATTTTCCAGTTCGTCCAGCCATTTGCCCTTCAGGCCATCCATCACGATCTTGTTGGCTGACTCCACCTGTCCATTGGTTTGAGCATGACAGACAGAGGCTGTCCGATTCTCAATTTTCAGTTCCTCCAGGTACTTCTTCCACTGGGCCCCGTTAAACGGGGGGCCGTTATCGCTGATCAATACCTTGGGGATCCCGTATCGGGATATGATATGGGTCTGGAGGAACTTGAGGATATGATTCCCCGTTGTCTTGGCCAACGCCTTAGCTTCTATCCACTTCGAGAAATAATCAATAGACACGAATAAATATCGGCACTGACCTTTTGCAACTAGAAGGGGTCCCACCAAATCGATTCCCCATTGCGCGAAGGGCCAAGCACTCTTGATGGACGTCAGATCTGCAGCGGGAGCCACGATATTCGGGGCGTACCTCTGGCAAGCGTCACAGGACCGGACTAGCATCGTTGCCTCCTTGTTCATCGAGGGCCAGTAATAGCCCAGGTTTAGCACTTTCCTCACGATAGATCGGGCACCTTCATGAGAGGCCAAGTATCCTTCGTGCACCTCCCTAAGGATCCGATCTGTGTCAGGCTCAGCCACACATTTCAAGTAAGGAGTTAAATACCCCTTTTTATACAGCTGATTGTCCACCATCACATAATTGGGCGCGATTCGGCGTAATTTGCCAGCTGCCACTTCATCATCGGGGACTGTCCCCGTAGTCAGGTACGCGGCTATCGGGGTTGTTGGATCACGGTTGGAACTCCGGTACGGTCTTGACGGAAATCCAAGGCCCTTCGCTCCACGTAATCCTGCAAGAGGGGAATAAACCGGGCGGTGACCCAGAATCCCTCTCCGATGCTTAAATGAGAATCTCGTGGCAGGCAAAAGCAAGCAATAGTATGAGTATGTAATCGTGTGTGATCTGAGGTAACTTCTGCATTTTTATAGGAGAAGAGTTACCTCAGTTACCCGATGAACCGCTGGGGCAGTTAGCCCACGATCCCGCTTATCTCGGCCACGTTCCGCTTATATCGGCCACGATCCCGTTTATCTTGGTCACGTTCCGCTTATCTCGGCCACTACTCTGATAGTGGGTGCGTTTCTCGGCCTCAACCTCTGATAGCAAGTCCCGACCAATATCGGGGACTCCAGAGTTATCTCGTTAAGTCACCGCTCGGGGCCCCTCGTCATCGTGACAGGGCCAACATTTTCAGGGATTCATCATCGGGGCCTACTTAAAGGCATCTCATCGGGAGCGTCCAGCTCGCATATCGGGATCGACCTTGTCCGGACCTTTCACCATCGGGACTCCTCTTATCGGGACCCTTCACATTGGTCTTCTTGACCTCTTTTAGGGCCCAATGGGCCTATTCACCGTTTACTCGTCGTTAAAGGGCCTAAAGGCTATAGAGAAACCCATCAGGGGTCATCCAAGTGGGCTCCTCCGATCCGATCTCAATGGTACATACCTCCGATTGATCGGTGGTTGACAAGATCACCTTCTCCAAGAAGTGCACCTTCCGACTTTCATCGAGGGGTACCCTCAAGGCGAACTTGCTCAGGGCATCTGCTTCCACATTATCCTCCCTCGGGATCGCCTCAATATCGAAGCTCTTGAAACTCTCCTTCAAGGTTTGCACCTCCCGAAGGTACTTTTTCATCATCGGGCTCTTTGCTTCGTATCGTCCCTGGACTTGGTTCACAATCAGGCTAGCATCGCACTTCACCTTTAAGTGACCAACTCCCGTGCCTTTGGCAATCTTGAGGCCGGTGATGAGAGCCTCGTATTCAGCTTTATTGTTTGTGGCCCTAAACGTCAAGGCCAAGGCATATCGAAGAGGCTCGCCTCCGCCTGGTGGTATCAGCACAAACCCTGCTCCCGATCCTTCTGAATTTGAGGAGCCATCGGTATTCATCTCCCAAGTGTCTTCGTTATCGGGCTGTTCTGACTGCTCTACTATCGGGACTTCCATGGTTGCCCCCTATACAGGACCCGCTTCTTCTAGATCGGGGGCTGTAGACTCTACTATGAAATCCGCCAACGCCTGGCCCTTAATAGCCGTTCTCGGGGCAAAGTGAATGCGGAACTCACTAAGCTCGACTACCCATTTCAGTAATCTCCCCGATGCATCAGGTCGGTTCAAAAAATGTCTCAAGGGCTGATTCGTCAAAACAGTAATCTCATGCGCATGGAAGTAAGGTCTCAGCTTCCGAGTAGTAACAATCAACGCATAAAGATACTTCTCAACGGCGGGATAATTTATTTCAGACTTGGCGAGTGCCTTGCTTACATAATAGACGGGGACTTGGTTACCCTCTACGACTTTCACTAAGACAGAGCTAACAGCAAATTCAGAAACAGCCAAATACAGATAGAGTGGCTCGCCTGGAATGGGCTTCGCCAACGGCGGGAAGGTGCGGAGGTGCTGCTTGAGTGCCTGGAACGCCTCTTCGCACTTGGCAGTCCACTCAAACTTCTTGTTGGCCCTCAGCACTTCAAGGAACGGCATGGATCGATCACTTGCTTTGGACAGAAAGCGATTCATCGCGGCCAATCGGCCATTCAGCACCTGCACCTCCCGATGGTTCGTCGGGGACTTCATCTCCTCGATCGCCTTCAATTTCTCAGGATTCACCTCAATTCCCCTCTGGCTCACCATGAAGCCCAGAAACTTCCCTGAGTGCACTCCGAAGGCACATTTGTTCGGGTTCAAGCGAACTTGATGAAGCCTCATCCCCTCAAACGCTGTGGCTAAGTTGTGAACATGATCCTCGGCCTGTCGGGACTTTACCAGCATGTCGTCCACATAGGCCTCCATCGTTTTTCCCACCATATCCCCGAACAACTTGTTCACCATCCTCTGATAAGTTGCACCTGCATTGATCAGTCCAAAAGGCATGACATCATACTGATAGATGTCACTATCAGCATAAAAAGCGGTGTGGGGGGCATCCTCCTTGGACATCTTGATCTTATTGTAGCCGGAGTAGGCATCCATAAAGCTCAGTAACTCATGTCCCGATGTGGCATCCACTAGCTGGTCGATCCTCGGGAGCGGATAGCAATCTTTCGGGCATGCTTTGTTCAGGTCGCGGAAATCAACACACATCCGCCACTTGCCATTGCTCTTCTTCACCAGGACTGAGTTTGCGACCCAGGTCTGGAATCGGAGCTCCTTAATAAATTCAGCATCGAGCAACCTGCCCACCTCCTGTTGGATCGCGATCTTCTTGTCAGCACCCATCGGGCGCCTACTCTGTGTAACAGGCTTGATCGCAGGGTCAATCTTCAGCTCATGAGTAATTACATCGGGATTGATTCCTGGCATGTCGCTCGGGGACCAGGCAAACAACTCCTTGAACTCCTTCAACAGATCAATCAATTCTCGGGCCGTCTCTTCAGTCAGAGCGGACCCGATTTTCACCTTCCTCTGAGGTCCATCAATCTCGACCTCCTTCAAATCCTCCATCGGGGCGGGACGCCCAAACTCCTCTCGGCGATCCGCATCAGTCTGGAAAACAGTCATAGCCTCCCGATTCCTCCTTCGAGTGGCATTGACGTAGCACTTCCTGGAGGCTATCTGATCGCCCTTGACTTCCCCGACTCCGTGGTCGGTCGGAAACTTCATCTTCTGATGGACAGTTGAGGCGATTGCCCCCAGCGGGTTGATGGTGGTCCTCCCGATAATTGCATTATAAGTCCCCGCGGACTCGACCACCACGAAATCCACGTTCCTCTTCTCCGACTTCCAGCCACTACCGAATTCGACCGGTAAAGTAATCATTCCCACTGGGTAAGAAGTAGAGCAAGAAAATCCGACCATCGGGAAGTCTGCAGGCTTCAAGTCCTTCTTGGTTTTCCCCATGGCCTGCAGTGCATCCATGAACAAAATGTCGGAAGAGCTCCCTCCATCTATCAGGATTCGCTTCATCTCGTACCCATCCACGTTCAGGGTCACAACCAAAGCATCGTCGTGCAGGGTCTCCACACCTATCAGGTCCTCCGCTGAGATGGGAATCACCATTTCTTCTTTGGGAGTCCAATTTCGGGCCCGCTTGCCCAGCACCACGGCAATAGGAATTCGAGAAGCATAGACCTCTCGAGATGCCGTGGTATCACCTCATGCAGCAAATCCTCCATGGATCACATTAATGGTTCCCCGCTTCTCCTTGCGAGCATTGGAAGACTCGGGCTTCTCCTTCTTCGGGGACCGATCGCGAGATCGGGAACGGGATCGGCCCCGTTGCCCAGCCGCAAATTCCTTGAGCTTCCCCCTCTGGATCAGCTTCTCAATCTCCTTCTTCAACTCCCGACAATGGTTAGTGTCGTGACCGTTGGCACGATGGAAACGACAAAAACGATCGGTGCGAGCTCCCAAGAACTCTCCATCCTTCTTCGGGGGGTACCTGGCGATACCCTATCGGTCCATCACTGCCAACACAGCACCCATGGAACAAATGAGAGGAGTTTAGTGGTCCTCCCGCTTGTCCGACTTCGAGGGACGCTTGTCTTCCCTCCGATCGGGACGTCCTCGACCCCGACTGCTCTCGGGTTTATCTTTTCTCAGGTTTGAACGACTGCTTCCCCTTGTTTGATTTCGGAGGGTCAATGTCTCCGGCAGCTATCTTCGACTCTTGTACGTCGATTTGTTGCTTCACCCTTTTCTGCAACTCCACCATGTTCCACACAGCCTTCTCAGCCACGCTGTGCATCAAGTCGGAACCATATGGTGCTGTCAGGTTCCGAATGAAGGTGCGGATGGTCTCTCCCTCCGACATTTCCTCATCAATCTCGGCCACGCTGGCAGTGTACCTCTGGTAGTAATGCGCCAGAGACTCGTCGGGCCTCTGTACCACCTCAGCCAGGGACCTCGCGCTTTTTAGGAGACGCCGACGGCCCTGGTATTGCTGGATGAACCGATCATGCATCTGGGTCCAGGTAGAGATGCACCCTGGAGGGAGACTGAAAAACCACGTCAGGGCTCTTTCACCAAGTGTGCCCGGGAACAGAACGCACACTATATCGTCATTCGGGGCTCTGCCTAGACAAGCCATGACATGTTTCTGGACATGGCGAACTGGATCCCATTCGCCATCATACTCCTTGATTTTCGGGATACCAAGTCCTGGCGGGGCAGTGGTGTTCACCAATCGGGGAACAAAGGGATGAGTGGATCGATCCCTCAGCTCCGACATCATCTTATTCTGGTCTCCCATACAGATGTTCACAATCTTCACCACCTGGTCGGGGGTGATAGGACCACTAAGAGGGATGGTCCTATGTTGTACCGGTCCAGGCCCATCAATCACAAACTGCTCCGACTGAGCGGGCTCCTTGCCCTTGTCTTGGTGCTCGGGTTGGGCCTCCTGCCCGTCCCGATTCTCCCTCGGCGGAGGCGTAGGCAACTCCTCCTCCTTCTTCTTGGCGGCCTTCCTTCGGTCCAGGAGATCCTCCATAGCTTCCTGGAATATTGGCATGGCATCCATCACTGCCTTTGCCAAATCCGGCTTTGTAGGTGCCTCCTGGTCCCTCCTCGGGATCTCTTCCCAGCTCTCCGACGAGTTTCGAATGGAATCTTCGCGATCATCATGATGCCCCCCCTGTTTGGGAAACAGCAGGGGAGGATCATTCCGATCAACAGTGCGCTCCGGCGGTCCTGAATTCAGAGTTCCAGCAGGGTGGCGGGAACCACCAGATTGTCCTTGTCTCTTCTTTTGCTTGCCAGCCATCGATCGGGTAGAAGCCATTTTTTGCTTTTTGTTACGTTCCCACAGACGGCGCCAATGTTGGATCACGCTTGGAACTCCGGTACGTTCTTGACGGAAGTCCGAACTCCTTCGCTCCAAGTAATCCTGCAAGAAGGGGATAGACCGGGCGGTGACCCAGAATCTCTCTCCGATGCTTAAATGAGTAGCTCGATATAGACTGGCAAGTATCAGTATGTGAATGTCAATGTGTTGATCCTGAGGTAACTCCTTCCTTTATATAGGGGAGTAGTTACCCCAGTTACCTGTTGTAATAACTGCTGGGGGCAGTTAGCCCACGTTTCGTTTATCTCGGCCACTTGCCCACGTTCCGTCTTTTCAGGCCACTTCCCCACTATGTCGATAGTGGGCGTGTTTTTCGGCCTCGTTCTCTGGTGGCAAGTCCCGACGGATGTCAGGGACTCCAGAGTTATCTCCTTTGGTCACCGCTCGGGGCCCCTCGTCATCGGGACAGGGCCAGTCTTCCCAGGGATTCCATATCGGGGCCTACTCAAAGGCATATCATCGGGGCCTACTCAAAGGCATATAATCGGGAGCGTTCAGCTCGTATGTCGGGACCCGATCTTGTCGGGTCCTCTCGTATTGGTCCTCTAAGCCTCTTTTGGGGCCCAGTGAGCCTACTTCACCGTTTAGTCGTCGTTAATGGGCCTAACGGCTATATCGAAACCCATCATGCTTGATAATGAACCTCAACATTTTTCACCATAA
Source organism: Clarkia xantiana subsp. parviflora (assembly GCA_036873135.1). NCBI lineage: Eukaryota > Viridiplantae > Streptophyta > Magnoliopsida > Myrtales > Onagraceae > Clarkia > Clarkia xantiana. The sequence continues at coordinate 796,956 of JAPTYO010000015.1, forward strand.
AAGAGGAAAGTTGTTGCAATAACCTTTTGGCGCCTAGCTCTTGTCTCATGATCAAGTTTTGACTTTGGACCTTTAGAAGCCATAAGTCCTCGTTAACCTATGTCATAATGTTCTTCAGCAACTGTAGGGAAAATTTCATGAGCACTTTGATGAGGAATAGTTAAAGCAATAGCATCAGCAAAAGAAGATGAGCACATCAAATTCAAAATAAAACTCTAAACCAAAGTTCTTCAAGAAAAAAAAGAGGAACAGGAAAAAATAAACTGAACAAGAACTTGAAAAGACTTATCGAAATTCTGGATAAGCATGATTGACTGTCCTAGAACCTCCATTACACCCAGCTCTATTAATAGAATCCCCTCTTTCAAACAATTAGTAAAGCAGGTAACTCAGGCAAGAACATATAAGATTGACACCTACTGTTACCTAGAACATATGCATTCAGTAAATTGTAATACTCAAGAATCTTCCTGTACATTTTCTACGTATCTTTACCTTTTCTGTTGGTACATGGTTTTGCACCCTCTTAAGCTTCCAATAATGGTATCCTTACTATTAACATTCCAAAAACAGTTGCCCACTTTTGACACCTACTGCTAGCTAGAACATATGCATTCATTGTGTTGTAATATTCAAGAATCTTCCTGTACATTTTATGCTTATCCTTTCCTTTTCTATTGGTACATGGGTTTGCACCCTCTTTAGCTTCCAATAATGGTACCCTTACTATTAACATTCCAAAAACAGTTGCCCACTTTTGACACCTACTGCTAGCTAGAACATATGCATTCATTGTATTATAATATTCACAAATCTTCCTGTACATTTTCTGCTTATCTTTTCATTTTCTGTTGGTACATGGGTTTGCACCCTCTTAAGCTTCCAATAATGACATCCTTACTATTAACATTCCAAAAAAAATTGCCCACTTTTGATTGATCCAGGTGAGAAGATTCAAAATCAAAGAGAGGAGCATTAAAAGTAGCACTACTTATAACTCTTTATGGGGAATCCCGCACTCTTAGAAATGGTAAAAGAGTGTCTGGTGTACTTTTTTTTTTGTGCTAAAGGGAGTCAGCGATTCTTGCTCATATGCAAATTTAACTAAAATAAAAGATCTATCAAATAAGCCAAGAACACCATTCCCAAGTTTCCTCAACAAGGATCAGTAAATCTGTTAAAACAGTTTACAGCCCTCCTGCCAATGAATAATCTCTTCACTTCCACGCAATCATCATGCTAAAAGAACAGATCGGGAGAGAGACAATTATGAAGCAATCTGCATAGCTAGATTAAAGCTTCCGAATCTTAGAGATAGCCCTCGCATGAGATAATTATTCTAAAATTGTATAAGTTTGTAAGAAGATGACAGCCACTACAAATCCCGTACTCCAAAGAACTTCAAACCCAAGAAGCCCACCCAGATTACAAAATATACTCCATTGCCTCCGCAAAACCTCCCATTTTCTGTTGGAGTTGATCCCCACTTCTACACATATATCCTATAACTGGCAGGACTATGCATGGGATCACATAAGATAGCCCATGCAGTACCTCAAAATCTACATACCGACAAAAAGCAAAGCAGCCAAAAGAAAAGGAAAAATCTCCATTCTACCATCAGAACGCTGTTTCTCAATAAATGAACACCCCAAACAGCCACCTGAAGGAACAAGAAAGCTCTTCGTCCTTGCTGCTCACTGATTTCATGATCAAGAGACAACAACAAACTAGAGAACTGACCTCAAACAAAACAACCACTCGCTAACTTTCCTTGTTCGACTTTTTGTCCACCACAACTACTATACACTCCCCAGACTCTGCAGCCAAAGAGAGAGGAAACGTCAGAATCAGTAGATGCTACAGTTGGTGCAGAACAGAGTCGAAATGCATGTAAGAGCTCGGAGAGAGAAGCGCGGGACGGACCAGAGATCGTCGCATCTGATGGCAGTGGTGGGGAGGTGCGAGACGGAAGGTGGTTGGTCGGAAGAAGCTAGGGTTTACAGTAACGGGTCCCAGAAGAGGGTCAGGTTTGGAATTTCCAGATCCGAATAAAATCTTAGGAAGGATAGAGTCATCATTTCTTTGGCCTTTCGATTTTGGTTGGTTGGGTTCTGGTTGGTTGTTTACTTATTATTTTTTCCCCTTAGTATTAGGAGTTAGGACATAGCTAAATTAGAAGGGCAGTATTCTAAACATATTTTCACCATACTTATAATAAAACTAGGTGGCTACCCGCGCTTTGTGCGGTAGTATAGTACATAGTAAATTTAATTTAATCGTAATTAATTTTGTTATTTTTATGTATATAATTTATTTTTTATAATGCATAGTGTAAAAATAATTTAAATTACAAGTATTTAGTAAGTGAATAAGTATTACAATTCGGCCAAAAAAAATAATACGTATTACAATAATTTTTTAAAATTTTATTTTATTAAATAGATACAATACATTAATATATTATATTATTTTAATTAATGGAAATTTGTTTAATAAATAATATATAATTATAAATTAGACAATATCGAATATATATATATATACTAGATACTAAACTCGCGCGCCGCGCGGGTAAAAAATATATAAATAAAAAAATTTTATTTATCTTAATTTTTAAATAATATAGATCATTAATTTTTTTATAATATTATTATTATATGAATATTTTCATCTTTAATATTAAATATCTAACCGAATTACATATATTAGTTACACTTGAGCAAGATTAATATAAAAAAAAATATTTCAATAAAAAAATGTACTATTGTATAACATGTAAAATAAGTGTAACTAGTACTCACATATTTTATCAACTAATTGGAATATATTTTAACTGTCAATAAAAAAGAAACATATTTACTAACAAAAATTAGTTTTTTCTTCCATTTTTTATGGTTCTCAAATTGTATAATACAAATCCACAACCACCTTCAAATCAACAAAATAAAAAAATAGTTATAATCAATATTAAAAAAATAAAACAATAGAATATATGAATGTTTTACTTCGAAATGTAGAAGAATATTTAGAAAAAAAATAAATAAATAAAAAATGATAATATAAAGCTTAATAACTTAATTAATTAAAAGATGGCTGGCCATGAAAAGAATATGCTCTCATTAAAATGCTTAATTTTAGTTGTATATATAATGTAGGTTGCCACAAGCATGGTATAGATTTAAATAAAGTGTAATTTTATAAAAAAAAATTGTGATTATATACTTTTAAATTTAGTATTATAATAGTTTTGCTACTTTGTTAGAAAATACCTCACCAACAGGCAAATTGCCTTTCCTAAGTTTTTTTAAAAACTAAGTAGAAACATATTGTTTGCTTCCCACCCATGAAATACCTGAAAAGGCAAAACAATGTCACGTTTATACAAAAAAATAAACAAATGTAATATGACATGCATCGATCACTCAAATTTATACTCTAAAAATACAAAATCTAACACACAAAAACCAAAGTCCATCAAATTAGATATTAATTAGGTCAATTACACTGAAATTAAGTGTACTTACAACAAATGTATCAACGTGATGTCGGTATTTGGAGGTTGTCCCTGAAACAGGACACTGACTGATACATACATGCAGATTTGAGAGATCTTTAAGAAGTTTGTCTTCTCCAACTGTCTTGTGAAATTCTTATCATTAACTTAAATTTCAAGAGCCACATTGATCTATCACACATTTACATTCATCAGTAAAAAAATTAGTACAATACCCATATGAGAATGCATATCAAGAATTTGAAAACATACCTCAAACACTAAATATCGATTGAACAAAATTTTGAATGGTATAACTATTAACCAAGACAACTAACCAACAAAACGACACATTGAAAGATCTCATGAGTATAAAACAATCTGCATGAATGACATTTGATTGAGAGATTGTAAAAAAAATTAACATCGGTCACTGAAGAATCTATAATGTACTGAATGACCGGACTTGAAAACTTCCATGACTTCCCCGGTTGGATTCGTAATTCTGATTATCGATGATCCCTAACAACACATAAAAGTAAAATTAAAGAACCAGTAATTGATTAATTCAGACGATTCTCATCATGTATAGAGCACAATAAATTAAGCGCAAATTTGCATTCGTGATATGCAAATACATAATGAACATACAATGGAGACAATATTATTATTATTATCTAAGAATTAGAGAATAACATGAATTCATGCCAAAGAAAAAACTGATTTTTTACTATACATATAATTACAAAAGAGTAATAAAGTGGAAGAAGCACATCAAAATAAATAAATTTACCCTCACAAAAAGGAAACGACACCTAGAGCTTTGTGTTGAGCATTCCCAAACCTCACCTTGGATTTTATGATATACTAGGTGTTGACCCCGCGCTACGCGCGGGGGGCACGTTAAAAAGTGAATATTTGTATTTGTTAAACCCTAATCCCTAAACTGTATTTCGTAAAGTTGAAGCGTAAATTTTAAAGCTGATTTCTTTAGGATGTAATTCATTTTAGATTTTGAATATTTATATTTGTATATTGATTGTGTATTTTTAGAGTAATTTTGTTTGAAATAATTTTGTCTGTTTATTTATATTTTTGAGTTTTTAAGAGAGGATACTTAATTAAATTATTTCGTTATGTGTATTGGGAAGTTTTATTTTATTATTGATTTATTTTGTTGTCATATTTGTTATCAGGTAAATTAATCGGAGTTGTTTAATATAATGTGGTTGCATGAATATTATAATGTAAATGATATAGTAAATATTATTTAAAATTATATTATTTATTGTTTGATATATAAAGCCAATACAATTAACTAAGGAAAATCATATTTAAGTTTATATATTTCTATATGTACAGAGAATGGCAGTGAATGAGTGCGTATTATTTTTTTCTAGATATGCATGGGTACGTCCGTATATATGTAATTGTTCTTCACGATCTTCTGGTGAGACCATTAATTTGAATAGCTCCCTGCAACTCAGCACTATTTGGTAGTCATCTTCTACTCCCCATAATTGGTCAAAAAATTTGTTTGCTGCATATTTGTTTGTCGTATACATTGCGATGATGTAGTTGTAGATAGCCTGATAGGTACCATGTGTTTCCACTGCTTTCTGTAAATACATTTGTCCTTCATATGTATTTTTTGTATGAAGAAAAGATATGTACCTATCATTAGATGGGCATGTATGTTACCAGCTTGTTCAATTTTTTTTAAAATAACAAACTAGTATGAGTTAAACTTGGAATTTGGGGATACAGGGTGGGAAGATACAATTGTTTCAAAAAAAGTTGATTTTTTTGAAATGCGATTGAATGAAGAAATCTGCAACTGAACACAATAATATTATTAGTGTATTTGATTAATATAATAATTGTATAAAAACTTACTGAAATGAATAAATAGTATCATTGTATGAAGATAACTGTACCTATTAGCGAGTGCCAGGAAGCCGATTGCGTTTTGTTGAGCTAACAGAGAAAATATTAACTGTAGAAGTTCATTTGGAAGGTGTAGAAATGTTGTTCGGTTCATTGTGTATAATATTTTTGAGTAGTTGATAACTTTGAATTGTGATGGTATTGATTTTCTTATGAAAGAAAGCTCTTTATATAGGATAATTAAATTGATTTTTGAAATGAATTAATAGTATTAATTAGGGTGGTATTAAATTTTTGTATTTATTATAATATTATGTTTTTATAAAAATGTATTAAAAATTAAGATGATAGATTTGAAGGGAGTGTATTTATTTAAAATTAGTAATTGTAGTTTTTGTTATAATGGTAAGTTTTGATTATGGTAAGAAAATATTAATTAAGTTAGAATTTTGCATGTAACATTAGTTTAAATAAACGGTTATAGAAAGTCTAAACGGTAAAGTTTATTTTTTGTTATTTGGCCATCAAAGTTAATTTTTTTTGTAAAATGTTATTAATATATAACATTCATTATTTTTTTGTTTTTTAATAAACCGTAGTTAGTGTGCATAATTTTGAGTTTGTTGATGTATTTACATAATAATTGTTTTATATCAGATAGTTGAGTTAGTGATATAATATAATATATTATAATTGCATTATAATTGTAATTTATATGATAAAGTATATATTATTTGATATTTCTATTTATTGTTTTAAATATAAAACTGATACAATAATATAAAAACTAAGGCAAATCATATTTAAGTGTATACATTTCTGTTTTAATAGAACATTGAACACAGCAATGGAAGTATTGTAAATCATTGTTTATTATTATATCAGGTAAATATATATGGATATATGCAGATATAAACAGTTCTGCACGATCTTCTGGCGAGACCATCAGTTTGAATATGTCCCTGCAAGACAACACCATTTTGTAGCCGTCATCAATTTGCCAGAATTTGAGAAATTCGTTCTCTCCTGTATGGATGTCTATCGTAGATAATGCAATGCAATAGTTGTAGATAACTTGGTAGGTACTAATTGTGTCTACAGCTTTCTGTAAAAAAATGTAGTCCTTCATAGGTATTTTTTTGTATGAAGAAAATGTATGTGTCAATCATTAGATTGGCATATACGTTTCCAATTTCCGCAATTTGTTTTAAAAAGTTAAAACCACTTTGTGTCAAATTTGGAAGATGTTGATACAGACTGGGAAGATATAGGTTTTGTAAATAATTTGATTCTTCCTCGAACGCGATAAAAAATTATTAGTATAATTTTATAAATGTAATAACTGTGTTAATAGAATTTTACCTATTACTTAGAGTCAAGAAGACCATACCATCTTCTTGAGATAAAATGAAAAAAATAAACTGGAGAATATCCATCGGAAGGTCTATTAGTGTTTTGTTGTTCATTATCTATAATTTGTTTGAGTAAACGATATTCGTAATGTTGAGAGAAGAATATATATCTTATGAAGAATACTTATTTTTATAGGCTAATTGTATTTAATGTTGAAATTAATTCATTCTATTTATTAGGTTTCTATTTAATATTTGTGTTTTTAAAATGTGCAAAATTGTAGGGTGTGTAAAAAGTATATTTTTTTATGGTAAGTAAAAACTGATTTATGGTGTGTTTGAATTTTTTGTTGATTTTATACTATATTGGAAAAGGCCATATAATTGTAATGTTTAGAGGAGAATATATTTCTTATTAAAAAATACTTATTTTATAGTTTCTTGCAGATGAAGGTTTTGCATGTATAAACGTTGTTGCAATGATATTTTTGAAACTTTTCCATAGAATTGATACAACTTTGCGTTGTTCATGGATTCCTTTTTGTCTACAATTTGTTGTAGTTTTTTACAGCTACATGTAGACATTTATAATTCAGTAAACCCTTGTCAAATAAATTAGTACATTTGTTAATTATATAGGAAATATGAATAATTTTGTATACAATTATGTAGTATTGTGTTTTTTTCGGCAAAGAAGATGTTCAGGTAGTATTATTATTTCAACAATTAATTGGGATAATAAATGTTAAAATTAAAGCTAATAATAATAATAGATGAAATAATTTTAGTAGAGTTAAATATGGGTAGTGTAACTCCCTACAACTCTGAATATTTTAAAAACAATCAATTCCCCTAATAATATTAATAATAATAAAAATGATGATAATATTTTATTATTAATTACTTAGTTTGTTGATTTTTTTAATTTAAAGTTGTTAATTTAACTTTTTTGAAAGTTGTGAATGGTGGTTTTATTAATTTGGTTAAAAAATGTGGCATAGGATATTATTTTTTTCGGTTACAGTTGTCATTTTAATGTTTTTTTTCTTAAAAATAATTTTTTATTGTTATTTATTATTTTTAATTGGAGTATCTTATATATTTGTTTGTACGTATTTGTTTATTAATTTGATTTTTTTTGTTGATGATTGAAACTTTAATTAGTATTTTTTAATAATAATAAGTATAATTGTTTAAGTTTTGAAATAGTAGTTATTTAATCTCTAAGTTTAAATAGTACGGAACTATTAGCATGTGTTCTAGTTATACTAATGGATTAGTATAAACTAGACTAACTTATATATTGGTTGGTACATGTGTTTTTATCACTGTATTTATATGTTATGCATCTTTCATAATGGCCAATGTGAATTTCATACAATGTCTCGTGTAATAGCTCAGTATGATATATATTTTTCAAATTGATATCGAATATTATTTAAATATCAATTATAAATGAAAACACAATGTGTTGGTTTTATTTAAGGTAAATAACGAAACTGTAATACATATTTAAAATATGTAATATTTTAACTTATACATTTCTATTTTTACTGCAGATCGTACGCAACGCGAATATACTCGATGATGGTTTGTTGTTTGTAGTGATTGTGGTGATACGTTGAGACGATATTCTTCTGGAACATATATTCTTGCGAGATCAACTGGGCCCACCATTTTCTTGAAGTGTCATCTGCAGCTTTGTAGTTTTTTCTGCCAATCCTTATTTTTCATTAACTCCTTGAATAGTTTTTCTCCTATGCGATCGGGATCGTCCATTGATATTGATGCAATGGAATAATTATAAACTGCTTGACGATTTCTCAATTTCTTTATTGCGCGTTCCAACCAGTATAGTCCATAATACTTATCTCCAACTATGAAAAATTGATGAGTGTTGCGTCCTGGATGAACTGGGTCGTAAGGACGCGTCTGTCTGAGTGGTTGAGCAGGTTTCTGGGCTATCACCCTTCGTCTGGAAGAGGTTTTCGCCTTGTGCCGATGACGAGTGTTCGGTTTTATAGCTGAGTCTCCCAAAGGTCTGTGTCTCGAAAGGCGGTTGTGTCTCAGGAGGCGTCTGAGTCTCGAAAGGCGGTTGGGTCTCAGGAGGCGTCTGAGTCTCGGGAAATGGTGGTCTGTGCACAAGTCTGAGCGTCCGGGGCGCTGGTTCCTGCACGAAGGGCCAGTACTAGCACAGAGAGGGGGGGTGGTGCTAGTGGAGCCCTCTCCGATGCCTAAGTCACTATAGGGCTAAAAAGGTAATCTTAGAGAGAGAAAGTATTTCTAGAGAGAAGTCAGAGCTCAAAATACCAAAGTTGGGCAAATGAGAGGATGTGTGAAAATGGGTGGCCAAGGCCTCCTATTTATAGGCTTCCTTGGGACCGAACCCGGTTTTCAAGCGGTTTAATGACGGTTCGAAAGCAAGCGGTAAACGTCATCAATATTGGCAATATGCGAACTTGACTTCTCTACATGTAACGGTAATCGCGTAATCGGTAATCGCGCAATATCTGTAGTGCAATCCGGAGGTCCGGTCCGGACGTGCGTAACGCGCTTCCGGACCGTTTTGACCCTTGGGAGACGTTTTTGAAGCCGTGATGTGATTTTTGACGTGTTTACGAGGCCCGAAATATAAATACGAACTCGAATTGGGCACATATCCATCACTTGCCTCGAGTCAAGTAACGGTTTAAAACCTTTCTTGACTCTATTTTAAGTTAGGATACGCGTCCAATTTGAGCTTGACGTTAACCTTCCGGTTTTGATTGTTGGTTGGACGTAGAAGTCTTGATTTCGTCCGTCCTTTGATTTTCCGACCGAGTGACTTTATTTCCTGTCATCACGGTTAGTGCAATAGAGAATGCGCATATGTAACGTGCAAACATGATTACCGCTAGGGATATAAGCAATTAGTAACATGTCATGCGGTCATGCTTTTATCAACATGCATGCATAAGTAACGGTTATGGCAAGAACGTAATTATGTGATGCTAGAAATATAATCCGTATATTCTAAAATGACTTAGGGATTAGTAAATCATGAATCATGCGATATGCGAACATGTATGTAGAACGACGAATTGGATATGCGTAATACCGAAATAACCATGTGCGTAGAGATAAATACTTAGAAGAGGGCGGAGTATACCGTAAGCACTTGGGCGTGGGTGTAGGTGAATTACTCATTTGATCCTTATAGTCAATGAATCTTTTGGAAGTAGTCGTTTGTTGCCTTGAAACCTTATAGAAATATTTTCTCAAGTGTTGTCGTGTTTGCTCTTCGCGGTTCGTCACATTAGTCGCACCGCTTACATGATAGCTTCTTGGGACGTTGGTCACTTTTGTTGCATGTATCAATTTTGCTATACGCGTTGACTCTGCTATGCGCGTTGACTTTGCTATGCGCGTTGACTTAGCTATGCGCGTTGACTTTGCTATGTGCGTTGACTTTGCTATGCGCGTTGACTTTAATGGTTGTATGTTGGTAATGATAGCTTAGGCGATGTATTGTTGAGCATCATGTATAGGCCGTTGGTTATTGTCTGCAAGCATGTCAAAACACTTAGAAAATATTTAAACGATATCTAATGCTTGTTACCATAGATGTCGTCGTATGAGCTTTGTCGATGAGCGTCGTAGGTGTGCTTAGGAGGCATAGCTACTTGTTGTATGCAATCCATCTTTGTCGACGTGTATGTACGTACATGGAAACACTTAGAAAATATTTTTTCCTTGTTGACATGCATCCTTGTCGACATGTATGCACGTACATGGAAACACTTAAAAAATATTTTCCCCTTGTCGACATGCATCATTGTCGACATGTATGTACGTACATGGAAACACTTAGAAAATATTTTCTCCTTGTCGACATGTATCCTTGTCGACATGTATGTACGTACATGGAAACACTTAGAAAATATTTTCTCCTTGTCGGCATGCATCATTGTCGACATGTATGTACGTACATGGAAATATTTTCTCCCTGTCGACATGCATCCTTGTCGACATGTATGTACGTACATGGAAACACTTAGAAAATATTTTCTCCTCGTCGACATGCATCCTTGTCGACATGTATGTACATACATGGAAACACTTAGAAAATATTTTCTCCTTGTCGACATGCATCCTTGTCGACATGTATGTACGTACATGGAAACACTTAGAAAATATTTTCTCCTTGTCGACATGCATCCTTGTCGACATGTATGTATGTACACTGTATGTGCGTATTTGCCCCCGCACTTAGAATCTTTTCACCATCCCTGGCTATGTACGCTGTATCCGTATGCTTGATGCGAACACAGGTTATATGCCAACTCCTGATAATATGCTGACACATGGTTGTATGCTGACAGCTTGCAATATACTGACTGTCATCCTGAGCAGAGTACTTAGAAAATATTCCACCATTGTAATCTTGTATGCTGCGAGTATGAGCTCGATGTTGTCATGCAAGGTTAATGTGTTGAAGAGGTTGCCCCCCTTGCGTGATGCTTGTTACTTGTTGCACGAAGACTAACGGGTCTTGTACATAAATGGTTGTCTCACATGGAGCGTCGGTTGCATAAATGCTTGCATAAGTGTTGATCCGTGTTTACGCATTGACTGGATTGTTGGTTGTTGGTTGCATTTTCCAGGATATCAGATCTTGCTGTCTTCTTGTCAGAATTAGTTTTCTCACGGTTGTTACCATGAGTAAGTCCACTATCTCCATCTTGATGGGAAAAAACTTGTCTTTGCAAATAGCTGATGTGTACAGTAATCCGTTTGTTGGGAGGAATGTCCGTATAAGTGCCCACGCTACTCTGGAGTCTTCGGACACGGTCGCGGTAAAGGGCTTGTGAGTAAGACGTCTCATTGTATCTTCTTTGAACTTGTTAATTTTCCAAGTTATTGCTGGCTGCAACTTCTGTTTTTAGCATAATCTCAAAAGATCCGACGCCGGGGCGCGTTCCTCGAGCGATTCTTAGTTCTTTATGCCGAGTACGACCGTGCTAATTCCTTCTTGATAAAGGAAATAGAGTTGAGGGTTGTGCAGTGGTGTCTTCTGCCCCCCGGTCGAGGGACCGGCCCAAGGAGGAGCGTTACTCCTATTGAGGTAAGTATTTGTTGATTGCTGATTTTGATGCCCGTATTGCTGATTGTCGCCCTTATGTTGAAGAGCTATGTTGTGTTGAATGTTGAAACAATCATTCTTGTCGTGTACTTTGTGTGGATGACGACATTGCATTTGATGTTGACATTATGAATTCTTTGCCATAGGTCCTTAGAGATGATGCTAACTCTTGGTTGGTGTCGGGCTGTCTGCTTCCAGCATGTTGAACCCTTTGATGTTGTGTTGATAATTCTTTGTTCATGCCTTTGCTTGCATGTTATTTCGTCACCTGGACCTGTTTTCAATAATAGTCATGTGATAACTTGTTAGTAATATTCCATACCTTGAGTTATCTATGCCGTCCATATGCTTTGGACTTGGAAGATAGGATAGATATCCTTAGATGATGAACATAATGTCCGTAGTTGCGACTGTATGTCGCTCATTGTTGAGTGTTATGATCGCCTATCTTGGTTAGATTCCAAGGCATGGCAAGATGGATAGAGCATAGGATGTTGCGACTTGCGCATTGTAGGTTTTTGTTTGATGTGGATGACTAGTAATCATATATGTAGTCTCCGCAGCCGTGACCATTAGTCACTTCTTGATTGATGATTTGAGATGCTCTCCTGATTGCTTGCATGATGCATTACGCATGTTGCCCTTCTTTCCTGAATAGCTTGCCACTATATATGTTGCAACCTGCCAAGTATTTTGCGTATAGCAATATTTCTTAACAAGTAGTGTATTTGAAAGGTGTTATCTTGGCTAAGCAAGATACTAGTTTATACCGTCTCTTAGTTCCACTCTAAGGCGACGTTGTACAAGACTCGACTTGTAAATTTTATGAGTTTTAAACAGGGTGTGCACCTGCTAGTGTGTATCAACCCGCGTTGGGGAAGCATACGTAAAAACATTTTGGTTTTTGAAAAGATGTTTGTGAACCCTAAAAAAGCTCGTGATACACGCAAAAACCGTGTTGATAAAATACTTGAAAAAATATTTGATACATAAGATATTTGATAAGTATTTGAAAAAATATTTGTGATACATGATTCCTGCGTCCAGGGACCACGTAACACTTTTTGAAAATATGAATTGTGATGCATGCTTTCTGCGTCCAGGAACCATGCAACACGGTTTGAAAACCTGTAATACGGAATTGTCATCTAACAAGAGGACGTTCGCCATAAAGAGTGAACCCTTTAAACAGGAATTCACACTTGTTGTAGCGTGGGGTCGTTGTCTAATAAGAGAACTTCCGCCACTTATGGGGTGATCAGTCCCGTATTGTATTTGCCCATCCTGTTCAGAATCCAGGGAATGGCTATGAACATGAGGATTTGCCTCTAACAAGAGATGTCACAGCATGTCATTTTTTAGAAGTAAACATGGGGTTTGTCTTTACAAAGAGGATACGTCAACATGCTACTTTTAATAGTAGATCTTGGTGTTAATCCAAGATATTGCTTGTAGTTGACGACTTTGGAATAGTCGTCATTTTGATAGTAGACCTTGGTGTTATTCCAAGGTATTGCTTGTAGTTGACGCCTCTGGAATAGTCGTCATTTTGATAGTAGACCTTGGTGTTATTCCAAGGTATTGCTTGTAGTTGGCGCCTCTGGAATAGTCGTCATTTTGATAGTAGACCTTGGTGTTTTTCCAAAGTATTGCTTGTAGTTGACACCTCTGGAATAGTCGTCATTTTGATAGATAATCCGCAAGTTGTCATTGCGATATATAAGTTCACTGTGCACATAGCGCGACGGCTCTGTGTTGCCAGCACCTTCTTGAGATAGACGCCAATATTATGAATGGAGGAATAAACTCCCTTGTTGGTGTAGATAATTGATATGTTGGCGTTGTATACCATAAATCCCTTCTTGAACACAATGCTTAGCTTGTATTGTTGAAGTAGATTTTTGTGCATAGGTTACTACTTAGCGTAATTCCCATGTAGTGATCGTAGTGTAGCATGTACCTACGAACAGAGTTGCTTTTGTCAGATAATCGCCATTTTTATAAGTTTGCAAAAGTATGGAGTTATGAAATTTTCTTTTTAGTCATGCATATAATAAATAAAGTAAAGGAATCTGATACAAGGATTCCTTGTTTGTGTAGGAAACTGCCCTGAGTGCGGACGCGATATGTGCGGATCATGATAGGTATGTATATATGTTAGGTAGAATGCCGAGCATTTGTCAGCTTGGTGCCCCCCAAGTCGCTTGGCAGTGGTATCGCCGTTTCCTGATGGTTTTTATTGTTTCATCTTCTAATAGTGCATGATCTGCCCTTGGGTAATGCCCACGCCTTATTTATTATTGCGACACGATTTTTAGTCTTGCGTGTATAGAATGCTTGAGGCTTTGTGTTGTTGACGCGATTAATATGTGCGTAGTTGCTACTTGGCATTATTCCAAGGTAATATGCGTCATAATAATGTACCTACGAAAGTAGATTTAACCTTTATTAGATATTTGGAGTTCGCACAACGGATTACAAGAAAGCGTCTACTGATCACTTCTTTTGAAAAGTACTGAGGCTAATAAAGATAAGTTGTACTTAATCTAAAATGATTTAAAATAGATATGCGAAAAAGGAGATAAGGGAGATAAAGGGATTGCTGACGTATTTGACGTCCTCATAGGTGATTTGTTGGCCAGTTGACTCTGCCACGTGCCACATAGTTTCTCAATGCATCTAGCGTGTTGAGCTCTTCAATCTCCATCTTTGGGGATGAACAATTGTTGATGTCATGCCCCCCAGTTTTACGTTTCGTGGCCGAAGACCTCGTGGTTTTCACACCACTTGTCTTTGTCTTTCCCCAGCAGACCTTTTCTGAAATTGTTCGGCTCTTTCCGTATGTTCGCATCCTTCATTTTCTTCATTATCACGGATAGCGGTGCATTCAATGGAATGCAGTCTGTGATATCTTCTTGGAAAGGCCTTTTCGGCTGAGGCTGCCAATTTCTTCCTTTATGACCGCTTGAGGGCAGTTTTGTTTGATCCTGCTTTGGAGTTTGTTTCCATGCCTCTCTTTGGTGTTGTGCTATCACGTACGGGTTGCATGAGCGTGCAGCTTCGTGCCTTGGTTGTTGGAACTGGAAGGTACCTTCCGTGCATTGCCCCTCTATTCTTTGGTGCCGTGCGTCTTGATGACTTGTGACTCGAGACTTTGTCCCTGTCGTCTCAACTTGTCCGTTGATTGGAGGCAGAGGGGGTGACGGGTTGACACCTTTGTATTGGAGGGATCCTTGGTCGCATTGTGCGAATGATGCATTTCTTGTTGGCGTGAAGAAAACATTGGGTGTGGCAACAGGGATGTGGAAGGATCCAAGTTGTCTTCTTATCGGCTTCTGTGAGGTTATGGGCAAGGCGTCGTGGTATGCAACGTGCTCCTTGTCCTTTGATGAGAAATTCATGACATCTTTAAAGGCGGCATCCTTTATGTCAACATACTCCAAGTTGGTGTCATCGGTCTTGTGCATTGTCTTTGCAACGTACACTTCTTGGTCGTATGAATTCTCGCTTTCAGTGTCAAAGTCTTTTGCATTCCTCCAATGACGGGCTCCTTGGGAAGGAGTGTATGGATGTGCCACTTCATATCTTGTATGCTGGAAGGCATTTTCTGCATGTTGGTCCCTGCCCTGGAATGGACGGCCTTGGCGGGTAGTGTCTTGCGACGTTTCTCTTGTCGGCGCAGCTTGTTCCTGGGTGGTTGGAGGTGGTTGGGCCGCATATCCTTGACTTTTCAGTGACTCGCGGAATGCGAGTAAGTCTTCCAGCGCAGCCATCATTGCTGGAGTAACTGAAGGCATCGGGTGTGCTCCCGTTCCTTGTTGTTCGCCTTGCGGCATTTCTGACTGAAATTCATCATCATCATGCATCTCTGGTTCGAAACCAGGTGGGGGTGAACCGTGCTCGTCATTTGGTTTTTGGAGGTTGTGCTGTGCGTCGGGCACATCCTCGGTTGGCATGGATGAAACTACGGAAGTAGCTCTCGGTATGTAGGAAGGCCCCGGCTGGCTTCCGGGTGGTTTCTGACCTCCTGCTGTTTTGCTTGCTGGAGACGTCTTAGGATGTACAGGCCTTTTCCTTGTACTTCTCGCGTTAACCTCTTCGAGAGGGTTGCGATCACTCGTCATGACTTTGCGGTATGATAGCTTTTTGTTCGAATCACGGAGACGGCGCCAATGTTGCGTCCTGGATGAACTGGGTCGTAAGGACGCGTCTGTCTGAGTGGTTGAGCGGGTTTCTGGGCTATCACCCTTCGTCTGAAAGAGGTTTTCGCCTTGTGCCGATGACGAGTGTTCGGTTTTATCGCTGAGTCTCGGAAAGGTCTGTGTCTCGAAAGGCGGTTGTGTCTCAGGAGGCGTCTGAGTCTCGAAAGGCGGTTGGGTCTTAGGAGGCGTCTGAGTCTCGGGAAATGGTGGTCTGTGCACAAGTCTGAGCGTCCGGGGCGCTGGTTCCTGCACGAAGGGCCAGTACTAGCACGGAGAGGGGGGGTGGTGCTAGTGGAGCCCTCTCCGATGGCTAAGTCACTATAGGGCTAAAAAGGTAATCTTAGAGAGAGAAAGTATTTCTAGAGAGAAGTCAGAGCTCAAAATACCAAAGTTGGGCAAATGAGAGGATGTGTGAAAATGGGTGGCCAAGGCCTCCTATTTATAGGCTTCCTTGGGACCGAACCCGGTTTTAAGGCGGTTTAATGACGGTTCGAAAGCAAGCGGTAACCGTCATCCATACTGGCAATATGCGAACTTGACTTCTCTACACGTAACGGTAATCACGTAATCGGTAATCGCGCATTATCCGTAGTGCAATCCGAACCTCGTCGAATTTGGGCAATTCGGCGAGGTCCGGCTTGCCGCGCAACCCGGACGCGCGTAACGCGCTTCCGGACCGTTTTGACCCTTGGGAGAGTTTTTTGAAGCCGTGATGTGATTTTTGACGTGTTTGCGAGGCCCGAAATATAAATACGAACTCGAATTGGGCACATATCTATCAATGAGTACCTATCATATATCAGCATGCATATTTCCATTTGCGACAATTTATTTAAAAATATTCGTCCATCCGGTGTTAGCATTGGTAAACGTGGATATAGATTTGGAAGATATATTTGTCGCAACACGTATGGATCATTTGCCAACTGGAGAAGGTACTTGCAACTGCAATAACATACTAATGTATTGTTATTCCTTAATTTTATTTGTAAGTCGTACTATGAAATTGAGTTAGTAATTTACCAGCAGGCGAAAGCGCCGAACGCTCTATTGTCTTGTCTTGATAAAAACAGTAAAATTACTTGTAGAATTGCCTCTGGAAGATCCAATATTGTAAAACTTTCCATGGTTATTGTCGTGAGTGATTTAAAAGTAGTATTTTGTTTGATGAGAATGCAATGGATATGGTTGGTTTGGTATATATAGTGGGTTTGTTATTATTGAATTTATGAATTATTAATGTTAAGTGTTTTTAACTTTTGTTTAGGTAGTTGAATGGTTTTTTTATATATTAAATATGAAGTGTTATGAGATGCAATTTATGGCCTATTATACTAATGGAGTTATTATATAGTACTGTTAATTAGATGCTTGGAATCCCGGCTAAAAAAAAAATAGATGCTTGGAATAATAATAGTTTCTTACCGTTCATTACACTGAATGACATTGTTCAATAAAAAAAAATTATAACACCAAAGCATTTGGAACCTCTCCTTGCCTTAATTTTTTGCACATTCTAACAGAAAAAACCATTTGGAAAAGATAAATCTAATTTTGCGAAAGAACGTGAATGCAATATTGATTTTCAATCTTTCACATTCGGACATGATAACTTGAGTGATGTTGGATCCTGTACAAGTAATTAAACAGAAGTCAGTGTGATATATAAAGAGAGTATATATATATATATATATATATATATATATATATATATATATTAGTGTTGTTTTCTGTGTTAAAAGTGAATATTGATATTTGTTTATTTTAAGAGTAAGTTTATTTTGTTATGTGGGTTGGGAAGTTTTAATTTTTATTGTTTATTTATTTTGTTGTCGTGTTTTTTATCTGATAAGTTAATGGTAGTTGTTTCATATAATGTGTTTGCATGGCTATATACTGTAGATGATGATGGGTTCCGATATAATCGTTAGCCCCGTTAACAGCCAACAAACGGCGAGCAAGCCCAGTGGGCCTTGTAAAAGACCTGGAAGGTCTAGAAGCCCAGTATGAAGGGTTCCGACGAGATCGGTCCCGATATATGAGTTGAATGCTCCCGACGAGAAGCCTCTGAGTAGGCCCCGATATGCCTTTGAGAAGGCCCCGATAATAAAGCCCCGAGAAAGCTGGCCCTGTCTCGTGAGACGAGGGGTCCTGGGTGGTGACCTAGAATGAAATAACTCTGGAGTCCCCGATATGAATTGGGACTTGTGATCAGAGGATAAGACCAAGAAACCCGCCTACTAAATAGGGTAGTGGGGAGACAGTTGAGATACGGATAAACTCCCCCGAGATACGCAGGGCGTGCCCGAGATACGCGGAGCGTGGGCGAGATACGCGGAGCGTGGGGCGAGATACACGGAATCCCGAACGAGATATACGGAACGTGGGTAAAACTGCCAGGCGCGGTTACAGGTAACTGAGTAACTTCCCCTCCTATATAAAGGAGGAAGTTACCTCAGAAAACACACATTCGGATACGAGCTTAGATTATTGCTTATCACCCCATCGTTCATACTCTCATTTAAGTATCGGAGAGGGATTCTGGATCACCACCCAGGTCATCCCCTTTTGCAGAATTACGCGGAGCCCAGGAGTTCAAGCTTTCCGTCAAGAACGTAACGGAGCTTCGACCGTGATCCAACAGATGATATAGTATATATTATTTTAAATTATATATTATTTGTTGTTTGATATATAAAGCCGATACAATAATGTAGAAACTAAGGCAAATCATATGTAAGTTTATATATTTCTATATGTACAGAGCATGAATCAGTGTGTATTATTTTTTCTAGATATCTATTAGTACGTCCGTATATATATAATTGTTCTTCACGATCTTCAGGTGAGACCATTAATTTGAATATCTTTCTGCAACTCAGCACTATTTGGTAGCCACATTTTACTCCCCAATATTGGCGAAATTGTTTGGCTGCTGAAAATTTGTTTGTCGTATACATTGCGATGACGTAGTTGTAGATAGCCTGATAGGTACCATTTATTTGTACAGCTTTCTGTAAATACATTTGTCCTTCATATGTATTTTTTTATGAAGAAAAGATATGTTTCTATCATTAGATGCACATGTATGTTACCAGTTTGTTCTATTTTTTTTTTTTAAATAAGAAGCCACTCTGAGTTAAACTTGGAATGTGGGTATACAGGGTGGGAAGATACAATTGATTCAGAAAATTTGAATTTTTATGAAATGCTATCGAACACGTGGATATAGATTTGGAAGATATATTTGTCGCAATACGTATAATTTGTTTGAGTAAATGATATTCGTAATGTTGAGAGTATAATAAGATTCTTATGAAAAATACTTTTTTTATAGGTTAATTGTATTTAATGTTGAAATTAATTCCTTGTATTTGTTAGGTTGCTATTTTATATTTTTAAAAAAAAATTGCGAGATTGTAGGGTGTGTAAAAGGTATAATTTTTTAAGGTAGGTAAAAAATGATATATGGTGTTAACGAATTTTCCCCTGATTGTATTATATATCGGAAAAGGCATATACTTTAATGTTGAGAGGAGAATAATTTTTTTTTGGCCAAAGAGAGGAGAATATATTTGTTATGGAAATTTCTTATTTTTATAGGTTAACTGTATTTAATGTTGAAATTAATTCCATTGTATTTGTTAGGTTGCTATTTGTTTTTTAAAAAAAAATTCCGAGATTATAGGTTGTGTAAAAAGTAGATTTTTTTTAAATGGTAAGTAAAAATTGATTTTTGTGTGATCGAATTTTATCCTTATTTTATACTATATCGGTCATTTAGTTTGTTAATTCATTGTCTTTACAACTGTAGTAGATTGGTTTGTCAAACATGCATAACTTACGTGTAAACTTGCGAGGTTTATTTATTGGAACTGTTACTGGTAAGTCATATATTGTATCAGCTTCCTTCATGCGATGGATAAATCTGATATCCAATGATATTTAAATTGAAGCAACAACATTTTTTAAAAAGTTAGACCTTTAGATATACTAAATACCATTAAATTTGTAATTGTGTTAAGTGAAAATGCATACATGATGGATGTGGCTGTCTGTATAAGTCGGCCAAATTTTCAAGCAACATGAAACCAAAATTGAGATCTTCAACTGCCTTGGCTGAATACAAATCTGACAGTAACCGACTTTGTACAGTACATACTTCAACCAGTCGTTCTGTTGATTGCAACAGACCCACCACCTTTTTACATTGAACTGTTTGTCGATACAATTTTCGAATTCTCTTGAACTGAACTTTCAACTTTCGAAGTTGTCTCGCATCTGTGGCTAAAACCATAACGATCTGAAATGACTTTACCTAGACTGTATAAGGGTAAAATATTATGTGTTTTTTATATATATATATATTCAATTTTCAGGAAATCAATTATATAATATAATGCAAGATTTTTGTTTAGCAAAAAAGTAAATATCCAACTTTTCTAAAATTATAGTATAAATGTCGTTTTTTTTTTTTTTTGCCAAGATTAAATGTCGTTTGTTGAATTTATTGTAGTGTGTAAAAAAAGTTATTGTAGGTTTTTTTTTGGAAATATTGTTAATAGTTAATATAGTGTTATTTAATTTAGAAATCTGATTTTGGAAAATACTGTGAACAGTTAATATACTTTTATTGAATTGTGTGAATATAGTAAAAATCAGTTACGTTAGCTATTTATTTTCTATATAAGTGATGGTAATAAATACATTTTTTTATACATGTATAACTTGAAAAATATTTGTTATGGTAAAATTTTAATTATCCAATTAGTAAATAATATTGATTAGAGATTGTGTAGTTTAATGTCCGTTTGATTTTATATGGTAAACCTTTAATCATAAAATTAGTAAATAATATTTATTGGATAATGATCATATGAAGTTCAATGGATAATGAAAGCTTTATTTTATTACATTGATTATTATTAAGAACAAATAACTTATTCATAATAACAGACGTCCTTCATGACAAACGGCCTCCATGAAATCTCAAATTATTGATTATTGTTGACATTTGAAGATTTTAAAACAGATGAGCCTTCGTGACCAACCTCTTCATCATCGGAGTTTCAATTGTCGTCGTTTGTGTACCTACACATATTATAAATTGCGTTGACGATCATAAATAGTTTAATTCATTCAATGACAATATAACTTTTCATAAACAGATATGATAGGAATTCCGAAAGTGGAATTCCTACAACCTCCGATTGTGAGGGGAGGTATAAAAGCCCAAGGAATTAGTGTAAAATTACTCACATGCCACTGTGAGTAATTTCGGATGATTGGGATTCCGAACGTCGGAATCCCTATCACCACTCTTTCATAAATAGTTTAATTCATTCATAATGTCCTATATATGCGTTAAATAATGTTATAGAAAAAACATGTTCAATCTTTGACTGATCTACGATCTCTTTGTACCCTATACAATCTTGTTCATCCACAATTTTAGTTTGTAACAATTGATGTCTCCTCTTCTCTTTTACCTATTATACAATGTATCAGTAATTAACAGTCTTTGTTAAAGTAGAAGAATGCATTGAAAGATTTATTAACATAGCAACCCTAGTATATATTTTAATATTACCGTTTTAACTGGTGTCAGAATCAGTTCTGATGATGAAGAGCATGATGAGGTTGAAATTGTTTTTGCATTACAACTTGCGCCATCAAATATCTTTGATACAGTGTAACTCTGCCATCCATGTAGTACATTGCGTAAAGTGACTTTAACCTCCCAAATGTAATTTCGACCACAAAGATTTTGTAATTTTTGTGGCAATGAATAAATGTCTATATTTTCCTCTAATAGAAGCTCTGGAGCAGTAGTTTGTATCAATGACACAACTTCTTCATCAAACATAGTGAACTCTCCTGTTGCTGTTTCATAAAAAACGGTTGCTAATACCTTGTACCTAACAAAAAATTAGATATATATTATACATATTCTGTTTTGAATTTTTAAAGGCAAATAATATAATATGAAATTGTTTAGGATATTTTTAAAATATTAATGAATACCTATACGCAACATTAGTCACCGGGTTATTGCAGTATTGGCAGAATAATATTCCTTTATCATAAACAACCTTTCTATTGCAGGAACCACGTGCATTATATGCCCACCCTGATTTGACATCAATGCACTTGATTGTTGCCGAAACAGTATAGCTTTCATCCTGCCAATAATACAATATTAGAGTTAGAAGGTCAATATTAGTGTTCATGTTAAGCTAGCAAAATTGCAGGAATAATTAGAAATTGCAGCAACATTTGAAAATCACAGCAACATTTGGTAATCCAATTTAGAGTTAGAAGGTCAATATTATTTCTTCGCAACTGCTTAAATGTTTAACAGATACATTTTAAGCTAGCAAAATTGCAGGAATACTTAGAAATTGCGGCAGCATTTGAAATTCACAACAGCATTTGGAAATCCAATTTAGAGTTAGAAGGTCAATATTATTTCTTCGCAACTGCTTAAATATTTAACATATTCATTTTAAGCTAGCTAAATTGCAGGAATACTTAGAAATTGCAGCAGCATTTGAAAATCACAGCAGCATTTGGAAATCCAATTTAGAGTTAGAAGGTCAATATTATTTCTTCGCAACTGCTTAAATATTTAACAGATTCATTTTAAGCTAGCTAAATTGCAGGAATATTTAGAAATTGCAGCAGCATTTGAAAATCACAGCAGCGTTTGGAAATCCCACCTCTGTAATGCTACCAGCATGCAAGGAAAAATCACAGCTGCAGAGATTGCAGTGTAAACCTAAAAGAGCTGAAACAAAAAGCATTATGTACATTACCTTGAAATCAGGAGTCCATTCAATCCCAATTATCTCTGCCAAATTTGTACGATTTCTCTCGCTACGTACAACAGCATCTTCAATATCTTCAATAGGAAGAATCGTCAAATTTGATGGATATACGCCCAATTTGAACCCTTTGACTTCCGAACCGTTGTATTTTTATCATCCCATTATTGATTGTAAATCAAAACTTCAACCCGAACACTTCGCGAGAACATCAAACGGCACGGACGAGGCCGAAGCGCTCGTCCGGCCGAGGCAAACTCACCTAGGTGAGGTTGGGTGGCCACACCCGACCTCCCCTAGGGGAGATCGGGTCAGCCAACCCGATCTCCCCTAGGGGAGATCGGGTGGACCAACCCGATCTATCCTAGGAGAGATCGGGTCGGCCAACCTGATCTCTCCTAGGAGGGATGGGGTTGGCCAACCCCATCCTCCCTAGGAGGGGTTGGGCGCCCTCACCCAACCCCTACCCTTGGGGGTCGGATTTCCCTTCCCCCCAAGGGCCCCGGCACCACCCTTGGACTTCCACACTCGGTTTATTCCGCCTACCTTCTCCGTGTCCTAAGGTCCTAATTGTGCGTTTAAAGGTTAATTAACTGTGTTTTAGGGTTAACGATGTCATTAAGCCACCTTAATGACACCGTTGCCTATAAATACCCCACCTTCACAATTCATTTGATCATCTTGGCAATTTGGATAATTTTGCTCTGACATCTCTCTAGCTTTATCTCTCTAAAAACGATACTGACTTAGGCATCGGAGAGGGTTCATCAGGCACCACCCCCCCCCTCTGTGCCTGGTACTGCCCCTTCTGCAGGGCGAAAGGAGAAGAAGGGCTAAGGAAGGAAGGAAGGAAGGAAGGACGCAAGCTGAGACAGTGCAACCCGAGAGAACCGGATCACCCACATCTCCAGTGAGGAACGAGATTTGAGCCGACCACCCGTTGACCCTGATCTCGGAACCTAACACTTGGCGCCGTCAGTGGGCTTCGGACAGAAAGCCTGGCTATAACACGAGCAATGACGAACAGCAGGGTGTCTAGGCACCACCGCCCACCTGGGGCAACAGGCGAAGGAGAGAGCCTATACACCCAGGAAGGCAGCCTAACCCGAGAAAGCAGCCAATGCAACCAGAACCACAAGAAATCCCACAGCCTCCTCAACAGAACAACCAGGAGGGAGGACCCTCACGCCCAGCTGGGGCTGAGTCCTCCACAGCCTCCACACCTCTGGCAAGAAGGCCACAGAGAGAAAGAGAACAACAGGGAATGCCATCCCTGCACACAGCACCCCCTGAGGGATATTATTATGAGGCGCAACCCCAAGGGTACCCGTATGGGATGCCGGCCCAAAGAAATGGCAATCGCGCCCATACAACAGACGCAAGGCCGGCATACACCCAGGGGACACACACTGAAGCTCACGAAGAGGAACAGATCCCAACGGAAGGGCACCACTCGCACCCTCGGGCAGGGCAACGAGAGGAGCAAAGAAGAAATTACCAGGAGCCACCCCCAGAGGGAAGGCAACAATTCGTGCCTCCTAGGCAACAACAGAACGCAAGGGCTTACACCCCACTGGGGGAGGACAGACAAGCAAGACCTCCGAGGAGGCAAGAATTCTATGAAGCACCCCAGCAGGGACACCAAGGATACACCTACAGTCCGTATCAATACGGACAAGGGATCCCTGCAAGCCCTATCTACAACTACGGAGGCTATCAGAGGAATTACACTCCAACACCGATATTGATCACTCCGGAAGAAATAGAGGCAATGATAACCCGGAAGATGAATGAGTCAAAGAAAACCAGCTTGCATTGTCTAAGTGACAAAACGAACCACCCTTTCACAAGGGAACTGGAGATGAACAGGGTGCCAGACTCCCTGCACAGTGCAAATTGCAAAGTACAATGGGAAGGAAGACCTCCTAGAGCATATCCAACAGCATGAGGCCTCCCTATTTGGGAGGACCACTGATGAAAGATACAAGGCACTCCTGTTCCCAAACACCCTATCAGGGGTGGCCTCACACTGGTTCTTCAGCCTACCCTCTGAAAGCATCCACTCATGGGAGCAGCTAAAGGCGAAGTTTCTGCAGAGATATCTAGGGGAGAGAAAACTCCTCAAAGGAACAGGCTCCATCGATGATGTGAAACAAGAGTACGATGAATCTTTGGCCAGTTACTACACTAGGTTCAATCAAAATATCGTAGACATCCAGGGCGACATCACTGAGGGTGAGATAATACAAGCCTTCATCAGAAACCTAGGCCGCTTCGGGTCCACACTGGCAGAAAAGATGGCCAAGAAGCCAGCAAGCACCCTAGAAGAGCTTGCAGGAAGAGTCAAAACTCATATAGACCTGGAGAGGCACAGGGCAAGTAAGAAAGCCAAGATCCAAGCAGCCAAGGAAGACAATGCAAAGCCGAACAAAGGAAAGCCACCCCAGGCACCTCAGCATGCAAGGCAGCAGGAATGGCACCCGCCCCAGCAAAGAAACCAAATGGGCGAACCACTAAAGGCTAGAGAAATAAATGTCATCAAGTTCGTTCCATTGAATGCCACTCCAGCTACTGTCCTCAAAGAGATGCGGAATCAGAAGCTCTGGTCACCCCCTGCAAGATGGAGAGCCCCAATGGTGGGAAATCACAAGGATAGATGGTGTGACAACCATGAAGCTTACGGGCACGACACGAACGAATGCTTCAGCCTAAAGCTAAGCATCAACAACGCCATCCAAAGGGGAGACCTAAAGCAGTTCGTGGATCATGGGGGCAACAGCATGCAGCTAGGGCCATCACACAGAGACAAGGGCAAAGGCAAAGTAGACTACAATCCCCCACCCAACAAGAGAGGGACCATAAATATGATACACGGGGGAGCAGCGTCAGGTGGCCCAACTGCTAACGCAAGGGAGGTTTACGCTTCCAAATTGAGTTCAGTGCCAAGGTGGAGAAAAAGGCCAAGAGAAGGTGAAGAAGTGAAGATTGAATTCTCAGAGAAGGACAAGAGCCACATCGTCTTCCCACATGACGATGCTCTAGTCATAACAATAGACATTGATAACTTTGATGTAAAGCGAATATTGGTGGATGGGGGCAGCTCAGCAGACCTCCTGAGCCTGAGGGTACTAGAAGAAATAGGAAAGACAAAGGCAGACATCAAACCAGTCAACTTCCCTCTAGTTGGTTTCTCAGGGGCAACAAGCTACCCCCTGGGAATGATAACCCTGCCGGTGACCATGGGCCAAGGTTGGACACAGCTGAAGGTGAATGTTAACTTCTTGGTGGTTGAAAGCCTGGGAGCCTACAATGGGATCCTAGGAAGGACAACCATAAACCCATACGAAATCGTGCCATCCACTGTACACCAGAAGCTGAAGTACATCACTGAGAATGGAGTCGGAGAGGTCCTGGGTGATCAACGCACTGCAAGGCAGTGCTACGTCAACTCCATGAGACGTGGATCACATGGGACAGACACAGTGGCAGTGGTCATAGTAGGGGCCAATCAAGGTAGAAAGAAGAGGAGAAGAAGACAAGGGCATGGAAAGATGAAGAATGGAGTGGTACTCCGCTTGAGCAGGCAGCTTTTTCAAACAGTGCCTATAAGGAGACACAGGAGCAAGGGTGTGAAGGTGACAGCCATACCTTGGCAGCCAGACACCATAGAGGGGAAAAGAACAAGGGACTCCATCTTAAGAGGCTTCCGTTACATCGATGATATCAAGCAAATGCTGCAGGAGCCAATATCAAGCTATTTCCAGAGATTCTCCAGTTATGGTGCCAATATGGACATCACAAGAGGTGAGGCTGTCAAAGCATTCATTCGGAACATGCACCCAAACTCATTTGAGGCCTATGGAGGGCTTTATGAGATGGTCATGACGAGCACGATGAGAGAGCTCAAGGAAAAGGTAGACAAGGCGTTTGCAAAGGAGATGAAGCAAATGGATGAAGTCCCAGAGAAAGAAAGAGAGACTGACACACTGGGAGGAGGTGTAAACTTCACATTCACACCCCTTACAGTGACCATAGAAGAAATCTTTCACAAGGACCTCAAGGAGGAGCTACCCACATGCAGGGAGGAGGGCAAGGCCTTCTTAGGAAGAGATGCACAGGGATGGTGTGAATACCATGGGACCCGGGGGCATCAAACCAACAACTGCATGGTGCTGAAGATAGAAGTGGAGGAAATGATTCACAATGGAAGCCTGAAGGAGTACGTAGCAACAGACAAATTGACCCCATATCCTTAGTTTCGTATTTAGTACTTAGCATGTTCAAGCTTTCCAAGTTTTTCAAAAACAACTTTTGAGAAGGAGAACTCAAGAAGTTACTCCAACTCTATAACTATCTTTGATTTCCTCCAAAGGGTGTCTTGACCCATCCAAGGCACCCCATCTGTACAAAAAACATGAATGCTCCTGAGAGAGTAGGATTTCCTTCAAAGGTGTTTTCCAATGAATGTGATGATATAATCATGAAGTTATCCTTACACAGATATGACGTCAAGTCAACGACAGATTCGACGCCCCCAAGAGCGTATCTTGAGAGTAGTTTTTATACTACGACACTCGACGCCCCCAAGAGCGTATCTTGAGAGTAGTTTTTATAATACAACACTCAACGCCCCCAAGAGCGTATCTTGAGAGTAGTATTCATACTACGACCCTCGACGCCCCCAAGAGCGTATCTTGAGAGTGGTTTCCAAAAACTACGAATTTCGACGCCCCCAGGAGCGTATCTTGAGAGTAGTGTTCATACTACGACCTTCGACGCCCCCAAGAGCGTATCTTGAGAGTAGTTATTACACTACGACCTTCGACGCACCAAGAGCGTATCTTGAGAGTGGTTTCCAAAAACTACGAATTTCGACGCCCCCAGGAGCGTATCTTGAGGTAGATTTGCAACCTACCAGATTCGACGCCACCAAGAGCGTATCTTGAGGTAGAAAAATCACTACCAGATTCGACGCCCCAAGAGCGTATCTTGAGGTAGATTTCAAACTATCAGCTTCGACGCCCACCAGGAGCGTATCTTTGGTCTAACCTGTGCCCTCCGGGAGCCTATCCTGTGAAACGTTAAGTGCCCTCCGAGAGCCTGTCTCGTGAATAGTTTCGACGCCAACCAGGAGCGTATCTTTGGTCTAACCTGTGCCCTCCGGAGCCTATCCTGTGAAACTTTAAGTGCCCTCCGAGAGCCTGTCTCGTGAATAGTTTCGACGCCAACCAGGAGCGTATCTTTGGTTTAACCTGTGCCCTCCGGGAGCCTATCCTGCGAAACGTTAAGTGCCCTCCGAGAGCCTGTCTCATGAACAGTTTTCGACACCAACCAGGAGTATATCTCTGGTCTAACCTGTGCCCTCCGGGAGCCTATCCTGTGAAACGTTAAGTGCCCTCCGAGAGCCAGTCTCGTGATCAGATTCGACGCCCACCAAGAGCGTATCTTTGGTCTAACAGTACCACGTATACCATTTAAAGGGTATCAGAAGAGAACATTACACCATTATTGAGACGGATCCCATGAGAAAGTAATTTCAAAGTAAAGTCATATGGAGAACACATAATGTTTTTTCTTGATGAAATAGCAGGTATGGTATGAAGGAAAACACGAAAGAAGGATAAGTAAAGGAAACACATCAAGAGAAGAGTCCATAACCAAAGGGATATATACAAAAGCATGAGAAGCACTAATGTAAAGCCAAGCGAACCACGTAGTCAACAACACAATGCGACAAAGGAAAGCAACATGAAACCCCACCACAATCTCAAAAGATACTCAACCCATTAAAGGGGAGAAGGAGTATAGTTATATATACAAAGGTAGCATGATGTAAACACATCAATCAGAGCCTTCGGGAGAGTCACCCTCACCCCCTGAAGCTGAACCACCGGCAGAGATGGATGAAGAGGAGTCTGAAGTATCGATCTCCACAGGTGTAGCATCTACCTGTGCAGGGGCAGGCTCGTCTGCAACAGCAGCCTGACCCCTCAGAACAGCCATGTAGCCAGTAGCGTATGGCCCGAAGTCACCAAGATCACCAACTGGAAACTGAGGATCAATGCGGAAAATATGATCAACCAGATACTCACCAAACTGGTTCATCTCCTGAGTGAGACGCGCGCTATAATCAGCAGTGAAGGCAGAGGAAGCCTTGTACTCAGACACTGCGACAGTCCTCTCCTCTGCCCGGCACCTAGCCTCCAACTTCCGCAACTCCTCGGAGTGGAGTGAAGATGCAACCTCAGCCTCCCGGCGTAAACTACCTACGGTAGTCTCAAGCAAGGACACTTGGTCCCTGAGCTCCTGCATCTTTAAATCAGATAAGCGCGCCTTCTCAGCAGCAGTGGCGAGCTCCGCCTTCAGAGAGACCTGGCTGTCCTCAAGGGTCTTCTTCTCGTTAGATAACTCGAGCACGAGTGATGACATGTTCACCATGTCAGACATACCCTAACAATTCAAACAAGGGATGAGTAACCGAAAGACAACCAATATGAAAGTATAAAGAAGAAAGCAAGGAACAACTCACAGGTGCATAACGAGAAAGTACACCCTGAACAAAGCGCCGAGTCTCCCCAGGAGACTTGGGCTGAGCAACACGATCGCCAGGGGGGATGGCACCGCGGAGTACGCGGATGCCAACCTCAGGAGTCCGCAAAGAGGAGCTGCTATCAAGGTGGAACTCCTTCAAACCAGCGAAAGGAGTCCACTCAGACCCAATAACGTCTTCATCAGTAAGACGTGCGAAATCCTTCCGACTTAAAGTCGGAGGCCCACCTATACAAGAAAAGCAAGTCAAAGGAAAATATAAACATAGAAGGATCAGTAACAAGGTAGAGATCAAACCTGAGGACCGCGCCCTCGGCTGGGGGGCAGGGGAACCACCACCAACAGGTCGCTTCCCTTTGTCAGCCAGGGAAGGCACCTCTTCGACCACCATCTCCTTATCGCGAGATAGGGTCGGGGGACGAGCAACAGGCGAAGCAGGATCCGCAGCTTTCTTCCTCTTAGCAGCCGAGGCCCCGGCCTCAGAATCAGATCTCCGAGGCTTGGACTTGGAAGGTCCAGAATCTCTGCCTACGGAGACAACCCTCTCGGTCACCAAGGGGGAGCGTCCTAGCAATGTAAGAAAAGCAAGATAAGGAAAACACAAAGTATACCATAAAGAAGCAAACAGGAGGAAACATACCAGAGGCCCCAGCCTTCTTCCCAGGCATGGGGGATTCTTCAGAGTGGAACTAGAAGGAGCCTTCCTCTTGCTCAGGTCAATAGGGGCTCCCTGCACGTTATAGGTTTTTCAATGAAACCAACCTACAAAGGAAGAGCAGAAGGTAAATAAAGATGAGAAGACTAAGTGACATACCGAACCCCCGGAGTCAGGAGTCAAACTGATCCCGGCCTCGTAAAGATCCGTCTCAGTCACTAAGGACACGGGACAGTACGATCGAGTCCTGTTGCTCTCATGAATGATCTTCATAGTCTCCAAATCAACGGAGGAGAACTCCCCAAAAGCAGGCCAACCATCCGACCGATCTTCATTCAAGACCGACCAAGTGACGTATCGATCTGTAATGAAGAAGTAATGCTTGGCCCAGTGACTGGCCGAGTTGTCGCTCCGGGCCACGAAGCGAAGAGAGGTATCCCACTCGACCCCACTCAACCCGAAATCAGCAAATCGGGGATCCTTGAAGGTCGGATGGCGAGTTACGAAACTCGCAAACCCCACCTTCGTCTGGTACTGGAACCGGTAGAAACATCGGAACAGAACAAGGGAGTACTTCCAGGAGTACCAATGGCACAACACCCGGAAGCCCACCCAGATACGGAGGGCACTAGGGGCAAGGTTCACAGGAGAAATCCTGAAGAACCTGCTCAACTCTATGAGGTCATCGCAGTAAGGCAACCTCAACCCAAATCGAATCTGGGAGGGGTAAACGACGACCTTCCCCCTAGGAGGCTCCGTCACCGTCTCGCGGGTATTCCCCAAGGAGGGGAGAAAAGGATATAGAGGCTCATCTAGGGGACAGATATCTCCTAAGGTAACGTGCTCATTGTAATCGGACCTAGTGAGATGGTTCTCCGACAGGGCAGCGAGACCTAAGGCAAAGGTAGCAGGTAATCCCAAAGTTCGAATCAAGTTTCGACTAACACCCCAGCTTAGATCGCGACACTAAGCTAATGATAGGAAAGGAAGTAATGCGACAAAAAGAAGAGAAAAGGAACTCACTCATCCTTCGGAGGATGTAACGCCTCTGTAGAGTCTGTGTGCGCGGACACCACCAGGAATACAGTACCTGCCACGACATGACAAATATCAAGGCAAGAAAATTTCCGAAAAACCGGAAGTACTCCGACACTCGACCAACGACAACAACCAAAGATTCGAAGACACCCAACAAAGATAGCCAATATTAGCCAAGGACACCACGACAACCAAATCGAATAATTTTATCCGAACCTAAAGTCGGTTTTCGGGCAAAATTACCGTTACGCCCTCCAACGAAGATCAACACACAAACGGCGATACAATATCAAATTCAAAACCGGGATAGTTTAACCGGACAAGAAACTATCTCCGGGCGACCGGCGAAATTTTTCCAAATCCACAACTACCTACGGCTACCCACGGCAATCCCACATTCAATCAAATTCCGGCAATCAAACATCGGCAATCAAGTATCAACAATTCAAAAATCGACATTTTATGCGGTAACGGAAAGGAAAAGAGTGGACCTTCGGAAAACCCGACCCGATGTGATAAACGGGTTCGGAATTCGAATTTGGGCGTTGCCGGAAATCAGCCCCTCGCCGAGAGTGGCCCGCCGCCGCCGTCGCCGGAGCAGAGTCCAGTCGCCCCACCGTCGTCACTTGCCGGTGATGTCCGGCCAATGTCGCCGTCCTCCGTCGATCGTCAGCACAGCCCCGTCGTCGTCGCCGTGCCCCGTCGACTGTCAGCCCAGCGCCGTAATCGCCAATCGGGCCACCTGCCGCCTCCGCGTCGCCGCTGGTTGCTTTCCGCCTGGAGCTACGTCGTCGCCTCCGGCCGAGCTCCCTCCTGTCGCCAATCCCGGCTGAGCCGCTGGTCGGATTTCTGGTTCCTCACCGGAAGTTTCGGCCGGCCCTTACCTTGGGTGTGCTCCTAAATTTTTCTTGCTCTCCAAGGGTGAGAAGAGAGGGAAAATGGTGGCTATGGTGACTAACTAAGGTATTTTCCTAACTCTCCTCTATATTTGAAAGATGGTAGGGTTTTTTAAAGAGATTTAATCATCACCCTCCATTTATTTTTAAGTGAGATCTAAGGGCCAAAGAAAAACCATCACTTTTATCCCTTTTAACTATAGCTAAGTATATCTCCATACTTAGAAAAACTATTAAGTTAGACTTATTCTTGAATATCCCATACTTAGAAAAAAAATTTAACCAAAATTAAATTTTTCCTCACTTAGGCAAAATCCCGGCACGAAATTGAAACATAAGTCACTTAGTTGCATTCGTATTGCATCCTTATGCGAGCATGTATTTTTTGAGTACACGTCTGTAGCGAAGGCAGATTTATTACTCCCACCTCAGACGGACGCGTGCTTAGGCACACGTCCGCGCTACTCTAACATTTACAACTCCTCTATCTCATAAGGCAGGGGGCAAAGTCGAAGACGCGCATCCATGGGTAAGCAAGCATTCAGACGAAAGGTAAAACCCCGGTTTCAAATTGCGCGTATCATACCATCCTGAAATAGAGTCAATCAAGGGTTAGGCCATTGGTTGACTCGGGGGCATGTGATGGATATACGCCCAATTTGAACCCGTTGACTTCCGAACCGTTTTATTTTTATCATCCCATTATTGATTGTAAATCGAAACTTCAACCCGAGCACTTCGCGAGAACATCAAACGGAACGGACGAGGCCGAAGCGCTCGTCCGGCCGAGGCAAACTCACCTAGGTGAGGTTGGGTGGCCACACCCGACCTCCCCTAGGGGAGATCGGGTCAGCCAACCCGATCTCCCCTAGGGGAGATCGGGTGGACCAACTCGATCTCTCCTAGGAGAGATCGGGTCGGCCAACCCGATCTCTCCTAGGAGGGATGGGGTTGGCCAACCCCATCCTCCCTAGGAGGGGTTGGGCGCCCTCACCCAACCCCTACCCTTGGGGGTCGGATTTCCCTTCCCCCCAAGGGCCCCGGCACCACCCTTGGACTTCCACACTCGGTTTATTCCGCCTACCTTCTCCGTGTCCTAAGGTCCTAATTGTGCGTTTAAAGGTTAATTAACTGTGTTTTAGGGTTAACGATGTCATTAAGCCACCTTAATGACACCGTTGCCTATAAATACCCCACCTTCACAATTCATTTGATCATCTTGGCAATTTGGATAATTTTGCTCTGACATCTCTCTAGCTTTATCTCTCTAAAAACGATACTGACTTAGGCATCGGAGAGGGTTCATCAGGCACCACCCCCCCCCCCCTCTGTGCCTGGTACTGCCCCTTCTGCAGGGCGAAAGGAGAAGAAGGGCTAAGGAAGGAAGGACGCAAGCTGAGACAGTGCAACCCGAGAGAACCGGATCACCCACATCTCCAGTGAGGAACGAGATTTGAGCCGACCACCCGTTGACCCTGATCTCGGAACCTAACAAAATTCACTGGATTTTCTGATTCAAACCTAAAAAAAAAGGTACTTCAAATAGGTTTCGGTACAAAGATTTGAACGTAACTACCTTAGGGTTAATAGATAGTTCAATATGCAAACCTTTCTTTCAATGCAACTGTCTCATGGATGTCAGGGTTTATGTATAGATGGCTTGATGTAGAAGTATTCAAAGTTGGCTTGCCTAACAAACCAAAAGTAATAATATTTGTACAATGAATTTAAGTAATATTATGGGAGAAAAAATGTTAAAAACCTATTCCAAACCTTGATATGTAGTAACTGTAACAGCTGCTACAGCAACTATAACTGGATGTGATAACTTCTGAACATCATCAGTTTGCAACAATTCATTGAATTTCCCCATAAAGTTAGATTGATCAGAGCCCCTATAATTGTGTTATTACATTAAGTTAGAAAGTTAATAATTTCTGTGTATACAAAGATAAACAAAAAAAAAAAGTTATCTACATACTTACCCATGTAGTTTCAATACTACATCACGAACAGTGGTGTTCATCCCTTTCGCTTCTATCTTTCTTGTAGGACTTAGTGATTCAAGCTTACCAATAACATCTATCATTTAAACATTATAAGTTAATAATTTTGGATAATAATTAATGTATGAACATGTATATAAAGATGGATAACATACCTGTTAGGACTGAATGATTTGATTGTCTTGATTCAATTAAGTCCAAATCTGCAATGAAAAATACATTGAAGCTAAAGGAGGTAGCTGTGTATCCTCAGGCAGAGAATGAACATAAGTGTTCAGAAGGAATTCAATCTTCTTTTCAGTTGACACTGGACGATGCGATCCAATTGCAGGTCGAACATTGAAATTCTGTATCTTCACGATATCACCATCAACTATCCAACTGTCAGATTTCCGTTTCTCCATTTTTTGAAGAATACGCTCTTGAATTTGAGCATGCATGCAGAGACCCTACAAAAAATGGTTTTTTTTTTACATTTCACAATAAGGAAAATGGCAAGTATAGAAAAATTAAGAATTAACATTCACAGAGATGACACTAGTTCAGAAAAAGGTAGTAAACAATGCTTTCAATGATTTAAAGTGATCAATAGAAACATTTAGAAAAAAAAAATAGGCCAATTTTTTTTTTTAAAATACCTCTTCATCTATCAGCAGCATGTCCTTTGAGTAAATAGCACCAGTCTTGATGTTCATAGCTATCCAAGATCTGATTATTCGTACCCGAATAACACATTTGTTTAACCCCTGAGTTAGGTCTCCTAGTTTTGTATATTGCTTAGCCATTTTGTATGCCTTTAAAATGATCAAAAGAAATCAGCATCATCGTATTCAAAATCAGTCAACAGACGAAATCAGTATCATCAGATGTAAATGTGTAAATTAATAAAATTTTGGTCAAAGGACAACAAAAACTTGCAGAACAACAAAAAAAAAATGCAGAAAAATTACATTAAAAAATAAACGAAGGTTCACAAAGTTGCAGAACTAAAAATAAAATGCAGAAAAGAAACTTACAGAAATAATATAACAAAAACTTGCAGAACAACAACCAAAAATCCAGAAAATAACTTGCAGAAACTAATTTGCAGAACCCAAAAAAATGCAGGAAAAAAATTTGGATGTATATTCGTATTATTAATTTTTTTTTTTTTTGCAACGGTAAAAAACGCAGAACAAACGATTGCAGGAACAATCGATTACTGAGAATTTTTTTTAGTAAAAAGGTTCAATACATCAGAACAAAAACTTGCAGAACAACAATAAAAAATGCAGAAAAATTACTTGCAGAAACAAAAGATTGCTGGGGAAAATTAATCAGTTCACTTTTTTTTTTTGGACAAAGGACTTCCATTAAAAAGTAACCGAAGGTTCACAAAGTTGCAGAACTAAAAATAAAATGTAGAAATGAAACTTAGAGAAATAATATAACAAAAACTTGCAGAACAACAACCAAAAATCCAGAAAAATAACTTGTAGAAACTAACTTGCAGAACCCAAAAAAATGCAGGAAAAAAATTTGGATGTAAATTCGTATAATTATTTAATTTTTTTTTTTTTTTGCAACGGTAAAAAACGCAGAACAAACGATTGCAGGAACAATCGATTACTGTTGGATCACGGGCGAAGCTCCGTTACGTCCTTGACGGAAAGCTTGGACTCCTGGGCTCCGCGTAATCCTGCAAAAGGGGATGACCTGGGTGGTGACCCAGAATCCGTCTCCGATGCTTAAATGAGTATGGTGATCAATGGGTGGTAAGCAAAGAGTCTAAGTTCGTATCAGCTAGATCGTTTTCTGAGGTAACTTCCTCCTTTATATAGGAGGGGAAATTACTCAGTTACCTGTTACTGCGCCTGGCAGTTTTGCCCATGATTCCGTGTATCTCGCCACGATTCCGTATATCTCGGTCGGGATTCCGTGTATCTCGCCCCACGCTCCGCGTATCTTACCCATACCTCCGCGTATCTCGGGTACGCCCTGCGTATCTCGGGGGAGTTTATCTCTATCTCTAACCGTCTTCCCAATACTCTTATCTAGTAGGCGGGTTTCTCGGTCTTATCCTCTGATCACAAGTCTCGACTCCTGTCGGGGACTCCAGAGTTGTCTCATTCTAGATCACCACCCAGGACCTTCAGTCTCTACGGGACAGGTCCAGCCTCTGCGGGGCTTTATTATCGGGGCCTTTACTAAGGCATATCGGGGCCTGCTCAGAGGCTTCTCGTCGGGAGCATTCAGCTCATACATCGGGACCGCTAAAATCGGGACCCTTCGTGCTGGGCCTCTGGGCTTTCCAAGCTTTTCACGAGGCCCACTGGACCTACTCGCTGTCCATTGGCTGTTAACGGGGCTAACGATTACATCGGAGCCCATCATTTGCCCCCAAGACATGGGGGACTTTTAGTTCGTCATGTCTTCCAGTCCAGATCTTTTGACCTCGTTGTCGGGAGCTTTTGTCTTCGTACCTCCCGATATCACCGTCGGGGGCTTTTACCTTCACATTTCTTGATACCTCAATTGGAGGCTTTTATCTTCACACCCTCTGATACCACTGTCGGAAGTTTTTGCCTTGCGTGTGATTGTTGCATAACAGAGTCTCTTACTCATGATTGCCTTGGGCCCACCAGGCCCCATGGGCAGTTGCCAAATCCGAGGAGACTCCTCGGTTACTGTAGCATTAAATGCCTAGGGATAAGGAAACGACGTTTACATCAGCGTGACTGTCGCTTTCTGAAAAAGGCACTCATTACGTCAGCATCGTCTTTTCTGTACTGTCCCTCAGTCTTCGACGGTCGAGATTGAATTGTTTCGTCTTCAACGGTCCAGATTAAGTCCGTCCAGTTTGTCATTTTGCTTATAAAAGCTAAGACCTGGGCGCTATTCTTCTTCACCGTCTCCATTTTCGGAAGCGCCTCCGTTTTTGGACCTGAAGTTTTCTTCTCCCCATGTCTTTTGCTCTTCAAGTGATTCAAGACTTTACCATGTCTGGTAAGGTTTCCTTCTCCATCGTTTGCTTGCCTCTTTACTTAGCTTAATTGTATTTTTTCCGAATGAACCTAACATTCCTTTCAATGGCTGATTTTAGATAGTGGATCTGGTTTCGAGGGAAGGAAGCCTTTCAACTTCGACTATGTTCTAAACGAGATTTTCAGCACTGCTTATGATGCAGCTCTCCGGGAAGGATGTATCATTTCCACCAAAGAGGCCGATGCTCAAGGCCGGAAATGCATACCACAAGTTCAGAGTGAAGAGGAGCTACTTCTTCATCGGGAACTCCTCGATCCTATGATTCTGACAGCCGTTCCTCCAACGGCTGACCCTGTGGACCACTTCTGCCACCAACTCCGTGGATCCAACTCCTGCTGACACCGCTAATAAGGACCAAGCTTAATGCCCTGTTGTTTTTTAGTCCTTGCGATTTTTCTCCTTGTCTTCTTTATCCTTTGTATCGGAACTCCTAGGCCTTCGAGCCTTTATATAAGGAATTTCTTTTATCTGTTTTGGTTTCGACGATCATTTGCACTTTATCTAAAGCGGCTTGAAATTCGTTACTCAGAACGTTCTAATGCGCCATTAAAATGACTCCATACGTCCTTCAGACGTTTTACTCGCGACTTTACCATTTAAGGTTTCTGGTCCAATCGGGACTTCACCACTTAAGGTTTCTCGTCCAAAATCGGGACTTCACCACTTAAGGCTTCTCGTCCAAAATCGGGACTTCACCACTTAAGGCTTCTCGTCCAAAATCGGAACTTCACCACTTAAGGCTTATCGTCCAAAATCGGGACTTCACCACTTAAGGCTTCTCGTCCACGCCTTTCAAGGCCATTTTCATACCCCTTAGGGCTTTCATTACGTCTCTACCGGACGACTTAATCGTACCCTTTAAGGCTTTTTGCCGCATCATATAGACGACTTACACGGACCTGTTAAGGCTTTTTCATACCCGTTAAGGCTTTTGGCCGCATCATATAGACGACTTACGCGGACCCATCAGGGCCTTTTCATACCTAGGCTTTTGGTTGCATCATATAGACGACTTACGTGTACCCCGTAGGGCTTTTGTCCGTACCTGTTAAGGCTTTTGGCCGCGTCATATAGACGACTTACGCATCCCCCGCGGGGCTTTCATCGTACCTCGGAAGGCTTTTGTCGCGTCACTCAGGACATCTTATTAACAGCTAGAATAAATTTGAAAGCAATTTGATCGGAAGGCAACTTCTTTTATTCATAAATAGCTCAAAATAGGCTTACATCGGATCTTATTGATAGACAATTTGCGCCCTTCACGGCGGCTTAATATCAAGCATGATACTTCTTCAAGTGTTCGCCACTGAAGGAATGCTTCAACGTCTTGCCCTCGAGATCCTCTAACTTGTATGCATTGGGCACTGGCATCCCTACGATCTTGTAAGGTCCTTCCCATTTTGGTGACAGCTTGTTGATCCGATCTTGATGAACAAACTCATTCCTCCGCCAGACAAGTTCTCCCACGAAGAATTGTCGGGACGTGACACGCCGATTATAATATCGAGCTGTTGCCAGACGCATTCGGGCCTGGACTTCATCAGCCTTCCACCTCTTTTCCTCGAGTAGGTCTAAGTCCAGACGTCTCATTTCCTCGTTTGTCAGAGGCTCGTAATATTTCGCGCGGTGGGACGCCACCGCTATCTCCACGGGAGCGACTGCCTCCGTGCCATAAACCAGGCCAAACGGAGTTTCTCCTGTTGATTGCTTGGGTGTTGTTCTCACAGCCCATAGCACATTCTCGAGCTCATCCAGCCAATGGCCCTGCAAGGCATAGACTCTCTTCTTCAAGCCATCCATCACTATCTTGTTGGCTGATCCTACCTGGCCATTGGTCTGAGCGTGGCGGACTGAGGCGGTCCGATGCTCAATG
The DNA here is from genome assembly GCA_036873135.1 of Clarkia xantiana subsp. parviflora. Taxonomy (NCBI): domain Eukaryota; kingdom Viridiplantae; phylum Streptophyta; class Magnoliopsida; order Myrtales; family Onagraceae; genus Clarkia; species Clarkia xantiana. The sequence continues at coordinate 835,880 of JAPTYO010000015.1, forward strand.
TTTAGTTCTTCCAGGTACTCCTTCAACTGAGCCCCATTGAACGGAGGGCCGTTGTCGCTGATCAACACTCGCGGGACCCCGTACCGGGATATGATCTGAGTCTGAAGAAACTTGAGGATCTGCTGCCCCGTCGTTCTAGCCAATGCTTTAGCCTCTATCCACTTTGAGAAGTAGTCGATAGCCACGAGTAAGTACTTGCACTGACCTCTCGCTTGGGGAAGTGGTCCCACCAAGTCAATCCCCCATTGCGCGAAGGGCCATGCACTCCTGATGGGCATTAGGTCCGCGGCGGGAGCCACGATATTTGGGGCGTACCTCTGGCATGCATCACAGGATCGGACCATCGCGGTCGCTTCCTTGTTCATCGAGGGCCAATAGTAGCCTAAGTTCAATGCCTTCCTTACTAGAGATCGGGCCCCTTCATGGCAGGCCGCGACTCCTTCGTGTAGCTCCCTCAGGATCCGATTTGTATCAGGCTCTGCTACGCATTTTAGAAAAGGCTTTACATACCCTTTTTTGTACAACTGGTTGTCCACCATTGCATAGTTGTCTGCAATCCACCGCAACCTGACAGCTGCCACTTTGTCATCGGGGAGTACCCCCGTAGTCAGGTACGTGACCATCGGGGTCATCCAAGTGGGCTTCTCCTCTTCCTCCGATCCTGTCTCAATAGCACAGATCTCTGCCGGATCGATGTTTGAGATAATCACCTTCCTTAGGAAATGCACCTTCCGATTCTCCTCGGGGGCCACTCCTAGGGCAAACTTACTCAAGGCATCCGCTTCCACGTTCTCTTCCCTCGGGATCGCCTCGATATCAAAGCTTTTGAAGCTTCACTTCAAAGTCTGCACCTCGTGCAAATATTTCTTCATTGTCGGGCTCTTAGCTTCATAACTCCCCTGGACTTGATTTACAACCAAGCTAGCATCGCATTTCACTTTTAAATGGTCGACCCCCGTACCCTTGGCAATCTTAAGGCTGTGATGAGAGCCTCATACTCCGCTTCGTTGTTGGTGGCTTTGAATGTCAACGCCAAGGCATATCGTAGGGGCTCGCCTCCGCCGGGCGGTATCAATATGAATCCTGCCCCCGAGCCTTCTACACTCGATGAACCATCACTGTACATCTCCCAAGTATTCTCCTCATTTGGCTGTTCTGGCTGCTGTTCTGTTGTCGGGACTTCCCCCATGGTTGCCCCCCCTGCGGGACCCGTTACTTCCAGATCGGGTGCCGTAGACTCAGCTATAAAATCTGCCAAAACCTGGCCCTTAATAGCGGTTCTCGGAGCAAAATGAATGCGGAATTCCGTCAGCTCGATGGCCCATTTTACCAATCTCCCCGACGCCTCCGGTCGGTTCAAAAAGTGTTTCAAGGGCTGATTAGTCAATACCGTGACTTCATGGGCATGGAAGTAAGGTCGCAGTTTTCGAGCGGCAATAATCAACGCGAAGAGATACTTCTCAATAGCGGGATAGTTTATTTCAGACTTGGCAAACGCCTTGCTTACATAATAGATAGGCACTTGGTTGCCCTTGACAATTTTAATCAAAACAGAACTAACAGCCACATCAGAAACAGCCAAATAGAGATAGAGCGGCTCGCCTGGAACTGGTTTCGCCAACGGCGGAAGGGTACGGAGGTGCTGCTTGAGTGCCTGGAACGCTTCCTCGCACTTGTCGGTCCATTCGAACTTCTTGTTGGCCCTCAGTACATCAAAAAATGGCATAGCTCGATCACTCGCCTTGGATAGGAAGCGATTCATCGCGGCCAACCGGCCATTCAGCACTTGGACCTCCCGATGAGTCCTCGGGGACTACATCTCCTCGATTGCTCGCAGCTTCTCAGGGTTCACCTCGATTCCTCTCTGGCTCACCATGAACCCTAGGAACTTCCCCGAGTTCACCCCGAAAGCACATTTGTCGGGGTTCAGCCGAACCTGATGGAACTTCATCCGCTCAAATGCCGCCGCCAAATTCTGGACATGGTCTCCTACCTGTCGGGACTTCACCAGCATGTCATCCACATATGCCTCCATGGTTTTCCCCAGCATGTCCCCGAACAACTTGTTCACCATCCGCTGGTAAGTTGCTCCGGCATTGATCAATCCAAAGGGCATCACGTCGTAATGGTAGACGTCACTGTCAGCGTAAAAAGCTGTGTGGGGGGCATCCTCCTTCGCCATCTTGATCTGATTGTACCCGGAGTAGGCATCCATGAAGCTCAGCAGCTCATGTCCCGATGTGGCATCCACCAACTGGTCAATCCTCGGGAGCGGGTAGCAGTCCTTCGGGCAGGCTTTGTTCAAGTCGCGGAAGTCGACACACATCCGCCACTTTCCGTTACTCTTTCGCACCAGCACTGGGTTAGCCACCCAAGTCTGGAATCGGAGCTCCTTGATGAATCCAGCATCGAGCAGTCTGCCCACCTCTTGCTGAATCGCAATCCTCTTGTCCGCGCCCATCGGACGCCTTCTCTGCGCGATAGGCTTGATCGCGGGGTCTATCTTCAGCTCGTGCACTATCACGTCGGGGCTGATTCCTGGCATATCACTCGGGGACCAGGCAAACAGCTCCTTAAACTCCTTCAAGAGCTCGATCAACTCTCGGGCTCTTTCCTCCGATAAAGCAGAGCCGATCTTCACCTTCCTCTGAGGCCCGTCGATCTCCACTTCCTTCAAATCCTCCATGGGGGCGGGACGCCCATACTCCTCTCGAGGATCAGCATCAGTCTGAAGGATAGTCATGGCCTCCCTCCTTCTCCGTCGGGTGGCGTTAACGTAGCATTTCCGCGATGCCACCTGGTCACCCTTGACTTCTCCGACCCCATTGTCAGTCGGGAACTTCATCTTCTGGTGGACTGTCGAGGCGACTGCCATGAGAGGGTTGATGGTGGTCCTCCCGATGATCGCGTTGTATGCCCCCGCGGACTCCACTACGACGAAATCCACATTTCGCTTCTCCATTTTCCAGCCACTACCAAACTCTACTGGTAAGGTAATCATTCCCAATGGGTAGGAAGTGGAGCCAGAGAATCCCACCATCGGGAAGTCCACCTGCGTCAGGTCCTTCTTCGTCTTTCCCATGGCTTCCAGAGAGTCCATGAAGAGGATATCGGAGGAGCTCCCTCCGTTTATCAGGATCCGCTTCATCTCGAATCCGTCCACGTCCAGGGTCACGACCAAGGCGTCGTCGTGAGGGCTCTCCACGCCTACTAGATCCTCCGCCGAGAAAGAAATTACCATTTCCTCTTTCAGGGTCCACGACCGGGACCTTTTGCCTAGCACCACCGCGGCAGATATGCGGGAAGCGTAGTTCTCCCGAGAGGCAGAGGTATCTCCTCCCGCCGCCATTCCTCCGTGGATGACGTTGATAGTCCCCCGCCTCTCCTTACGGGCACCTGATCCTGAAGCCTCATGCTCGACCTTCTTCTTCTTCGGGGATCGGTCACGGGATTTGGAGCGGGATCGTGACCGACTTTTGGAACGGTATCGGCACCGTCCCCTCCCGACGAACTCTTTCAGCTTTCCCTTCTAGATCAGCTTTTCAATCTCCTTCTTCAGCTCCCGACAGTTCTCAGTGTCGTGACCATTGGCTCGATGGTAGCGACAGTAACGGTCAGGTCGGCCTCCTAGGAATTCGCCTTCTTTCCTCGGGGGGTATCGGGCGAGACCCTGTCTGTCCATCACAGCTAACACAGAGGTCATCGAGCTATTGATGGGAACAGCCCGACCCTCTCGGTTGTCCTTCCTCGGAGGACGCTTGTCTTCTCTCTTATCGGGACGACTACGGTTCCTACTTCCCTCCGACTTGTCGCTCCCTTTGCGATCATCCAACAGCTTGGACGATGGCTTCCCTCTTCCCGATTTCGGGGGATCAAGCTCTCCAGCAGCAATCTTCGACTCTTGGACGTCGATTTGCTGTTTCACCCTCGCTTGCAGGGCCTCCATACTCCACACGGCCTTCGCGGCTACGCTGTGCATCAGATCGGAGCCGTACGGAGCGCTCAAGTTCCGTAGGAAAGTACGGATGGTCTCTCCCTCCGAGATTTCTTCATCAATCTCCGCAGCGCTAGCAGTGAACCGTTGGTAATAGTATGCCAACGATTCATCGGGTCTCTGTACCACCTGGGTCAAGGACCTCACACTCTTCAGAAGACGCCTCCGACCTTGGTACTGCTTGATGAAGCGATCGTGCATATCAGCCCAGCACGTGATGCATCCTGGCGGGAGGCTGAAGAACCAAGTCATAGCCCTTTCTCCTAGGGTGATCGGGAACAGCGAGCATATGAGATCGTCGTTTTAAGTCCTACCCATACAGGCCTGGACATGTCTCTGAACATGGCGAACCGGGTCCCCTTCACCATCATACTCCTTGATGGTTGGAATACCAAGCCCGGGCGGGGCGACGGTATCGATCAGTCGCGGCACGAAAGGATGGCTGGTTCGACCCCTTAACTCCGATGTCATCTGCTTCTGGTCACCCATGCAGATGCTGACGATCTTCACCACCTGATCGGGGGTGATGGGGCCATTCAGGGGAATGGTCCTATTTTGCACCGGTCCCGGGCCGTCGACCACGAACTTCTCCGGGTGTGCTGGTTCCTTACCCTTGCCTCTGGACGGAACCTCCTGTTCCTCGGGGTCCACCCTCGGCGGGGGTGGTGGTAGTTCTTCTCGCGGAGGCAGCTCCTCCGCTCTCCTGGCGGCCTCTCTCTTATCCAGCAAGGCCTCCATGGCGGCCAAGAACATGGGCATAGCCTCCGCTACTGCCTTGGCCAACTCCGAGTTCGAAGACGACCCTTCTTCCCTTCGCGGGACTCCTTCTCTTCCATGGCCCACCGGGTTTGGGGGAGCCTCATCTTCCTCCCTACGCGGGACATCCTGCCTGTTCCTCTCAGCGTCTCGGACTGAGACCTCATAGCCATCACCTTGCCCCCCTGTCTGGGAAAGAGCAGGGTTCTCACCTTGTTCAGCAACACGTTCCGGCAACGGGGAGTTCACAGTTCCTGCGGGACGAGAACTGCCAGCCTGAACTTGCTTCTTCTTGCCACCACCGGCCATTGATCTGGTAGAAACTATCTTGACTTTTTGTAAGTTTCCCACAGACGGCGCCAATGTTGTATCACGGGCGAAGCTCCGTTACGTCCTTGACGGAAAGCTTGGACTCCTGGGCTCCGCGTAATCCTGCAAAAGGGGATGACCTGGGTGGTGACCCAGAATCCCTCTCCGATGCTTAAATGAGTATGGTGATCAATGGGTGGTAAGCAAAGAGTCTAAGTTCGTATCAGCTAGATCGTTTTCTGAGGTAACTTCCTCCTTTATATAGGAGGGGAAGTTAATCAGTTACCTGTTACCGCGCCTGGCAGTTTTGCCCATGATTCCGTGTATCTCGCCACGATTCCGTATATCTCGGTCGGGATTCCGTGTATCTCGCCCCACGCTCCGCGTATCTTACCCATACCTCCGCGTATCTCGGGCACGCCCTGCGTATCTCGGGGGAGATTATCTCTATCTCTAACCGTCTTCCCACTACTCTTATCTAGTAGGCGGGTTTCTCGGTCTTATCCTCTGATCACAAGTCTCGACTCCTGTCGGGGACTCCAGAGTTGTCTCATTCTAGATCACCACCCAGGACCTTCAGTCTCTACGGGACAGGTCCAGCCTCTGCGGGGCTTTATTATCGGGGCCTTTACTAAGGCATATCGGGGCCTGCTCAGAGGCTTCTCGTCGGGAGCATTCAGCTCATACATCGGGACCGCTAAAATCGGGACCTTCGTGCTGGGCCTCTGGGCTTTCCAAGCTTTTCACGAGGCCCACTGGACCTACTCGCCGTCCATTGGCTGTTAACGGGGCTAACGATTACATCGGAGCCCATCAATTACTGAGAAATTTTTTTAGTAAAAAGGTTCAATACATCAGAACAAAAACTTGCAGAACAAAAAAAAATGCAGAACCAAATCTTGCAGAAACAAAAGATAACTGAGGAAACTTACTCGAGAATGGAATGATGAAGCATAGACGGGTTGAAGAAGATGTAGAAGCAAACACCTATTTAAATAGATGTCTTCGAGCAGTGATAATGACTATGTTGCAATTAATTGTCAATCAATGAAATTGAGAAGAAGGAGAGACTGCTGTTGGAGAAGATGGAGACTATGCTGTTGGAGAAGATGGAGAGACGGCGCTCAATGAAGAAGTCAGGGAAGAAGAAAACTGGGCTGCTATTATTTAGCTGGGCTGTTATGCAAAAACGGCCCAATATTTTAATTTAATTACTTGATATTTTAATTTAATTACTTGATGATGATGTGGCTTAACCACAATGAATCTCTTAAATTGTGAGAATTAAACTGTTAATTGCTGACGTGGAAGAGTATTAGAAAGTTTTTTTTTTTATTATCTTTCCTATCGTTCCTATATATATTTAGATATATATATATATATATATATATATATATATATATATATATAAGAGATGGATAGATAGATCGTGTATTAGGGAATTATCATACAAAACATTATATTACATTAGTTTATTGAGTTATTATATACATAATATGCTTGAAAATATTCAATATATTATTCTCTTAAAATATTTTGAAATTAAATAATGTATGTATATATATTGTCCATATTGTGTTATATAATTTGATACGTTTTAAGGATAGTTTTTATATTATATATGTATATATATTAATATTAAACTAAAAACAGAAGGAATTTAGTATTGTTTATTAATTATTTTATTTTGGAAATAGAATACATAAAGGTTATATATATATATATATATATATATATATATATATATATATATATATATATATATATATATATATATATATATAGTAACAACTTTCACGTAGCCTTTCATAACGATATATTAATATATTGGCATTATACTTTTTTTCTTTGTAAACTATTAGTTTGTTTAATAATTTATATATATTGTTTTATTATTATTATTATATATATATATTGCTTACGTGGCGGCCTATGATCTTCCGGAGTCAAACTGTATAGATTTACTATTTAAATGGAAACTTTTAATTAATTTGTTTCTATAAATTGCGTAGAGACCAAAATAGGAAATAAAAATACTTCTTAATTTTCAACCAATCAATATTATGTATCTAAATTTAGAGAACCACTATTAAATTCCGATTAAATTAGGAAACGGTGACTGCGTGGACTGTCCACGTGTCGCCCAGAGGGCTTCCGATACGAATTAATATAATATAGTAGATATATATATATATATATATATATATATATATATATATATATATATATATATATATATTTGATGGTTAATTAGTGTGAACTGTTCAAGTTTTAAAATATACATGTACTAACATATAAAGTTAGCTTATGTCGTTTAGCTTAACTTTTATGATATTTATTTGTATTGTATTACATTTTTCATATGTAAGTCATAACATGTGAACATATACTTATTTCCCATAAACTATCAATTAAATGTTAAAAAAAAATCTACTTAACAATATTTATATGAATTGTTTTGTACAAATATAAGATGATTAAAAATCAAATATAAAACATAAATCTGAAGTTAGATTTATTATTATTATTATTATTATATTATATATTAAATATAGATATATTTATGTTTAATGTTTTTTTGGCTATGTATATTAATAAACTATAACCAAAATAATCTTCGTATTACAAAAATAAAGCATAAATTAAAAAAAATTATCATTTTAATGGATTATTATTATTAACTGTAATGTACGTACTAAAAAATCTTAATGTGTTTCAAAATTGCATGTGGTGTTTTAGAAAAACATTTTATCTGAATTTTAATTAAAGGCATGCATCTCATATGCATTATTTTTGGGAGAAAAAAACATTTCAGGTAAATTGTATGCATCTCATGTGTTAGCATATGGTGACGTGGCGCCGTAATAGGAGCCCGTTAATTAGGGGAATTACCTAAGTTAATTAGGTAATTGTCAATCTGGGCTAATTGGGCCAAATCCAATTAGTAATTGACAAGGGAGGCCCAAAATAGGTCCCCCCCCCCCTTTATACATAGTTCGGCCGAAACCCTAGTACCACATAGGGTGGAGTTGCCTTTTGGCAACTCCACCCAATACTATATATAGGGGTGACTCCTAAGGGTTTAAACACACAATCAAGAACAAGGATCTCCATTGAGAAAACTTGTCACCCTAGTCTAATATTTCGGCACCATCACATCAAGTTCGAGGTTCCATCTCCATTGAAGAATCGATCAGAGGTCTTGTTGTGGAGCTACATCGCGTGAGACTTCTTCTGACGAAGAACTTGCACGTGGTTCTGACCGGAGGATCAGAACTCCCTCCACATCGTTCTCGGGCAGGAAAGCTAAAAGGTATGTGTACTAATTCCGCTGCGTAGATTAGATATCTTGTTAGTACACGTTTAGCATTCCGTAGTATTACCTCCCCGTAATCCAACAGTGGTATCAGAGCCTGAGTTAGGAGTTCTTAATTTTTTTGATAAATTGATGTTCTTGATGTTATGAAAATCCGAAATTTTCAAGTATATGAACACCATGAAGAAATCCGAATTTTTTAGCTATTTCTATGTGTTTGATCTTTAAAAACTTTAAATTTTCAAATTTTACATGTTTTCATGGATCATAGCCGAAAGTTTGGGTTTAAATATAAGTTTGATGTTCATGATCTTCAAGAACACCATGAGTTTTATCAAGAACACCTTTTGGATTCATGATCAAGTTAGGGTTTGATCTTAAAATTTGACAACTTTTCCAACTTTGCATGTTTGTGCCGAAAACCCTAGGGGTATTTTAGGTAAAAAAATTAATTTTTTTGGTCACCAAGACTTTAAAAAATCGGCACCAATATAAAATATATATGTTGCCATTTTTAAATTTTATTAATAGGTAACTATATATCTATAAGTTGGAAAATATTGATAGGTTTATAATATAATATTGTAAAAGATATTAACTATCAATATATATAACTAAAATATAGGGATAAAGATATATTGATAGGATTTAGTTACTTAAAAAGATTAAGAAGATATATTGTCTACATATTTTAATCCCTAAAAGATATATTTGACAATATATATATATATATATATATATATATATATATATATATATATATATATATATATATATATATATATAACCGGCCGAAATATATATATTAATATATATATATATACATATATATTTATGTTGATTGATTTACATCTTAAAGATAGAATCTTGACAATATATATATATAGACATATATGTGCCGAATTATATATGTATATTAGCAATATTGGAAATTATTTTAAATAATTAATATTTCTTGGTGGCTAAGTTAAGTTTTTAGTGGACTTTAAAACCCTACTTAGCCCACAAGACATATTTCGGCCGAACCCTAGGGTTTAAGGGCCGGTCCAATTGCTAAACCGGAACGAATAAAACCAATCCGGGTTTTCTTAATCGGATCGACCCACTCGGGTCGGGTCGGACCGTAGTAACTAAATTAAACCTAACCTAACCGATTTTGACTGATATACTGAACCACTATCTTATTTTACTGAACCGTTTCGAACCAAACCAGATTTTAAAATCAGACCGGGTTGAACCGGATTTTAAAATTTGGACCGAACCACTTTACAATTTTCGGAAATTTTAAATTTTTCAATAAAATAGGATGTCAAATTTTAAATCCAAAATGTTTTCGAAATTTAAAATTAACCTAAACAGTGCTCTTAGGGTTTGTGTTTAAATACACGGTTTCAATCAAAACTCTAATGCCTAGTTTCGATAATGAGGATGGATCTCGGACTTGCATGTTTTTGGGACTGGATTAAATTAGTGGGCTGATTTGCAATTGTTTACTTTATGCATCATATATTTTGATATAATTAGAACTGTCGTCTTGACTTTGTCAAGCTAGCTGGATATTATGTTGCGAGCATTGAGCTCTGGGATTTAAATATATGGTTTGCGCAATAGGATAGACATGCTATGCTGATTGAAAGTGCCTAGAATCCATGTCTAGAAATTCACATGATTGATTGTAAGCATGAATTGCAAAACAGCCCCTAATATTTTCAAAACGTTTTATAAAACCGAAAATTCCAGTCGCCAATTGCAAATCAGACGTTTTATCATTTCGTTCAGAAACTATCATTATTTGCAGTCCATAATCCAAACCAATACTGTAGGTCTCCCATTTCATAGATGTTTTGGATAAGCAGATACTGAAGAGGAAACTTGATACTATCTTGGTCTCTTAAAAACCTCTGGAAGAAGGATGGTCAAACCTCAGTGCATATGACTCGTCTGAGGACCTTGGTATCTCTGGAACTAAAGGTGTCCTTAGAGGCCAAAATGGGGGCTTTAGCAGAAAATTAGTTGGACTAACAATATTTCTGCAGAGCTTTGTGCTATAAAGGAGGGCCTCATCATGACTAGAAATCTTAACGTCGAGTCACTTCATATTGAATTGAGTGCTTTATCGGTTTGTCATTTTATTATTTAGGATACTAATGAGTATTTGACCTTAAAACCTATAATTTCAGATTGCATGAAGCTTAAGGGTGAATTCAGAAGATGTAGGATCATACACATTTACATATAGGGTAATGGAGTTGCAAATGCTCTAGCTCAAAGAAGAGCTGCTCAGAACGTCACTTTATGTTATTTTGACGTTCCCTTTGGAGATTCGTACTCTAATTAAGAAAGATTATAACGAAATACGATGCCCAGGAGAGTTATGACTAGCTTGTACTAGACATCCTTATATAATATAATTTTGTTAAATGCTACACAATTTTGACAAGTTTTTAAAACATATTTCTCTCTCTTATTGTTAAAATAACTTCACTTGATTGCTCCATGTCAAGATATGACGAGTTGAATGCATGTTACAATTCTCTCACATCCACATGACATTCTAGATTTGAGGAATAACTCCTTATGCATTCTTATTAGGAGTTACAATCACAATTTAGTAAAATTAAGTTTTGCAAAATATAATATTATAAAAATGCAAGTTTTACACATTAAAAATTTATGTAAAATAAAATTCAATATATTTTAGCCAATAACGTAAAATTAGTTTCATAAACTAAAAATAATTACATCTATAGATTTTTAAGTAAGTTAAGAAAAAATAATGCAATAAATATACTTTAGTTTAAATTAATATAAATATTTAAAAAGTAATTTTATTTTCAAGTTAGTAAAATTAAATTTTGAACACTAAGGAAGAAGCTCCGTTGCAGCTTTCCTAGCACAGCTGAAACAAGCACCATTCATGACAAAGAAGGAGAAGAAGATACGATGGGCTTTGATAAGAGTCACGTGCTGGGCTATATGGAAAGAAATATGTCGGGCCTTGCATAGCGGAGACGATCCAAATCCTAGAATTACCACGGAAAAGATCCTGCAAGACCACAACGAATTCTGGTCAAACAATGGCAATATGGTGCACCGATCTAGAAGCCAGGGCGATCTACAAGGAACCCGCGACCACAAGTGGACCCCCCTCCAACTGGTGTCATGAAATTTAATTGCGATGGGTCTTTTGATGGAGTACACGGACATGGGGGTGTCGGTGTGATTGCTAGGACGGAACTCACGATGGTAATAGGAGGCATCAACCAAAGAACCATAGGCTCGGAAGCTCTTCAATTGGAAGTGAGGGCGATATCAAATGGGGTGGAGCTGGCAATTGCGAATGGATGGCAGCATGTTATCATCGAGTCTGACTCGGTAGAGGCGATTAAAAGCATCAACCGACAGAAAGAAAAGCTGGACTGGCGAATCTCCACACAAGTATCCAACATACTACGACGAGCTAATCTTTTACGAGACGTCACTTGGTCTGTAGTGCCGCACGAAGCAAATGAATGTTCCAACTGGGTTGCTGTACAATCCAGAAAGAGGTCGTGTTGTGTTAATTTGGTCTGCGCACCCCCGCCCTCTCTTTTATCGTTACTTGTAAAGGATCTGGACTTTGCCCCTCCTTGATTACTTAGTTTGAACTATCCATTATGAATAAATGTTATACCTTTGGCAAAAAAAAAAAACATCATATAATAGAATAAAATATAATGAATAAACTATAATGGATATTTTTAGTTAATATAATATAATTAATAAATATCTTTAAATTAGTTTCATATATATATATACATAATAACAGAATAAAAGAAGAATGAATATAAAAACCAAATATTAAAAGTAGAAGGAAAAAAAATGATTAAAAATAATAATGAAGTAATGCAACATAATAGTGGATATATTTTTAGTTGACATAATATAATTAATAAATAACTATAATTTTTTTCGTAAATAGAAATAACAAAATTAAAGAAAAAAAATTAATAGTTAAAAATACACAATAAAAATATATTCCCTATACAAGTAGCTCAAATTACTATAAACAAAATTTAGCAAAGAATACATGATTCGATAGTTGTTATCATCCATGGTAAAATATTTAAAAGTTAATAACAAATTGGTTTCTAAATATATAACATTAACAGCATGTTTGGTTCGTGGAATGAGAATTGATGGGTTCCGATGTAATCGTTAGCCCCGTTAACAGCCGGTGGACGGCGAATAGGTCCAGTGGGCCTCGTGAAAGGCCTGGAGGGCCCAGAGGCCCAGTATTAAGGGTCCCGACGATAGCGGCCCCGACACATGAGCTAAATGCTCCCGACAAGAAGCCTCTGAGTAGGCCCCGATATGCCTTAGTAAAGGCCCCGATAATAAAGCCCCGCAGAGGCTGGACCTGTCCCGTAGAGACTAAAGGTCCTGGGTGGTGATCTAGAATGAGACAACTCTGGAGTTTCCGACAGGAGTCCGGACTTGTGATCAGAAGATAAAGGCCGAGGAACCCGCCTACTAGATAGAGTAGTGGGAGACGGTTAGAGATAAAGATAAATCCCCCGAGATACGCAGGGTGTGCCCGAGATACGTGGAGTACGGGTAAGATACGCGGAGCGTGGGGCGAGATATACGGAATCCCGACCGAGATATGCGGAATCGTGGCGAGATACACGGAATCATGGGTAAAACTGCCAGGCGCAGTAACAGGTAACTGAGTAACTTCCCCTCCTATATAAAGGAGGAAGTTACCTCAGAAAACCATCATCTAATACGAACTGAGACTTTTTTCTTACCACCCCATTGATCACATACTCATTTAAGCATCGGAGAGGGATTCTGGGTCACCACCCAGGTCATCCCCTTTTGCAGGATTACGCGGAGCCCAGGAGTCCAAAGCTTTCCGTCAAGGACGTAACGGAGCTTCGCCCGTGATCCAACATTGGCGCCGTCTGTGGGAAACTTACAAAAAGTCAAGATAGCTTCTACCAGATCAATGGCCGGTGGTGGCAAGAAGAAGCAGGTTCAGGCTGGCAGTTCTCGCCCCGCAAGAACTGTGAATTCCCCGTTGCCGGAACGTGTTGCTGAACAAGGTGAGAACCCCGCTCTCTCCCAGACAGGGGGGCATGGTGATGGTTATGAGGTCTCAGTCCGAGGCACGGAGATGAACAGGCAAGGTATCCCGCGAAGGGAGGAGGACGAAGCTCCCCCGAGCCCGGTGGGGCGAAGGGAAGGAGGAGTCCCGCGAAGGGAAGGAGGGTCGTCTTCGAACTCGGAGTTAGCCAAGGCAGTAGCAGATGCTATGCCCATGTTCTTGGCTGCCATGGAGGCCTTGCTGGACAAGAGAGAGGCCGCCAGGAGGGCGGAGGAGTTGCCTCCGCGAGAAGAATTACCACCACCCCCTCCAAGGGTTGTCCCAGAAGAACAAGAGGTTCAGGAGGCTCCGCCCAGAGGCAAGGGTAAAGAACCAATGTACCCGGAAAAGTTCGTGGTCGACGGCCCAGGACCAGTGCAAAACAGGACCATTCCCCTGAATGGCCCCATCACCCCCGATCAGGTGGTGAAGATCGTTAGCATCTGCATGGGTGATCAGAAGCAGATGACATCGGAGCTGAGGGATCGGTCCAGCCATCCTTTCGTTCCGCGGCTGATAGATACCGTGGCCCTCCCCGGGCTAGGTATTCCGACTATCAAGGAGTACGATTGTGAAGGGGACCCAGTCCGCCATGTTCAGAGGCATGTCCAGGCCTGTATGGGTAGGACTTCAAACGATGATCTCATATGCTCATTGTTCCCGATAACCCTGGGAGAAAGGGCCATGACTTGGTTCTTCAGCCTCCCACCAGGAAGCATCACCTGCTGGGCCGATATGCACGACCGCTGCTTCAAGCAATACCAAGGTCGAAGGCGTCTTCTGAAGAGCGTGAGCTCCCTGACCCAGGTGGTGCAGAGGCCCGATGAATCGTTGGCATACTACTACCAACGGTTCACTGCTAGTGCCGCGGAGATTGATGAAGAAATCTCGGAGGGAGAGACCATCCGCACCTTCCAGCGGAACTTGAGCGCTTCGTACGGTTCCGACCTGATGCACAGCGTAGCCGCGAAGGCTGTGTGGAGTATGGAGGCCCTGCAAGCGAGGGTGAAACAGCAAATCGACGTCCAGGAGTCGAAGATTGCTGCTGGAGAGCTCGATCCCCCGAAGTCGGGAAGAGGAAAGGCGTCGTCCAAGCTGTTGGATGATCGTAAAGGGAGCGACAAATCGGAGGGAAGTAGAAATCGTGGTCGTCCCGAGAAAAGAGAGGACAAGCGTCCCCCCAGGAAGGACAATCGAGAAGGTCGGGCTGTTCCTATCAATAGCTCGATGACTTCTGTATTAGCTGTGATGGACCGACAGGGTCTCGCCCGATACCCTCCGAGGAAAGAAGGCGAATTCCTAGGAGGTCGTCCTGATCGTTACTGTCGCTACCATCGAGCCAATGGTCACGACACCGAAAACTGTCGGGAGCTGAAGAAGGAAATTGAGAAGCTGATCCAGAAGGGGAAGTTAAAAGAGTTTGTCGGAAGGGGAAGGTGCCGATCTCGCTCCAAAAGTCGGTCACGGTCCCGTTCCAAGTCCCGCGACCGATCCCCGAAGAAGAAGAAGGTTGAGCAAGAAGCCTCAGGATCGGGTGCTCGCAAGGAGAGGCGGGGAACTATCAACGTCATCCACGGAGGAATGGCGGCGGGAGGTGATACCTCCGCTTCTCGGGAGAACTACGCTTCCCGCATATCTGCCGCGGTGGTGTTAGGCAAAAGGTCCCGGTCGTGGACTCTGAAGGAGGAAATGGTGATTTCTTTCTCGGCGGAGGATCTAGTAGGCGTGGAGAGCCCTCACGACGACGCCTTGGTCGTGACCCTGGACGTGGATGGATTCGAGATGAAGCGGATCCTGATAGACGGAGGGAGTTCCTCCGATATTCTTTTCATGGACGCTCTGGAAGCCATGGGAAAGACGAAGAAAGACCTCACACAGGTGGACTTCCCGATGGTAGGATTCTCTGGTTCCACTTCTTACCCGTTGGGAATGATTACCTTACCGGTGGAGTTTGGTAGTGGCTGGAAGATGGAGAAGCGAAACGTAGATTTCGTCGTAGTGGAGTATGCGGGGGCATACAACGCTATTATCGGAAGGACCACTATCAACCCTCTCATGGCAGTCGCCTCGACGGTTCACAAGAAGATGAAGTTCCCGACTGACAACGGGGTCGGAGAGGTCAAGGACGACCAAGTGGCATCGCGAAAATGCTATGTTAATGCTACCCGAAGGAGAAGGAGGGAGGCCATGACTGTCCTTCAGACTGATGCCGATCCTCGAGAGGAGTATGGGCGTCCCGCCCCCATGGAGGATCTGAAGGAGGTTGAGATTGATGGGCCTCAGAGGAAGGTGAAGATCGGGTCTGCTTTGTCGGAGGAAAGAGCCCGAGAGTTGATCGAGCTCCTGAAGGAGTTTAAGGAGCTGTTTGCCTGGTCCCCGAGTGATATGCCAGGAATCAACCCCGACGTGATAGTGCACGAGCTGAAGATAGGCCCCGCGATCAAACCTATCGCGCAGAGAAGGCGTCCGATGGGCGCGGACAAGAGGATCGCGATCCAGCAAGAGGTAGGCAGACTGCTCGACGCTGGATTCATTAAGGAGCTCCGATTCCAGACTTGGGTGGCTAACCCAGTGCTGGTGCGAAAGAGTAACGGGAAGTGGCGGATGTGTGTCAATTTCCGCGACCTGAACAAAGCCTGCCCGAAGGACTGCTACCCGCTTCCGAGGATTAACCAGCTGGTGGATGCCACATCGGGACATGAGCTGCTGAGCTTCATGGATGCCTATTCCGGGTACAACCAGATCAAGATGGCGAAGGAGGATGCCCCCCATACAGCCTTCTATGCTGACAGTGACGTCTACCATTACGACGTGATGCCCTTCGGATTGATCAATGCCGGAGCAACTTACCAGCGGATGGTGAACAAGTTGTTCGGAGACATGTTGGGGAAAACCATGGAGGCGTATGTGGATGACATGCTGGTGAAGTCCCGACAGGCAGGCTACCATGTCCAGAATTTGGCGGCGGCATTTGAGCGGATGAAGTTCCATCAGGTTCGGCTGAACCCCGATAAATGTGCTTTCGGGGTGAACTCGGGAAGTTCCTAGGGTTCATGGTGAGCCAGAGAGGAATCGAGGTGAACCCCGAGAAGCTGCGGGCAATCGAGGAGATGCAGTCCCCGAAGACTCATCGGGAGTTCCAGGTGCTGAATGGCCGGTTGGCTGCGATGAATCACTTCCTATCCAAGGCAAGCGACCGAGCCATGCCATTTTTTGATGTGCTAAGGGCCCACAAGAAGTTCGAATGGACCGACAAGTGCGAAGAGGCGTTCCAGGCACTCAAGCAGCACCTCCGTACCCTTCCGCCGTTGGCAAAACCAGTTCCAGGCGAGTCGCTTTATCTCTATTTGGCTGTTTCCAATGTGGCTGTTAGTTCTGTTCTCATTAAACTTGTTAAGGGCAACCAAGTGCCTATCTATTATGTAAGCAAGGCGTTTGCCAAGTCTGAAATAAACTATCCCGCTATTGAGAAGTATCTCTTCGCGTTGATTATCGCCGCTCAAAAGCTACGACCTTACTTCCATGCCCATGAAGTCACGGTATTGACTAATCAGCCCCTGAAGCACTTTTTGAACCCACCGGAGGCGTCGGGGAGACTGGTGAAATGGGCCATTGAGCTGACGGAGTTTCGTATTCATTTCGCTCCGAGAACCGCTATTAAAGGCCAGGCGTTGGCAGATTTTATAGCAGAGTCTACGGCACCCGATCTGGAAGTAACGGGTCCCGCAGAGAGGGCAACCATGGAGGAAGTCCCGACAACAAAACAACAGCCAGAACAGCCAAATGAGGAGAACACTTGGGAGATGTACACTGATGGTTCATCCAGTGTAGAAGGCTCGGGGGCAGGATTCGTATTGATACCGCCCGGCGGAGGCGAGCCCCTACGATATGCCTTGGCGTTGACGTTAAAGCCACCAACAATGAAGCAGAATACGAGGCTCTCATCACGGGCCTCAAGATTGCCAAGGGTACGGGAGTCGATCATTTAAAAGTGAAGTGCGATGCCAGCTTGGTTGTAAATCAAGTCCAGGGGAATTATGAAGCCAGGAGCCCGACAATGAAGAAGTATTTGCACGAGGTGCAGACTTTGAAGGGAAGCTTCAAAAGCTTCGATATCGAGGCGATCCCGAGGGAAGAAAACGCGGAAGCAGATGCCTTAAGCAAGTTTGCTCTGGGAGTGGCCCCCGAGGAGAATCGGAAGGTGCATTTCCTAGAGAAGGTGATTATCTCGAACATAGATCCAGCGGAGATCTGTGCTATTGAGACAGGATCGGAGGAAGAAGAGAAGCCCGCTTGGATGACCCCGATGGTCACGTACCTGACTACGGGGGCACTCCCCGATGACGAGGTGGCAGCTGTCAGGTTGCGTCGGATTGCGGTGGAATGATGGGTTCCGATGTAATCGTTAGCCCCTTTAACAGCCGGTGGACGGCGAATAGGTCCAGTGGGCCTCGTGAAAGGCCTGGAGGGCCCAGAGGCCCAGTATTAAGGGTCCCGACGATAGCGGCCCCGACACATGAGCTAAATGCTCCGGACAAGAAGCCTCTGAGTAGGCCCCGATATGCCTTAGTAAAGGCCCCGATAATAAAGCCCCGCAGAGGCTGGACCTGTCCCGTAGAGACTAAAGGTCCTGGGTGGTGATCTAGAATGAGACAACTCTGGAGTCTCCGACAGGAGTCCGGACTTGTGATCAGAAGATAAAGGCCGAGGAACCCGCCTACTAGATAGAGTAGTGGGAGACGGTTAGAGATAAAGATAAATCCCCCGAGATACGCAGGGCGTGCCCGAGATACGTGGAGTACGGGTAAGATACGCGGAGCGTGGGGCGAGATATACGGAATCCCGACCGAGATATGCAGAATCGTGGCGAGATACACGGAATCATGGGTAAAACTGCCAGGCGCAGTAACAGGTAACTGAGTAACTTCCCCTCCTATATAAAGGAGGAAGTTACCTCAGAAAACCATCATCTAATACGAACTGAGACTTTTTGCTTACCACCCCATTGATCACATACTCATTTAAGCATCGGAGAGGGATTCTGGGTCACCACCCAGGTCATCCCCTTTTGCAGGATTATGCGGAGCCCAGGAGTCCAAAGCTTTCCGTCAAGGACGTAACGGAGCTTCGCCCGTGATCCAACAAGAATAAGGAATAGGGAATGAGGAATAGGAATTAAGATGATTTAAAATAAGTAAATAAAAATATATTTATAGTTTGGATGATTTAAAATTTTATTTTTTTCCATAAAATATATCTTCTACTATTTTTAATTATTTAATTTTATATCATGATTTATATTTAAAGTACATATTCTATTAACACTCAGCCAAATTAACTATTTTTCTATAATAATGAGTAATAGTTTTTTTTTTTTTGCCGCATAATGACCAATGTATAGTAATTTGTTATTATATACATTTTATTTAATGAAATATTGAGTAAAAAATTATTTAAACTTTATTATAAACTTTCTATATTAAAATATATTTTTGAACGTTATGGATAATTTTAATTTCATTAATAAATTAATTATTTACATATTATTTTTTAGATTTAATGATATTTAATTTTTTATATAGATTTTTCCCTACACTTTATATAATATATTTAAATTTTACTTCATTTTTTGTTATTTTTTCCAAGTTTTCAAAACAAAGAAAAATAAAAAATATTGATACTATTTTCTAACGATTTTATAAATAAATTACTTATCGCGTGCAACACGCGGTTCTACTATCTAGTTTTTTTTTTTTGTAATAATCCCCTTATTTAAAAAAAAATAATCCAAACCAAATAACTATTCTCGGAGCTTCACCATTAGTTGCTTTTATCAACACAAAAGTTCTTACATTACGTAACACAGTGAATCTAGGGTCGTCACTACTAGGGGTGGGCGCGGGCGGGTTCGGTCGGGAAATTTGAAGAATAATTCCCGCCCACCAAAGTACGGGTTTTTAGATTCGGGTTCGGGCTCGGGCAGGAAAATATGA
This sequence comes from Clarkia xantiana subsp. parviflora, assembly GCA_036873135.1. NCBI lineage: Eukaryota > Viridiplantae > Streptophyta > Magnoliopsida > Myrtales > Onagraceae > Clarkia > Clarkia xantiana. The sequence goes on from JAPTYO010000015.1 coordinate 855,376, forward strand.
GAAAAATTCCCGCCCGGCCTCGGGTTTCGGGTTTTTTCGGGCGGGTTCGGGTTAGACCAAACTAACAACTTAGCAATATTTGTCTGCACAATTTTGCTGATTATGTTCATTAAAAAAAATTGTAAGCAAACCATAACTTGACTAAGTAACCATGATTACACACACATCGACATCTTGACTAAGTAACCTGGATTATACAGAGCAGAATCAGATAACCATCTCGATTCTTGACTACCTGGATTATACACACATGTGCATCTACCCTCCTACCCCAACATGTGCATCCGGTCATCCATTTCAAACACATAAATTAACAACAATCCATTACACAACTATATTCTCTAACCAAATCAAAAGACAAAATCACTGCGTGCATGCATAGTCCAACAAAGTCTCGAAGACTCTAATAAAATCAAAAGACAACATCCCTGCATACATACATAATCGGGCGGGTTCGGGTAAAACAGGTTTTTCAGCTCAATACCCGAACCCGAATTTTCGGGCGGGAAATTTCAAATCGGGTTCGGTTTTTCAATCGGGACGGGTTTTTCGGAACGATTTCGGAACGGGTTTTCCGGGTTTTTATGCCCACCCCTAGTCACTACTAGCTCATTCCTTTTTTAAAAAAAAAACAAAAAGAAAAAAAAGTTGCTTTTATTTTATCTTTCCTTTGTATAAAAAAAAAAAAAAAAACTATATTCGGATCTCGTCTTGTGTTGCGACGGCACAGAGCCGTTCGTTCATCTATCTCTTTGCCATTTATTTGTAATATATGTGTCACCCACCCGCAGCTCTCAACGTCATTTCTATCCCATCTCAACGGCCGGCCCTTCCAAACCAACTTCTCGCCAATCTTCCGTCTTCTAAGTTCTAACACTAGCTGATGAGTCTCTCTATCGCCGGACACCAAATTCTTCAATTCTAATTTTGAGTACACGGCAAGTGAAGAATGATTCATTCGTTCTTCTACACATACGGTTGACGATTGCGAATTGGGAGGCCTGAAGCTTTTCAATCATATGTCAGACCTGAAGTTCTTCCACTTCGCCACATCCGATAGTGGTCCGCGCTTTACAAAGACGTGCTCGATGGCGAATTAACTGCCGAAGCTATCGCGATCATTCCATTTATCCCAGAAGATGTATCTCCTTGCGGCCAATCCAAGCTCTTCCGGTTAGTTGAAGCTTCTGTCTTGATCGTTGTGCTTGCTGAACTTAATTTTGGAAAGAATGACTTCATCTCAATTCAGTGCTTTTTTTTTCTTTTGTAAACTACTGAATTACAAACTCAAAGGAGGCTCTAAAAGAGTTGCAAAAGTGTTCTCCAAATTCAAAGCAACCATAGCTAGGAGATCCACCGCTACCTTGTTGGTTTCACGATAAACGCCTAGTTTAGATGGTTCTAAAGTAGCTCCTATCATCGAATGTATAATTCTGCTTTTTTTATAATAGAGAATATTCCCTTATATTTTTAATCCACCATCATTTCTTTCTTTGCTTCAACTGATATTCTGTAAATGCTCCACTTCACTGCTCTATAATTTTCCTTTTGAAAATTGATGGCAGGAAATTCTCCTTCATTATCGAGGGATAACATGAAAATGTTTATTCTTATATGATGGATATACGCCCAATTTGAACCCGTTGACTTCCGAACCGTTGTTTTATCATTCCGTTAATGATTGTAAATCGAAACTTCAACCCGAACACTTCGCGAGAACATCAACGGCTCGGACGAGGCCGAAGCGCTCGTCCGGCCGAGGCAAACTCACCTAGGGGAGATCGGGTGGCCACACCCGACCTCCCCTAGGGGAGATCGGGTCAGCCAACCCGATCTCCCCTAGGGGAGATCGGGTGGACCAACCCGATCTCTCCTAGGAGAGATCGGGTCGGCCAACCCGATCTCTCCTAGGAGGGACGGGGTTGGCCAACCCCATCCTCCCTAGGAGGGGTTGGGTGCCCTCACCCAACCCCTACCCTTGGGGGTCGGATTTGAAAAACCCGTCCCGATTGAAAAACCGAGAAGGTAGGGGAGATCGGGTTGGTCCACCCGATCTCCCCTAGGGGAGATCGGGTCGGCCAACCCGATCTCTCCTAGGAGAGATCGGGTCGGCCAACCCGATCTCTCCTAGGAGGGACGGGGTTGGCCAACCCCATCCTCCCTAGGAGGGGTTGGGTGCCCTCACCCAACCCCTACCCTTGGGGGTCGGATTTGAAAAACCCGTCCCGATTGAAAAACCGAGAAGGTAGGCGGAGTAAGACCTTAGGGTACGGAGAAGGTAGGCGGAGTAAGCCGAGTGTGGGAGTCCAAAAAATGGTGCCGGGGCCCTTGGGGGAAGAGAAAAACCCCTACCTTGGAATCGACTTGGTCAAAACTCGAATTCGACTCGAAATATTTCGAGTCGGGATGAGCTCGAGTTGAGTTGTTTAGTATGTCAAGTCGTGCCCAAGCTCGATAATACTCGGCTCGAAATACTTGCGAGTCTAATCAAGTTTTATAATATAGATAATTTATCCGAGTCCTTGAAGAGTTGAGCTTGATTATCTTATTGTGATGTATAATGACCTTCCGAGTCGGGTCGAGTAGTCATGAGAAAAGCTAACTTATTGTGATGTATAATGAGATTACCAGTCGAGTCGAGACAAGTTCGATTAAATCAAGCTTGGATGTGAGTCGAGTTCGAGTTTTAAAAATTTGAGCTCGACCATTTTCGAGATCGGTACATTTTAATCAAGTTGAGTTTGAAAGATACACAACTCAGATCATCGTTTACGCCCCTAGCAGAGTGTTGTCGCATATAATTATCCGAACTATTTATTTACTAATTCAATATTAGTGGTTATGTATTATTTTATATATATTAATATGCATATATATGAATAAAGTATTTTTAATCAATATACTTGACATACATTATATAAGATATATAAAGAAAAAAAATTCAATAATACATATTTTTCCTGATATTTCTATATTATTATTATATTATATTAGCAAATATATGTAAATATTGTAGTATATAATAATAAAGTAAGTTTTTAATGTATAAAACATATATACAATTTTTTTATAAGAATAAGTAATATTAATTAAGAATAAGTAATATTAATTGTTAAGTTTTTTAAAAATAGAAAATAATAAAAAATAAAACATTGCAAAAGTGCTTTTCCAGAAAGTACCCTGACTTTCAGAAAGTAGTGTTTTAAAAAAAGATACTTTGAATTTGTGTTACTAAACGCTCCAGCTTTCGCCTAAAGTGCTTTTAAAGGTAAAAACACTTTGAGAATGTATTCCCAAACACCTATAATCCACCACCGGTTGAGAAATCATATTGAAATAAATTCAATTTCCCATCATCCAAAGGAAATTAGAGTGAACAAAACATCTGCAAAAATCCCATCTTTCCTCCTCTAAATTAAATATACATACGATCTACAAACACCCTATGTCTAATAGCCTACCAGCAAGTAATAAAATTCTCTACTGTGCACTCAACAGGTGATGCCCTGAAAAATCAGATCCGGTCTAAGCTCATCTTCTTCAATGCAACCACCAAAAATGCATTTCTAATCAACCAACTAGATTAGCTCAGCTGTCCTGCATATGCATCTTCTCCATCTGAGTTGTTCAAGCAGGCAGGGCAGCAGGTTAGTTTAATGTCAGAGCTCTCTCTGATATTATTTATCAATGCCTACACATCTTCTTGATACAGACCAAGTCATTAATATTATGTATTACCACTAGTTTCACTGTCAGATGCATCACCAAGCCTCGCAATCGCTTCAACAAGGGCCAATTCATGCTCCTGCATCAGAGTAGTCATTATTATTGCCAAAAAAGAAAGACCAGCAGCAACTACATAGAAAGAAAGAAAGAAAGAATGAGAATCTTACTTACTTTTAGCATTTTCTTTGCCTTGAAGATTTCAGCAGGATCAGGATTACTAGCAACGAAGACCCTTGACACCTGAAAATTCAATGAAATTACCCTGTGAATTTAGAATTTCTTTCTTTGCCTCTTATATATAATAATAATAATTATGTAACAACCTCCTTCACCAGTGATCTGGTGTTGAAAACTCCAATGTCAATCTGGTTATTTATTAGTTCCGTCAATTTCATGGATTCTGGTGCTGTCCCATTGCAGCCTTTGCTCTGGCCTAAGGCACCACGGTTTTTTTCACTCGATATTGAAGATGGATCTTCTTCCCACTGTGTATCATCAGGAGGCATCTGTCATTAACTAAACATAATTAGTACAAAGAGAAGCCAGAATGAGCATATCCATAATTACCCTGTTCTTGAAAGCATAAAATATCCGTATAGCCAAAGAAAACATTTTAAATTCTATCTGATAAAGAAAGAAACCAAAAAATTGAAGTGCATCTAGAGAATTACTTACAGCCTCGTCATAGACACAGTTGTCCTCTGGCAATCTCATCCAAACCTTTCTTCCACTGTGTGGATCAGGTTCCACCGATGGATAATCAAGTAAACTATTACCCAGACCAGAAGGATATGAAATCGGGTTCGCAGAGGCATAACTAGACAAATGCTGTACCTGCATCGGTTGTTTAACCTTTTATAGCTTACAACACTTATAAGTAGAAAACTAATCAAATCTATACATACATACATTATTAAAAAGTAGCAGAAAGAATAATACTCACCGATGCAGAAATTCTCCGTTTCTTGCTAGTTGTATTGAGCGTAACTTGATTTCCACCAGTTTGTCTCCACTCCCTGGCAACCATCATATTAATGTTAAATAGGGAGGTTCCATGTCTCATATAATATATTTTCCAAACAAAAAAAAGAAAAAGGGTGATAATATCCAAACCTTATGTGGTGAATTGTGTCATCAGCTTTAACCTTTGAGAGAAGCTCCCTGTGTTCATCATCCGATACTCTAAGTTCCTTCCTAAGTTCTGCCATCAAGCTTTCTTTCTCCTGTGATCACGGAGATGATAATAATTTAGATTTGAAATTTTATAAACCCTAAATTAACGAGGCAGTAAAATAAAATACCCAAGAGATTGCATCTGACTGAGCCTGGAACGCACAGAGGACAGAAGCGTATGCTCCTTGCTCCAAACTATGTATTTTGGCCTCTATATGGAGGGAGGGCTTTGAGGAGGGAGGTGCTAAATCATCTACTACGCTATGCCTTCTTCTATCCCCACCACGTCCTCGCTTTGAAATCCTGGTATGATAGGACGGAGGAAGATCGTCATCAGTGCCTGATAAGTGTTCCACATTTACGTCAATCAATTTGTGACAAAGTCCCAACTCCCAAACACAATATTCACCAGTAGCTAACTGGGTTACAAATACGTTAAGCCATGAAAGATACACAGATTCAGTATTTACTGGAGCTTATTCCATGACTAAGAGAGCAATTGCAACGTGTTCGCAAGATAAAGGAAAAAAAAACCCTAAATTTCTACAAAATTGGAAGTTGATGAATCTTCGTAATTGAGAAGGTTGCGTGCGTGGGATCGATTGGATAGGCAGAGAAGAAGCATGACACAAAGAAATCACTTACCGCTGCTAATTAGAGTTTCGTAGTCCATATCTCCACTAGCCCTAATCGTAACGAATCGAAGCGAGATTTTCGAGAATTGAGGAGGCTTCGGAAGAACGGAACTACGCAGGAAGAAATTCAGTGCTGCGGAGACAGATAGGGCTCCCGCAGCCGAGACCGGCGGAGGAGGGGGAGAGCGGGAAGGGAGAATCGACGAGGACCTCAACTAGGGCAACGTGAGATTTCGCAGATCGGATAAGAAGAGGTGCGAAACGTTTCTTTAAGTTTCATCTTTCTGATTCTTATATATTTATAGAAGAGGAGGTGTAAAATGTAAATAACCGGCGGTTTCGCCCAATCTTTAAACTATTGTGCTGAATGCACCCTTACGTCCATTGAAGCTGCCAAATACATATTAAACTCTCAAAATGTTACAAGTGTTACCCGTCATTAATTTTCACTTACTCTTTTCTCGTCTTTCTATTATCTTTCATAAGCACCACCATGTTTATGGTACATTTTTTTTTTCACTTTTCCATTGACGTAAAAGTGAACTATATAGAGAAATTGAAATTAATAATGGTATGATACAAATTCTAGGTGTAGCTAAATAAAATTCATACTTTTGGATTTTTTACTTATGTTATAATTAAGTCCTCATTAATAGTAAAAAGAGCAAAAACATGGTACTTGTAAAGTATGCTAAAAAAGCCCATATTTTTTCACGGGTCTACTCTTGTGTGTGGAATCACAAATGATTTTAAGAGCTTTTCTACCATGCTTGTGATGCACCATGTTTTTTTTACTACCAATGTGGATTTATTTGTAATATAGGTAAAACTTTAAAAGTATGAAAAAATAGGAAATTTTTTAACTATACCTAATATTTGTATCATACTATTAAACATAACAAATTCCATATGAGGTTCACTTTTAAGGCAATACAAAAAAAAAAAAAATTGTATCACAAGCACGGTGCTTGTTGAGCATAGTAGAAAGACCTATGATTTCAATGTGGTTAAAATTCTCCATTTTTTCCACTAAAATTCTCCAAATTTGAACTATGGGGTGTTGGATCACGGTTGGAACTCCGGTACGTCCTTGACGGAAATCCGAACTCCTTCGCTCCAAGTAATCCTGCAAGAAGGGGATAGACTGGGCGGTGACCCAGAATCCCCCTCCGATGCTTAAATGAGTATCTCGATGCAGGCAAGCAAGTATGAGTATGTAAGTATGTCAACGTATCAATCCTGAGGTAACTCCTTCCTTTATATATGGGAGGGATTACCTCAGTTACTTGTTGGGATAACTGCCACGTTCCGCTTATCTCGGCCAGTAACCCACGTTCCGTCTTTTCCTGTCACTTCCCCACTATGTTGATAGTGGGCGTGTTTCTCGGTCTCGTGCTCTGGTGGCAAGTCCCGACGGAAGTCGGGGACTCCAGAGTTATCTCCTTTGCTCACCGCTCGGGGCCCCTCGTCATTGGGACAGGGCCAATCTTCTCAGGGATTCAATATCGGGGCCTACTCAAAGGCATAATATCGGGGCCAACTTAAAGGCGTATCATCGGGGCCTACTTAAAGGCATAATATCGGGAGCGTTCAGCTCATACATCGGGACCGACCTTGTCGGGACCCTTCGTATTGATCTTCTAAGCCTCGTTCGGGGCCCAGTGGGCCTACTTCACCGTTTAGTCGTCGTTAATGGGCCTAACGGCTATATCAAAACCCATCGTAGGGATGATATTTGCCGCCAAATGAATCAATACTCCAATTTAAACAAACATTTCAATACTAAATTTTCTTGATGGTTACCTCGAAATTGGATTCAATTACGACCATACTCCATTAACGTTCACTCCACGTATATTCTATCTCTGTTTAACTCCACCTAGTATTCTCCCATTACTATCCCACTCAGTATAACACCATAACCACCTGTTTGCCTAGCATCTTCCCATGAGACGTCGAAGTTGACTTTAACCACATTGAGTCAGTTTTTCCCAAGAAGCCATTCTCGTTGACAAAACAACTGTCAGAAATACATGGGGTAAATATGCAATTTCCAAAGTTTAAGGACCAAATTGTAATACTATTAAAATTCAAGGACTAACAAAAATTAGTCAAGTTTCGATATTTGATATCTAATTACGTAAATTAACATGTAAAATATGCACCGTACCAAAATTGGTTCAAAATCGACCGAATAGTGAAAACGGTGGTTTTATTCTGATGCCCGTGCGGAACACAGTCTCCTTAAGGCATGTACTACCTCATGAAGGAAGAAGTACCACTTTCTCATTTTATTTTGAGGAGAAGAGTGGGTTCTTTAAATATGAGAGGAATGGAGATGATTGAGTAAAACTACTGAATGTGGTACAAATATTTTCACAAATTCAATTCGCCCAATTTTGGGCTTGTGAAAAAAAATCAGCCCAAATATTATTAAGACTTTAAAACTAAATATCCAAAACAAGCCCATTGTCTAACAACAACTTCCTGTCGTGTCCTATGTTTCACTGAGCACTCCCATAACACTTTTTGCTCTATTTGAAAGGATATGCCACATGAACACCTTCAATGGTTTTCATTAGTATTATTACTCTTTGGCCGCAGGGGTATCACTGTTGGATTACGGGGCTAAATACTACGGAAACATAAACACGGTACATGCTAGTAATCAGAATTACACAACGGAAAATGTGTACACACCTTAAACCTTTTTCGTTGTCCCAAGATCTTGCTGAAAGAGTTCTCGATCCACCGGACGGAACCCGTAGAGGTTCTTGTTAAGGAAACCCGTATAGTTCGTCGTGTCTTCCTGTTCCGGACCTCCCAATATCGGTATCGGAGGGTTTTGATTTTACGAAAAATCTTCTGAAGCGGATCTCCTTCTTCAAGATTCCCCGATATTCTGAGGATAATCACCGAATCCGAAAAGATTTCTCGGTCACTCAACTATTAAATGCAGCAGGTGACGAAGCGACGGTTTTGGTACCCGTGCCTGTTTTTTCTGAAAAGGTACTTTATAGCCGTTTTGTCTCTAGTGTTTTGACGATTCGGATTGAGGCGTTTAATCTTCAACGGTTCAGATTGCAACGTCTCTTTGGCTGTCCTCTCTCCTATAAAACCCCAAATCTTGGCACTATTCAGTTCTCCTTTACCGTTTCATTCTCTGCGTTTTCAAAAGCTCGAGCTCTCTTTTCTTTCTCTAATCAACACTCCGGCGACCGGAATCTACGACCCTCAAGATCATCCTTTCTTCTCCGATTCAACATGTCTGGTAAGATTTTCTCCTTCGATTCCGAAGAGACTTGTTAGTATAGTTTTTCTTTTATCTCAATTAACTTACCCGAACTTTTGCGGAAATCGACTGTGCTTTTTCTTGCTCTGATTACTTTCCAGACGGTGAGTTCAGTTCTGGGGGGAGGAAGCCCTTCAAGTTCGATTACGCTTGCAATGAGATTTCTGACACTGCAGGGGTGCATTACTTCCACCTGGGAGCCTCGCTTCCCTTTTCCTTGGCCCCGCGTCCCGGGTGACCCTGTGGCCACTCGTCCCCGGGAAGTGGAGGTATTTGTCTCTACCGGGAAAATATCGGCAGGAATCCGATTCCCCTTCTGTGGGGACATAGTCGAGATGTGTGCATATTACAAGACACATCCGACTACTTTCTCCCCCACGTCATCTGTGTGTGGAATGCTTTCCGCGTCCTCTGCTTCCGTCAACAATGGCCCTTTAGCCTCCGACTCTTCCAGACCTTCTATGGACTGAAGTGCAATGATGCCGGGGTCTGCGCCTTCTACCCGCGGATGTCGAAGTGGAGCAAGGCGCAGCTCTCTCGGTACAGCTGGAATGGTGACACCTGGAAGGTCGCCAAGGGTCGGGGGCTCATCACTGACTCGGGGCCCGACAACAGTGGCTGGAAGATGAATTATTTCTTCATCCGAAACAGCTCCATCCCATGGCCCCGATGGGAGGTTGAGGCGGACCCTGCTCCCGCTTTCCACACTTACTCCGAGGAGGATTTCCAGATTCTCCACTGCATCCAGCTTTATCGTTGGGGGGAATCTTTCACTCCCCTCGACGCCAACTCCATCGGGGAGCGGGACCTGGTTCTGACCGGGATCCGACTCCTTGATATCGTGTCCGGGGGTCAACTCTTCGACGGCTCTTCTAACCTCGTTCCTTGGGTAATATTCTAACCGTCTTGCTGACCAATCTCGTGCTTAAGCAGGCGGAGACTGATGCTGTCCCACGCCCCGCGAGGAAGAGGAAGTCTTCAAAGAGGGCTGCTTCCTCGTCGGCACCTCCCACCTCGGAGCAAATCAAACGGGCCCGGGTGGAGAAGATGGAGCAGATCTTCAACACCAAGACTCCCGAGGAAGGTAAACAGCTCCGCTTAACAATTCAATTGTACAGGAGGCGTATTCCTAAGGAGTTAATCCCCTCCGATAAAGGAGCCAGGATCGAAGGGGTCAAACGCATCCTGCAAGGAGAAACTCCCCGCGTCCTCAAAGCGGGTTACTACAATTATCACGGGAAGGACCAGTACCTCTCCCGTCGCGTCATTTGGTGTAAGGACCCTGACCAACTTCCTGACTTTATTTCTGAAGCTTCTCGTCCTCCAGCTGCAGGTCGATCGGGAGCTGGAGTTTCGGCGGGGGAGCCTCCCTCCGACGCACGGGTCGGGGAGCCCCTCTTTTCTCTTCCTGCACCCGGGGGATCGGGGATTGAAGACGTCCCGACGGACGGCCAGTTCCGTCGGGTGATGGACCTGGATGTCTCCCATTCTTCTGAGGAGGCCAGCGGGGACCAGCCCCTGATTCGTCGTCGGGGGGCGAGGCAGACACCGCCGGAGCCGACTCCCGAAGGGCCGCCTCCGTCTTCTCCGGCCCAGCAGCAGTCACCGGTCTTGAGCCTGACTCCCGAGAGGACGGTGGGCTCACATGGCGGCTCGGAGGCCCGCGCCTCCGACACCCAGGGCGTCGTTCCCCCTCTCCCCTTGGACGGGAGCTTCTACCAACTTTATTCCCCCGACCAGGCGGCGGCTCCTTGGACCCCGATCGAGTCGTTGCGGGGGGGTCCCGCTGCGTCGGGATGATGTGTCCACGGAGCTGGGTCTGCACCTGCTAGCAGGCTCAGTTCCACCATCCATGAAGTTCCCGCTCTCCCTGGCTCGAGAGGACATCCACGCGGACATTCGCGCCATGGCCGTTCGTCGTGTGGAGGTAAGATTTCCTGTCTTTACACTTAGTATATATAAGGCGTGATATTTTCGTGTACTGACCTCTTTTCTTCTTCTTCGCAGGAAATGGCGGACCAACACCACTGTTTCGGGTATGTCCTGGCCTTGGAGGAGGCCCTGGAGCAGGAGCTTGCCATGGCGGCCCCCGAGGTCTTGGCCAAGCTCAAGGAGGATCTGACTGCCTCTGAGTCGTCAAAGGGGAAGTTGGTTAAGGAGCAGGCCCTCCTTAACCAGAAGACTCGGGACCTCTTGAGGCAGGTCCATGATTTTGAGAGGCTGCTGAAGCAGGAGCGCCAAAGGCTCAGTGAGGAGCAGCAGGGGCGCGTGGAGGATCGGGACAGGCATGTCCTTGAGAAGAAGGCCCTCGAGGACTCCAAGGCGAGGCTGGAAGCCGAGAAGAAGGCCCTCGAGGATGCCAAGGCAGGGCTGGAGGCTGAGAAGGTCCTTCTCTCCAACCGGTCCCAGCAGATGGAGCGGGAACTTGCTGAGTTCCCCACCAAGCTGGCCGAGGCTGAGGCCACCCTGCATAATGATGTTGAAGAGCTCCATCTGGAGTATGGTGGTGCCATCGATTTCACCAAGTCTTAGACCCTCGCCCCCTTTGCGGAGAGGTACCTCAACCTTTCTAAGAAGAGTGACGAGGCCAACACCCCCGAGGGGGCTGCGGGTGCTGAAGGCACGGTGGAACTTCCAAGTCCAGAACTCCCGACAACTGAGCCCCCGATGATCGACCCTTCACCGGCTGACTTCCCCGAGTCCGATCCTCCCGCGGACAATCTTTCAGAGTCCGGTCCCCCGACCACGGAGCCTTCTGCCACAGACCTCGTGGATCCTACTCCCCTCGACGCTGCCAAGGATCAAGCTTGATTGCTTTATTTTCAAATCCTTGTAATTTCCTTTTTTGTCGTGAACCTCCTAGATCTTTATTATATCAGTCTTTTTTGGTTCTGATCATCACCGCACCACTTAAGGTGAATTAACTACGCAACTTAAGGCAATTCGATCATATCCCTTAGAGTAATTTTGGCGCGTCACTTAAGGCATTTTACCCCCACCACTTAAGGCAATTTAATCGTGCCACTTAAGGCGGAACCACGCCACTTGAGGTGATTTAATCGCGCCATTTAAGGAAACTTATCTACACCACTTAAGGCGATTTAATCGTGCCATTTAAGGCGAAACCACACCACTTAAGTTGATTTAATCGTGCCCTTTAAGGCGGAACCATGCCACTTAAGGCGATTTAATCATGCTTAGAATAATAAGTCTTAGCATAGTCTTGTCGGAAGCAACCTCTTTATTCATTGATGGCTCAACTTGCACCACTGAAGGCGACTTAATAAACAACTTGCACCACTAAAGGCGACTTAATAAATAACTTGCACCACTGAAGGCGACTTAATAAATAACTTGCACCACTGAAGGCGACTTAACATCAAACATGACATTTCTTCAAGTGTTCGCCACTGAAAGAATGCTTCAACACATTGCCATTGAGGTCTTCCAACTTGTACGCATTCAGAGCTGGCATCCCCACGACCTTATAAGGCCCTTCCCATTTTGGTGACATCTTGTTGATCCGATCCAAAATGGTAAATTCGTTCCGACGCCAAACCAGTTCCCCGACAAAGAACTGTCGAGACTTGACTCGTCGATTATAATATCGGGCTGTTGCCAAGCGCATCCGGGCTTGGGCCTCCTCGGCACTCCGCCTCTTTTTTTCGACCAAGTCCAAGTCCAGACGCCTCATTTCATCATTCGAGAGAGGTTCGTAATACCTCGTCCGATGGGATGCCACAGCTATTTCGACGGGAGCCACTACTTCCGTGCCATAAACGAGGCCAAACGGAGTCTCCCCAGTCGATCGCTTGGGTGTCGTTCTAACAGCCCAAAGCACATTTTCCAGCTCATCCAGCCATTTGCCCTTCAATGCTTGGACCCTCTTCTTCAGGCCATCCATCACGATCTTGTTGGCTGATTCCACCTGTCCATTGGTTTGAGCATGACGGACAGAGGCTGTCCGATTCTCAATCTTCAGTTCTTCCAAGTACTCCTTCCACTGGGCCCCGTTAAACGGAGGGCCATTATCGCTGATCACCACCTTGGGGATCCCATATCGGGATATGATATGAGTCTGGAGTAATTTGAGGATATGGTTCCCCGTTGTCTTGGCCAATGCCTTGGCTTCTATCCATTTCGAAAAATAATCAATAGCCACGACTAAATATCGACACTGACCTTTTGCAACTGGAAGGGGTCCCACAAAGTCGATTCCCCACTGCGCGAAGGGCCAAGAACTCTTGATGGACGTCAAATCGGCAGCTGGAGCCACGATATTCGGGGCGTACTTCTGGCAAGCGTCACAAGATCGGACCAGCACCGTTGCCTCCTTGTTCATCGAGGGCCAGTAATAGCCCAGGTTTAGCACTTTCCTCACGTTGGATCGGGCACCTTCATGACAGGCCAAATATCCTTACTACACCTCCCTAAGGATCCGAGCTGTGTCGGGCTCGGCCACGCATTTCAGATAAGGAGTTAAATACCCCTTTTTGTACAGCTGATTGTCCACCATCACATAATTGGGCGCGATTCGGCGTATTTTGCCAGCTGCTACTTCATCATCGGGGACTGCCCCCGTAGTCAGATACGCGGCTATCGGGGTCATCCAAGTGGGCTCTTCTGATCCGAACTCAATGGCACATACCTCCGACTGATCAGTGGTTGACAGGAACACCTTCTCCAAGAAATGCACCTTCCGACTTTCATCGAGGGGTGCCCCCAAGGCAAACTTGCTTTAGGCGTCTGCTTCCACATTATCCTCCCTCGGGATTGCCTCAATATCGAAGCTCTTGAAACTCTCCTTCAGGGTTTGCACCTCCCGAAGGTATTTCTTCATCATTGGGCTCTTTGCTTCGTATCGCCCCTGGACTTGGTTCACGATCAGGCTAGCATCGCACTTCACCTTTAAATGACCAACTCTCGTTCCTTTAGCAATCTTGAGGCCAGTGATGAGAGCCTCATATTCAGCTTCATTGTTGGTGGCCCTAAATGTTAAGGCCAAGGCATATCGGAGGGGCTCGCCTCCGTCTGGTGGTATCAGTACGAAGCCTGCTCCCGATCCTTCTGAACTTGAGGAGCCATCGGTGTACATCTCCCAAGTATTTTCGGCGTCGGGCTGTTCTGACTGCTCTGTTATTGGGACCTCTGTGGTTGCCCCCTCTACAGGGCCCGCTTCTTCTAGATCGGGCCTGTAGACTCTGCTATGAAATCCGCTAACGCCTGGCCCTTAATAGCCGTTCTCGGAGCAAAGTGAATGCGGAACTCACTAAGCTCGACTGCCCATTTCACTAATCTCCCCGACGCATCAGGTCGGTTCAAAAAATGTTTCAATGGCTGATTCGTCAAAACAGTAATCTCATGCGCATGGAAGTAAGGCCTCAGCTTCCGAGCAGTAACAATCAACGCATAGAGATACTTCTCAACGGCGGGATAATTCATTTCAGATTTGGCGAGTGCCTTGCTTACATAATAGACGGGGACTTGGCTACCCTCTACAATTTTCACTAAGACAGAGCTAACAGCAAATTCAGAAACATCCAAATACAGATAGAGTGGCTCGCCTGGGATGGGCTTCGCCAATGGCGGGAGGGTGCGAAGGTGCTGCTTGAGTGCCTGGAACGCCTCTTCACACTTGGAAGTCCACTCAAACTTCTTGTTGGCCCTCAATACTTCAAAAAATGGCATGGATCGGTCGCTTGCCTTGGACAGGAAACGATTCATCGCGGCCAATCGGCCATTCAGCACATGCACCTCCCGATGGTTAATCGGGGACTTCATCTCCTCGATCGCGTTCAGCTTCTCAGAGTTCACCTCGATTACCCTTTGGCTCACCATAAAGCCCAGGAACTTCCCTGAGTGCACTCCGAAGGCACACTTGGTGGGGTTAAGCGAACTTGATGAAGCCTCATCCGCTCGAATGCTGTGGCCAAGTTGTGCACATGATCCTCGGCCCGTCGGGACTTCACCAACATGTCATCCACATAGGCTTCCATTGTTTTCCCCAGCATATCCCCGAACAGCTTATTCACCATCCTCTGGTAAGTTGCACCTGCATTGATCAGTCCAAAGGGCATGACATCGTAATGATAGATGTCGCTATCAGCATAGAAGGCGGTATGGGGGGCATCCTTCTTGGAAATCTTGATCTGATTGTAGCCGGAGTAAGCATCCATAAAGCTCAGCAGCTCATGTCCCGATGTGGCATCTACCAGCTGGTCGATCCTCGGGAGCGGGTAGCAATCCTTCGGGCATGCCTTGTTCAGGTCGCGAAAGTCAACGCACATCTGCCATTTGCCATTGCTCTTCTTCACCAGGACTGGGTTGGCGACCCAGGTCTGGAATCAGAGCTCCTTAATGAATCCAGCATCGAGCAACCTGCCCACCTCTTGCTGGATCGCAATCTTCTTGTCGGCACCCATCGGGCGCCTTCTCTGTGTAATCGGCTTGATCGCGGGATCAATCTTCAGCTCATGAGTAATCACATCGGGGCTAATTCCTGGCATGTCACTCGGGGACCAGGCAAACGGCTCCATGAACTTCTTCAACAGATCAATTAATTCTCGGGTCGTCTCCTCAGTCAGAGCGGACCCGATTTTTACCTTCCTCTGAGGTCCATCAATCTCAACTTACTTCAAATCTTCCATCGGGGCGGGACGCCAGAACTCCTCTTGAGGATTAGCGTCAGTCTGGAAAACAGTCATAGCCTCCCGATTCCTCCTTCGGGTGGCATTGACATAGCACCTCCTAGAAGCTATCTGATCGCCCTGGACCTCCCCGATTCCGTGGTCAGTCGGGAACTTCTTCGCCGTTTAGTCACCGTTAATGGGCCTAACGGCTATATTGAAACCCATCATTTGCCCCCAAGACCCGAGGGACTTATAGTTCGTCGTGTCTTCCAACTTCGGACCTTTCGATATTCCGATAATAATCACCGAATCCGAAAAGATTTCTCGATTACTCCCCTATTAAATGTGAGGAGTGATGAAGTGACGGCTTGAGTGCCCGTGCTTGCTTTTCTGAAAAAGCGCTTTATAGCCGTTTTGTCTCTAGTGCTTCGACGATTCAGATCGAGGCGCTTAATCTTCAACGGTTCAGATTGCAACGTCTCTTTGGCTGTCCTCTCCCCTATAAAATCCCAAATCATGGCACTATTAGTTCTTCTTTACCGTTTCATTCTCTGCGTTTTCAAAAGCTCGAGCTCTCTTTTCTTTCTCTGATCAACACTCTGTGGACCAGAATCTCCGACTCTCAAGATCATCCTTTCTTCTCCGATTCGTCATGTCTGGTAAGGCTTTCTCCTTCGAATCCCAAAGAGACTTGTTAGCATAGTTTTTCTTTTATCTCTGTGATCTTACATGAACTCTTGTGGAAATCGATTGTGTTTTTTCTTGCTCTGATTACTTTCCAGACGGTGAGTCCAGTTCTGGGGGGAGGAAGCCCTTCAAGTTCGATTACGCCTACAATGAGATTTCCGACACTGCCTATAATGCAGCTCTCCGAGAGGGGTGCATTACGTCCACCTGGGAGCCTCGCTTCCCTTATCCTTGGCCTCGTGTCCCGGGTGATTCTACAGTCACTCGTCCCCTGGAAGGGGAGGTATTTGTCTCCACCGGGCAAATATCGGCGGGGATCCGCTTCCCCTTCTGCGGTGACATGGTCGAGATGTGTAAACATTATAAAACACATCCGACCACTTTCTCCCCCCATGCCATCCGCGTGTGGAATGCCTTTCGCGTGCTTTGCCTCCGCCAACAATGGCTGTATAGCCTCCGACTCTTCCAGACCTTCTATGGGCTAAAGTGTAATGACGTCGGGGTCTGTGCCTTCTATCCGCGGATGCCTAAGTGGAGCAAGGCGCAGCTCTGTCGGTACAGCTGGAATGGCGATACCTGGAAGGTTGCCAAGGGTCGGGGGCTCATCACTGATTCGGGGCTCGATAACAGCGGTTGGAAGAGGAGTTACTTCTTCATCCGAAACAGCTCTATTCCGTGGCCCCGATGGGAGGTTGAGGCGGATCCTGCTCCCGCTTTCCACACTTACTCCGAGGAGGATTTCCAGATTCTCCACTGCATCCAGCTTTATCGTTGGGGGGACTCTTTCACTCCCCTCGACGCCAACTCCATCGGGGAGCGGGACCTGGTTCTGACCGGGATCCGACTCCTTGATATCGTGTCCGGGGGTCAACTCTTCAACTGCCCTTCTAACCTCGTTCCTTGTGTAATATTCTAACCGTCTTTTCATTTTCGTCTTTGCAGCTAAGAAGGTTTCACTGCTGACCAATCTCGTGCTTAAGCAGGCGGAAACTGATGCTGTTCCACGCCCCGCAAGGAAGAGGAAGTCTCCAAAGAGGGGCGCCTCCTCGTCGGCACCTCCCACCACGGAGCAAATCAAACGGGCCCGGGTGGAGAAGATGGAGCAAATCTTCAACACCAAGACTCCCGAGGAAGGTAAACAACTAAGTTCCGCAATTCGATTATACAAGAGTCGTATTCCTAAGGAGTTAATCCCCTCCGATAAGGGAGCCAGGATCGAAGGGATCAAACGCATCCTGCAGGGAGAAACTCCCCGCGTCCTCAAGGCGGGATACTACAATTATTACGGGAAGGACCAGTACCTCTCCCGTCATGTCATCTGGTGTAAGGATCCTGATCAGCTTCCTGACTTTATTTCTGAAGCTTCTCATCCTCCAGCTGCAGGTCAATCGGGAACTGGAGCTTCCGCGGGAACGCCACCCTCCGACGCCCAGGTCGGAGAACCTCTCTTGTCGCTTCCTGCCCCGACAAGATCGGGGGCCGAAGAAACCTTGACGGATGGCCAATTCTGACGGGTGGTTGATCTGGACGTCTCCCATTCTTCTAAGGAGGCCGGCGAAGACCATCCCCTGGTTCATCGTCGGGGGGCGAGGCAGACCCCGTGGAGCCAACTTCCGAAGGGCTACCTCCATCTTCTCCGGCGCAGCAGCTTTCGCTGGGTTCTCATGGCAGCTCGGAGGCACGTACCTCCGACGCTCAGGCCGTTCCTCCTCCTTTCCCCTTAAACGGGAGCTTCTATCGGCTTTATGCCCCCGACCAGGCGGCAGCTCCCTGGACCCCGATCGAGTCACTACAGGGGGTTCCGCTACGTCGGGACAATTTGTCACCGGAACTGGGTCTGCACCTACTGGCAGGTTCAGTTCCGCCGTCCATGAAGCTTCCACTTTCTTTGGCCCCCGAGGACATCCATGGGGACCTTCGCGCTATGGCCGTCCGCCGTGTGGAGGTAAGTCTTCCTGTTTTCACACTTAGTGTATAATGTAAAATATTCTCATGTACTAACCTCCCATCTTTTCTACAGGAGATGGCGGACCAGCACCGCTGCTTCGGGTATATCCTGGCCTTGGAGGAGGCCCTGAAGGAAGAGCGAGCCAAAGCAGCCCCCGAGGTCTTGGCAAAGCTCGAGGACGATCTGGCTGCCTCCGAGTCGTCAAAGGGGAAGTTGGTTAAGGAGCAGACCCTCCTTAACCAGAAGACTCGGGACCTCTTGAGGCAGGTCCACGATTTTGAGAGGCTACTGAAGCAGGAGCGCCAAAGGCTCAGTGAGGAGCAGCAGGGGCGCGTGGAGGATCGGGACAGGCATGTCCTTGAGAAAAAGGCCCTCAAGGACGCCAAGGCGGGGCTAGAAGCCGAGAAGAAGGCCCTCGAGGATGCCAATGCGGGGCTGGAGGCTGAGAAGGTCCTTCTCTCCAACCGGTCCCAGCAGATGGAGCGGGAACTTGCCGAGTTCCCCACCAAGCTGGCCGAGGCTGAGGCCAAGGGACGGGAAGATTATCGGGGCTCCGAAGATTTCCAACTGGACGCGGTGAAGTTCTGTACGGCGGAGGTGGAGACCACCCTGCTTAATGCTGTTGAAGAGCTCCATATGGAGTACGGTGGTGCCATCGATTTCACCAAGTCTCAGACACTCGCCCCCTTCGCGGAGAGGTACTTCAACCTTTCTGAGGAGAGTGACGGGGCTAACACCCCCGAGGGGGCTGCGGGTGCTGAAGGCACGGTGGAGCTTCCAAACGCAGAACTACCAACAACTGAGCCCCCGATGATCGACCCTTCACCGGCTGACCTCCCCGAGTCTGATCCTCCCGCGGCTAATCTTTCAGAGTCCGGTCCCCCGACCACGGAGCCTTCTGCCACAGACCTCGTGGATCCTGCTCCCCTCGACACTGCCAAGGATCAAGCTTGATTGCTTTATTTTCAAATCCTTGTAATTTCTTTCTTTGTTGCGAACCTCCCAGATCTCTATAATATCAATCTTTCTCGGTTCCGATTATCATTTGCACCACTTAAGGTGAATTAACTACGCCACCTAAGGCAATTCAATCATATCTCTTAAGAGTAATTTCAACGCGTCACTTAAGACATTTTACCCACACCACTTAAGGCGATTTAATCGTGCCCCTTAAGGCAACTTATCCACGCCACTTAAGGCGATTTAATTGTGCCACTTAAGGCGGGACCACGCCACTTAAGGCGATTTAATTGTGTCACTTAAGGCAACTTATCTACACCACTTAAGGCGATTTAATCATGCCGCTTAAGGCGAAACCCCACCACTTAAGGTTATTTAATCGCGCCCTCTAAGGCGGGACTACGCCACTTAAGGTGAAACCATGCCACTTAAGGCAATTCAGCTTCACCACTTAAGGCGATTTAAGCATACTTAGAATAATAAGTCTTAGAATAGACTTGTCGGAAGCAACCTCTTTATTCATTGATGGCTAAACTTGCACCACTGAAGGCGACTTAATAAACAACTTGCACCACTGAAGGCGACTTAATAAACAACTTGCACCACTGAAGGCGACTTAATAAATAACTTGCACCACTGAAGCGACTTAACAAGTAACTTGCACCACTGATGGCGACTTAACATCAAACATGACATTTCTTCAAGTGTTCGCCACTAAAAGAATGTTTCAACACATTGCCATTGAGGTCCTCCAACTTGTATGCATTCCGATCTGGCATCCCCACGACCTTATAAGGCCCCTCCCATTTTGGTGACATCTTGTTGATCCGATCCAAAAGGGTAAATTTGTTCCGACGCCAGACCAGTTCCCCGACAAAGAACTGTCGAGACTTGACTCGTCGATTATAATATCGGGCTGTTGCCAGGCGCATCCGAGTCTGGGTCTCCTCGGCACTCTGCCTCTTTTCTTCGACCAAGTCCAAGTCCAGATGTCTCATTTCATCATTCGATAGCGGTTCATAATACCTCGTCTGATGGGATGCCACAGCTATCTCGACGGGAGCAACTGCTTCCGTGCCATAAACAAGGCCAAACGGAGTTTCTCCAGTTGATCGTTTGGGCGTGGTTCTAACAGCCCAAAGCACATTTTCCAACTCATCCAGCCATTTGCCCTTCAAGGCATGAACCCTCTTCTTCAGGCCATCCATTACGATCTTGTTGGCTGATTCCACCTGTCCGTTGATTTGAGCATGACGGACAGACGCTGTCCGATTCTCAATTTTCAGTTCCTCCAAGTACTCCTTCCACTAGGCCCCATTAAACGGGGGGTCGTTATCGCTGATCACCACCTTGGGGATCCCGTATCGGGATATGATATGTGGCTGGAGGAATTTGAGGATATGGTTCCCCGTTGTCTTGGCCAATGCCTTGGCTTCTATCCATTTTGAAAAGTAATCAATAGCCACGACTAAATATCGACACTGACCTTTTGCAACTGGAAGGGGTCCCACCAAGTCGATTCCCCACTGCGCGAAGGGCCAAGCTTTCTTGATGGATGTCAGGTCGGCAACTGGAGCCACGATGTTCGAGGCGTACTTCTGGCAAGTCTCACAGGATCGGACTAGCATCGTTGCTTCCTTGTTCATCGAGGGTCAGTAATAACCTAGGTTCAACACCTTCCTCACGATGGATCGGGCACCTTCGTGACAGGCCAAATATCCTTCGTGCACCTTCCTAAGGATCCGATCTGTGTCGGGCTCAGCCACACATTTCAAGTAAGGAGTTAAATGCCCCTTTTTATACAGCTGATTGTCCACCATCACATAATTGGGTGCGATTCGGCGAATTTTGCCTGCTGCCACTTCCTCATCAAGGACTGCCCCCGTAGTCAGATACGCGGCTATTGGGGTCATCCAAGTAGGCTCCTCCGATCTGATCTCAATGGCGCAAACCTCTGACTGATCGGCGGTTGACAGGATCACCTTCTCCAAGAAATGCATCTTCCGACTTTCATCGAGGGGTGCCCCCAAGGCGAACTTGCTCAAGGCATATGCTTCCGCGTTATCCTCCCTAGGGATCGCCTCAATATCGAAGCTCTTGAAACTCTCCTTCAGGGTTTGCACCTCCCGAAGGTATTTCTTCATCATCGGGCTCTTGGCTTCGTATCGCCCCTGGACTTGGTTCACGATCAGGCTAGCGTCACACTTCACCTTTAAGTGACCAACTCCTGTTCCCTTAGCAATCTTGAGGCCAGTATTGAGAGCCTCATATTCAGCTTCGTTGTTAGTGGCCCTAAATGTTAAGGCCAAGGCATATCGGAGGGGCTCGCCTCCGTCTGGTGGTATCAGTACGAAACCTGCTCCCGATCCTTCTGAATTTGAGGAGCCATCGGTGTACATCTCCCAAGTATTTTCAGCGTCGGGCTGTTCCGACTGCTCTGTTATCGGGACCTCTTTGGTTGCCCCCTCTACAGGGCCCGCTTCTTCTAGATCGGGGGCTGTAGACTCTGCTATGAAATCCGCCAACGTCTGGCCCTTAATAGCCGTTCTCGGAGCAAAGTGAATGCGGAACTCACTAAGCTCGACTGCCCATTTCACTAATCTCCCCGACGCATCAGGTCGGTTCAAAAAATGCTTCACGGGCTGATTCGTCAAAACGGTAATCTCATGCGCGTGAAAGTAAGGCCTCAGCTTCCGTGCAGTAACAATCAACGCATAGAGATACTTCTCAAGGGCGGGATAATTTATTTCAGATTTGGTGAGTGCCTTGCTTACATAATAGACGGGGACTTGGCTACCCTCTACAATTTTCACTAAGACAGAGCTAACAACAAATTCGGAAATAGCCAAGTACAGATAGAGTGGCTCGCCTGGGATGGGCTTCGCCAATTGCGGGAGGGTGCGAAGGTGCTGCTTGAGTGCCTGGAACGCCTCTTCACACTTGGCAGTCCATTCAAACTTCTTATTGGCCCTCAATACTTCAAAAAACGGCATGGATCGGTCGCTTGCCTTGGACGGGAAGCGGTTCATCGCGGCCAATCGGCCATTCAGCACCTGCACCTCCCGATGGTTAATCAGGGACTTCATCTCCTCGATTGTCCTCAGTTTCTCAGGGTTCACCTCGATTCCCCTCTGGCTCACCATAAAGCCCAGGAACTTCCCTGAGTGCACTCCGAAGGCACACTTGGTCGGGTTCAAGCGAACTTGATGAGGCCTCATCCGCTCAAACGCCGTGGCCAGGTTGTAAACATGATCCTCGGCCTGTCGGGACTTCACCAGCATGTCGTCCACATAGGCCTCCATTGTTTTTCCCAGCATGTCCCCGAACAGCTTGTTCACCATCCTCTGGTAAGCTGCACCTGCATTGATCAGTCCAAATGGCATAACATCATAATGATAGATGTCACTATCAGCATAGAAGGCGGTATGGGGGGCATCCTCCTTGGACATCTTGATCTGATTGTAGCCAGAGTAAGCATCCATAAAGCTCAGCAGCTCATGTCCCGGTGTGGCATCCACAGCTGGTCGATCCTCGGGAGCGGATAGCAATCCTTCGGGCATGCCTTGTTCAGGTCGCGAAAGTCAACGCACATCCGCCATTTGCCATTGCTCTTCTTCACCAGGACTGGGTTAGCGAACCAGGTCTGGAATCGGAGCTCCTTAATGAATCCAGCATCGAGCAACCTGCCCACCTCTTGCTGGATCGTAATCTTCTTGTCGGCAACCATCGGGCGCCTTCTCTGTGTAATCGGCTTGATCGCGGGATCAATCTTCAGCTCATGAGTAATCACATCGGGGCTGATTCCGGGCATGTCACTCGGGGACCAGGCGAACAGCTCCTTGAACTCTTTCAACAGACCAATCAGTTCTCGGGCTGTCTCCCCAGTCAGAGCGGACCTGATTTTCACCTTCCTCTGAGGTCCATCAATCTCGACCTCCTTCAAATCTTCCATCGGGGCGGGACGCCCGAACTCTTCTCGAGGATCAGCGTCAGGCTGGAATACAGTCATAGCCTCCCGATTCCTCCTCCGTGTGGCATTGACATAGCACCTTCTGGAAGCTATCTGATCGCCCTGGACCTTCCCGATCCCGTGGTCAGTCGGGAACTTCAGCTTCTGATGGACAGTTGAGGCAATTGCCCCCAGCGGGTTGAAGGTAGTCCTCCCGATAATGGCATTGTAGGTCCCCGCGGACTCGACCACCACGAACTCTACGTTCCTCTTCTCCGACTTCCAACCACTCCCGAACTCGACCGGTATGGTAATCACCCCGACCTGGTAAGAGGTAGAGCCAGAAAATCCGACCATCGGGAAGTCCGCAGGCTTCAAGTCCTTCTTTGTTTTCCCCATGGCTTGTAGTGCGTCCATGAACAGAATATCGGAGGAGCTCCCTCCGTCGATCAGGATCCGCTTCATCTCGTACCCATCCACGTTCAGGGTCACGACCAAGGCATCATCGTGCGGGGTCTCCACACCTATCAGGTCCTCCGCTGAGAAGGGAATCACCATTTCTTCTTTCGGGGTCCAATTTCGGGCCCTCTTGCCCAGCACCACAGCAATGGGAATCCGGGAAGCATAGACCTCCCGAGCTGCCGTAGTATCTCCTCCTGCAGCAAGTCCTCCGTGAATCACATTAATAGTTCCCCGCTTCTCCTTGCGGGCATTGGAATTATCCTTCTTCGGAGATCGATCACGGGATCGGGAACGGGACCGCGACCGGGACCGGGAACGGGATCGGCCTTGCTGCCCAGCCACAAATTCCTTGAGTTTCCCCTTCTGGATCAGCTTCTCAATCTCTTTCTTCAACTCCCGACAATGGTTAGTGTCGTGACCGTTAGCACGGTGAAAGCGACAATAACGATCCATGCGGGCTCCCATGGACTCTCCATCTTTTTTAGGGGGGGGGGGGGGTATCTAGCGATACCCTGTCGATCCATCACCGCCAATACCACACCCATGGAACAAATAAGAATGGTGTAGTGGCCCTCTCGCTTGTCCGACTTCGAGGAACGCTTGTCTTCCCTCCGATCGGGACGGCCTCGACCCCGACTGCTCTCGGGTTTATCTTTCCTCCTGCGATCGTCCGAGGGTTTGAACGACTGCTTCCCCTTGTTTGATTTCAGAGGGTCAAGGTCTCCGGCAGCTATCTTCGACTCCTAGACGTCGATTTGCTGCTTCACCCTCTTCTGCAGCGCCTCCATGTTCCACACAGCCTTCTCAGCCACGCTGTGTATCAGGTCGGAACCATACGGTGCTGTTAGGTTCCGAATGAAAGTGCGGATGGTCTCTCCCTCCGACATTTCCTCATCGATCTCGGCCACGCTGGCAGTGTATCTCTGGTAGTAATGTGCCAGAGATTCGTCGGGCCTCTGTACCACCTCAGCCAGGGATCTCACGCTTTCAGGAGGCGCCGACGGCCCTGGTACTGTTGGATGAAGCGATCATGCATCTGGGTCCAGCTAGAGATGCACCCTGGGGGAAGGCTGAAGAACCATGTCAGGGCCCTCTCACCGAGTGTGCCTGGGAACAAAGCACACTATGTCATCATTCGGGGCTCTGCCTAGACAAGCCATGACATGCTTCTGGACATGACGAACGGGATCTCCCTCGCCATCATACTCCTTGATTGTCGGGATGCCTAGTCCCGGCGGTGCAGTGGTGTTCACCAATCGGGGGACGAAGGGATGAGTGGATCGGTCCCTGAGCTCCGACATCATCTTCTTCTGGTCGCCCATGCAAATGTTCACGATCTTCACCACTTGATCGGGGGTGATAGGGCCATTGAGAGGAATGGTCCTATGCTGCACAGGCCCAGGCCCATCGACCACGAACTGCTCCGATATGGCAGGTTCCTTGCTCTTGTCCTGGTGCTCGGGTTGGGCCTCCTGCCCGTCCCGATTCTCCATCGGCGGAGGCGGTGGCAACTCCTCCTCCTTCTTCTTGCAGCCTCCCTTCGGTCCAAGAGAGCCTCCATGGCATCCGAAAATACTGGCATGGCATCCATCACGGCCTTCGCCAAGTCCGGCTTTGCAGGTGCCTCCTGGTCCCTCCTTGGGACCTCTTCCCGGCTCTCCGACGAGTTTCGAATGGAATCTTCGCGATCATCATGATGCCCCCTTGTTTGAGAAACAGCAGGGGGTGGATCGTTTCGATCAATAGTGCGCTCCGGCGGCCCTGAGTTCAGAGTCCCAGCAGGGTGGCGAGAACCGCCGGATTGTCCTTGTCTCTTCTTTTGTTTGCCAGCCATCGAACGGGTAGAAGTCATTTTTGCTTTTTTCTTCGTTTCCCACAGACGGCGTCAATGTTGGATCACGGTTGGAACTCCGGTATGTTCTTGACGGAAATCCGAACTCCTTCGCTCCAAGTAATCCTGCAAGAAGGGGATAGACCGGGCGGTGACCCAGAATCCCTCTCCGATGCTTAAATGA
Organism: Clarkia xantiana subsp. parviflora; assembly: GCA_036873135.1. NCBI lineage: Eukaryota > Viridiplantae > Streptophyta > Magnoliopsida > Myrtales > Onagraceae > Clarkia > Clarkia xantiana. Next base: position 880,852 of record JAPTYO010000015.1, read on the forward strand.
GTATCTCGGTATAGAATGGCAAACAAGTATGAGTCTGTGAATATAAAAACGTATCCATCATGCGGTAACTCCTTCCTTTATATAGGGGAGGGGTTACCTCATTTACCTGTTGGGATAACTGCCACGTTCTGCTTATCTCAGCCAGTAACCCACGTTCCGTCTTTTCCGGCCACTTCCCCACTATGTTGATAGTGGGCGTATTTCTCGGCCTTGTGCTCTGGTTGCAAGTCCCGACGGAAGTCGGGGACTCCAGAGTTATCTCCTTTGGTCACCGCTCGGGGCCCCTCGTCGTCAGGACAGGGCCAATCTTCTCAGGGATTCAATGTCGGGGCCTACTCAAAGGCATATCATCAGGGCCTACTTAAAGGCACAACATCGGGGCCTACTTAAAGGCGTAACATCGGGGCCTACTTAAAGGCGTAACATCGGGGCCTACTTAAAGGCGTAACATCGGGAGCCTTCAGCTCATATATCGGGACTGACCTTGTCGGGACCCTTCGCATTGGTCTTCTAAGCTTCGTTTGGGGCCCAGTGGGCCTACTTCGCCGTTTAGTCACCGTTAATGGGCCTAACGGCTATATCGAAAACCATCATTTGCCCCCCAAGACCCGAGGGACTTATAGTTCGTCGTGCCTTCCAACTTCGGACCTTTCGATATTCCGATGATAATCACCGAATCCGAAAAGATTTCTCGATTACTCCCCTATTAAATGCGAGGAGTGATGAAGTGACGACTTGAGTGCCCGTGCTTGCTTTTCTGAAAAAGCGTTTATAGCCGTTTTGTCTCTAGTGCTTCGACGATTCAGATCGAGGCGCTTAATCTTCAACGGTTCAGATTGCAACGTCTCTTTGGCTGTCGTCTCCCCTATAAAATCCCAAATCTTGGCACTATTCAGTTCTTCTTTACCGTTTCATTCTCTGCGTTTTCAAAAGCTCGAGCTCTCTTTTCTTTCTCTGATCAACACTCCGACGACCGGAATCTTCGACTCTCAAGATCATCCCTTCTTCTCCGATTCGACATGTCTGGTAAGGCTTTCTCCTTCGATTCCCAAAGAGACTTGTTAGCATAGTTTTTCTTTTATCTCTGTGATCTTACATGAACTCTTGTGGAAATCGATTGTGCTTTTTCTTGCTCTGATTACTTTCCAGACGGTGAGTCCAGTTCTGGCTGGAAGAAAGCCCTTCAAGTTCGATTACGCCTACAATGAGATTTCCGACACTGCCTATGATACAGCTCTCCGAGAGGGGTGCATTACGTCCACCTGGGAGCCTCGCTTCCCTTATCCTTGGCCTCGTGTCCCGGGTGATTCTACAGTCACTCGTCCCCGGGAAGGGGAGGTATTTGTCTCCACCGGGAAAATATCGGCGGGGATCCGCTTCCCCTTCTGCGGTGACATGGTCGAGATGTGTAAACATTATAAAAAAAATTCGACCACTTTCTCCCCCCATGCCATCCGCGTGTGGAATGCCTTTCGCGTGCTTTGCCTCCGCCAACAATGGCTGTATAGCCTCCGACTCTTCCGGACCTTCTACGGGCTTAAAGTGTAATGACGTCGGGGTCTGTGCCTTCTATCTGCGGATGCCTAAGTGGAGCAAGGCGCGGCTCTGTCGGTACAGCTGGAATGGCGATACCTGGAAGTTTGTCAAGGGTCGGGGGCTCATCACTGATTCGGGGCCCGATAACAGCGGTTGGAAGAGGAGTTACTTCTTCATCCGAAACAGCTCTATTCCGTGGCCCCGATGGGAGGTTGAGGCGGATCCTTCTCCCGCTTTCCACACTTACTCCGAGGAGGATTTCCAGATTCTCCACTGCATCCAGCTTTATCGTTGGGGGGACTCTTTCACTCCCCTCGACGCCAACTCCATCGGGGAGCGGGACCTGGTTCTGACCGGGATCCGACTCTTTGATATCGTGTCCGGGGGTCAACTCTTCGACGGCCCTTCTAACCTCATTCCTTGGGTAATATTCTAACCGTCTTTTCATTTTCGTCTTTGCAGCTAAGAAGGTATCACTACTGACCAATCTCGTGCTTAAGCAGGCGGAAACTGATGCTGTTCCACTCCCCGCGAGGAAGACGAAGTCTTCAAAGAGGGCCGCCTCCTCGTCGGCACCTCCCACCACAGAGCAAATCGAACGGGCCCGGGTGGAGAAGATGGAGCAAATCTTCAACACCAAGACTCCCGAGGAAGGTAAACAACAACGTTCCGCAATTCGATTATACAGGAGGCGTATTCCTAAGGAGTTAATCCCCTCCGATAAGGGAGCCAGGATCGAAGGGATCAAACGCATCCTGCAGGGAGAAACTCCCCGCGTCCTCAAGGCGGGATACTTGCTCTCTCAGCAGCTAACAAAAAAACTTAAGCTATATATATACACCGCCACCGCCACCGCCACCGCCACCGCCACTAACATATATATATATATATATAATAATCGGTAATCCAATTTTCTATCTAAAATAGCTAACAGGCTTAATTGCTTAGTGAACTTAATTAACTAATCAAGGCAAACCCAACAATCTCCACCTTTGTCTTGAATTCTTCATACCTCCACCTTGACTTGTATTCTCTATAGCTCCACCTTGAATTGCGTGCTCCATGGTTCGCTACCTCCTTTGGCAAGGTCCTGACGGGCCTACCCTGATCTCCACAAGATCCTAACCGAGCTCAAACGTTGCCCGGTCTCAGCTTTCGCTACACTGAGGCAACATGCCTCCAAGTCTTCAAACTTGAACAGTCTCCTGTCCCTGTCCCGGACTAACCGATCTGGAGTAGAAACAACATATTCTTTCTGACTAGAAGAGCAACCAACCTTTAACTCCACCTTCTTCCAGACACTCTATCTTCCTGTATCATCATCCGTCAACAATAGGTAGTGTAACGAAGGTGAATACCTATCTGGTGGCCTGACGGTCCTGGATGATCTCCTCATCACCTGCTCATGTGTTACTAGATCTACCTCTGGCTCGACCTCTGGCTCCCTTGAGGTCTTCGTGAAACTGACTCATTTCTGCTTCCCCATAACAAAGTTTTCACAGAGTCCCCTGTCAACATACTTCGGGCCCTCTAAAGCTCCTTTCTCCAGCAGCATCTTCAACCCTTTGACGCTCATATGTCTGGATGCACTCTCTAAATAGAAGCCGCGTTTATACACCCTTCAGTGGTGTACAAGATTCCAAATTTAAGGCCCCGTGCTACAACCATAGCACAATTCTTGATCTTCCACGAACCCTTCACAAACTCTGCTGTATAACCCGTCCTATCCAACTAACCAACCAAGATCAGATTGGTAATAGTAGGAGTAGCCCACCTAGCTTATCTAGTGTTCCAACTCTTCAATCTAACCGATGTGGTACATTTTACTCACATGTACACTTAACAATCTCCCCCTTACATGTGAGTGCATCGTAGCTCCCCTTTAACCAGGAGTCTACCCACATCATAGCTCCCCCTTAACCGGAAGTCCACGGCACCAAACAGTGGAATTTTCAAACCAGCCCCTTGAACGGCCACGTCATGCACCGACCCAGGAGCCAAACTCGAATCAACATGTATCACGTATCGCGGTCCTTATCGGGACTCACCACTTCGGGCCTTCCCCGACTTCTTGGACCGGCCACCGGTTCTGATACCATTTGTTAGGATCGATTCTCTCTACACTCACAAACGGATTAAAATAAAGCAATAGAGAAAAAAATATTTATCGTGGTTCGGTCAACGCGACCTACATCCATGGGCAAAGGAGGAACACCACTTCACCAGTACAATCAACACTGGAGGGTTACAAGATGAGACCACATAGAGTACTCACTCTCACAATACATGTAGAGACCTTACACACAATGCTCTAAATACACATTAATTAAACACTCGTCTAAAGAAAACATTCACGCACACACATAACTCCTCTGTTGATAACCTAAGCCCTATGAAGACTGCTTGCTCTCTTGGCAGCTAACAAAAAAACCTAAGCTATGTATATATATATAGCATTGACTATATATATAAGTACAAGCCCACCGCCAGCGCCACTAATTGGTAATCCAATTTGCTATCTAAAATAGCTAATTGGCTTAATTGCTTAGTGGATTTAACTAACTAATTCAAGACAAACCCAACACCCTGTTCTCAAATAGAAGTCTGTGTTGGATCCGCATGGGTCAAGCCGAGCAAGCCTTAGCCGATGCAAAAGCATGTAGAGCTCTCAGACCCGATTGGCTAAAAGCTTGCTATCAGGAATGAGCAGCTTTGTGTCTTCTGCAGAGGTTTGAAGAAGCAACCAATGCTTTTTACGAAGGGGTGCAACTTAACCCTAAGAACACAGATCTCGTTACTGCATTCCTGTTCGATAAATTCTATATTTTCATGGGAGATTTTACAGTTCACCCATGGATTTTTTTTTACAGAAGCTATGATTTTGGTCTTTTATGCAGGGAGGCTGTTGATGATGGAAGGAAGTTTCATGCTAGCAATCAGAAAAATGAGTTGTCTTGAAATGCGATGAAATCGAAATTGAGCGATTTTTGTTATAGAGACGCGATTCTGCGATGTGAGTTTTGTTACCTAGACTTTGCAGATCGATGACGGGGAGCTTTGTTTTTCAATAGACTGTTATAGTGTGTTCTTATCTATCATTTTTGTAGCAATTTCACATGGTCTTGGTGTGTAATTGAATGTTTTCTTATCCTTTTTGTTACAGTTTCAAAATAATGTGCATTCTATTAAAGCAATTTATGTTTAAATCGTAACAAGAAGCTAATATATCTGAGTGGCGAAGGAGACAAAGTTAAAATTTGTTGGGCTATGCATGCACATCGAATCTTGCTATTGACTTTTTTTTTTGTTAGAGTCAAATGTTTATAAATTTATGAGTTAAACTAGGTATTTGCCCCGCGCAACGCGCGAAGTTGATATTTTTGTAATTGTTGTTTGCGCTTATATTATGTATTAATTATATAGATGATAAATTATAAACATTTATAAGCTAATTTTGGTTGTTTTTCCACCGATTTTTTTAAGATTATTTATCAAGTGAAAAATATAATGCAAAAAAATATCCATAAAAAAAAAAATCAATCTAAACAAAAATATACATCATTCTCGTTGACATACTATCGAGCACAATCAAGTTAGCATAGCCAATCTGCAGTTGAATCAACATAAATTTATTTAATGTAAAATTATCATCTGTCGAGTATCCTGTAAAATTCTTAACCTTAACGATGGTATAAAAAATGATGGCGTGATCGACATTACGGGTGCGAGACCGATTGAAGGGATTTTAATTAGTCCTAGTATTCTGCTTGAAGAAGCAATTTTCATTCGACATTGGTTTGATTTTTTAGTTTGATGATGGAGATGAAAATTCATGGACAGAGAACTTAAATAATTAATATAGATTAGTAACTGATGGAGTATAAGAATTGGTAGGGTCAAAACACATTTGTTTTCAGTTTCCAAATATTTATGTTGCTTTTATTATATTATTATAATATCTTACTCACACTTTGCGTAAGAAGTTGTGATAATTCATTATTTTTATTTTTATTTTAATACAATATGCGGTACCATAAATTTGAACATAGAAAACATATGATATATTGCCAATTGATGTTGGTGTAATTTAAACATTAGAAACATTAGAATAAAAAGAATTAGGGTGTATTTAAGATTTTTAAGCATAAACTTACTTTTAATAATTTTAACAATGATTATATTATAGTTAGTTTTAGAAATAATTAAAAATGTGACAGAATAGGTGGAAAAAGAGGTTGTTTTAATGAAAGTAAACATGCATGAATTTTTGCTTAAAAAGTATATAAATTTAAGGAGGCAATGCACATTTTATTTTTAAGAATTGGTATAAGAAATATTTTGTTAAGTTAAAATTTTACATTTTTTTCAAATTAATACCCTAATTGATAATACTATTTTAACTACATGTTGCACAAATTATTTTTGTAAAGCTCACAAAAACTATTAGATTATGAATATGAAGAATGTGAATTAGTATACTCATCAAGATTAATTAATATACATGTAGAAAAAATGAGATTAATGAGTTGAATGAAAAATAGTAATTTGTAACATATGAAGAATTTACAAAACAAATTAATTACCAACCAATTAAAATACCCTAATTGTTAACACTATTTTAACTACATGTTACACAAAATATTTTTGTAAAGGTCACAAAAACTATTAGAATATGAATATGAAGAATGTGAATTAGTATACTTATCAAGATTAACTTATATACATGTAGAAAAAAAATATGAGATTAAAGAATTGAATGAAAAATTGTAATGTGTAACATATGAAGAAGTTACAAAACTAATTACCAACCAATTAAAATTCATATTGGTGACATGGCAAAAATCTAGGCTATTAGCCAAAATTGTCTCTCAATTGTATTATATATATATATAGATATAGAAGATAGATAGATAGATAGATAGATAGATAGATAGATAGATAGATATAGATGGATACATAGATATATAGTAATTCATTACAACTTTTAAAATTTGAGCTCACATCTAAAATACACTTGAATTTAGGGCTGAGCATGGGACAGATGGGCGGGCTTTTTCTAAAAAATGGCCCAAGCCCTAAAACTAGGGCCACTTAATGGCTGTCCCGAGCCCTAGCTAGTAGGAAAAGGCCCGCCCGTCACGGGCCTACAGGGACTAGGGACAAATGGGACAAACCCAAATTCCCATCCAAGTTAAAAAATAAAAAAAAAATCATACTCAATTTAATTAAACCATAACCAAACATAGAACAACAACAAAGTTCAGCACATACCACAAAGTTCACCATAAAACACCAAAATCACTCAGAACACCAAGTTCAACACATAACTTGGTTCTCCAAAATAGTTCACCAATGACTCCAAAACTAAGTTTTACCAAGACTCTAACACAAAGTCAACAACAATTCTGACATAACAAGTTATAAATACAAATCCCAGATCAAATGGAACTTCAACCCGAGTCATCACTAAAGTTAACTTAACTAACTATAGTTTATAGCTGATTAGTTAGCAAAAAGGGACGGGACGGGTCTTTTGGGACTTCGTAAAAAATCCTTAGCCCTAGCCCTATCCCTAGTTGAGAAGAAAAGTCCCGCCCATTAGGGCTTGGGTACATTTTTGGGACGGGCTTTTTGGGACGGGCTAGGGCGGGACGGGCGGGATTTTGAGCCTCTCGGGATATTTGCTCACCCCTACTTGAATTCCACATGAAACTGACTATATATATTTAAAAGACAAAATTTTCTAGCAAATTATTCATACCTCGTAAGTTCGGCTAGTATATTTTCCATAACTCAAAATTCAACCAGTAAATTCTTATTCAACCACGTTAAAAAAAGTTGATGTTGGAGGCACAAATTCGGTATCATGTGATGAGTTATGCACTTCTCCAGTTATAATTATTATTAATCAAAAGTTAGAGCAGAGAATTGGCAAGTTGCGTAAGAGCATACACAATGGTTTTACCTAAATTATATTCTTTAAAGTTGCCACGTAGACATTTATGTACACTTTAAGTAATACGTAAATTTAAGACACACGTAAAAAATATTTTCTCTGCAATCGTATTACTTAAACATATTCCTTAAATATATTTTATTATAAATTTTCCAACAACCACCAACAAAATATTATCATTAATTATAAAATGAATTAATTTATAATAAAAAATTGGTTACGTAATACATAGTGCATTACTTAAATTTAAGGAATGCTTTATGTAAAAACATAAATTTACGTGTGGGTCTCATCTTTAAGGAATGCTACGTAAAACCACTGTAGAGAGTTTTTGTTACTTTACTTAAATAAACATGTAGGACTCACGTTTACGTATTATTTACGTAATACCACTGTGGATGCTCTAAGGAACAAAACGTAAATTTCAATCAACTTTCTCTGTTGGACCAACTAGTAAAGCGAGTTGCGCTTTCAGAGACGGACTGAGTTCGAATTCCGCAGGAGACGTCACATTGGAAAGGCTTTAAATTTAACGCTCTCAATCCGAAATTACGAAAGCAGCCTTGTAATTGCAAAAAAAAAAAAAGGTCGACTTTCTCATAAATTAAACGCGCGAGTGTAATTCTTATTAGTATTATCTTATCCTTTAAGTATGGGCTACCTCAGCCTTTTATAAAATGTTTTTTCAAGAATTTATTAAACCCCGTCACCAGAATTTGAACCATCACGACTTTTCATGAGAAGTTCTTTCAACATTTTTTATACGACGTTACCGGGATTTGAACATGTGCGCTCTGATATCAAATGTAGAGAATACAGTGTACGCAATAAAAAACTTGTACATAAACTTGAATGTATGAATGAAAGTTTTCGGTATACTCTTAACCACACTTTATTTAACCATTTTGTACAGACATAATCTATGTAAAATTAGACAAGAATAACGACATTTGTACAAAAATCAATCTCTAGCTACTGCGACTTGAAATAAACAGATTACAGGGTTCGTAATCAGAGTTGTAAAAGAAGACATCATCTTTACAAAGCACACCCTCAGCCTTCACATCTCTAATTATACTTCCCTTGGCATAATCGTAAAATCTCATCTTGCCGCACTCTGCAAACACCGCCACATCATCGTTCTTCATCCCCACCAGAAACCCTTTATCATAGGGTTTTTTCAACAAACACTGCTCCTTCTTCCATTCCCCCATCTTCCAAACATTGATGGCAAAACCCTCGTTATCTTCTGATTTTCGCAGTAGCCACAGCTTCCCTCCGTTCTTAGTCATCAGCTGCTTGCTTCCGAAACAACTGTCCGGAACCGATATTGGAAGAATCTCATATTTCTCGTTAAAACTATCGAACACCAACATCGAATTATCTGAAAGCCAAGCAGCTTCGTCCCCGATAATAATCGGTTTCCGACAGAAAATGTGATCGTACGGGATCTTAATGTCGGCAGAACGCTTCCACGCGCCTAAACCCGATTCATAAATCTCACATGGTAGATTCATATGCGTTCGAAACGGTCGGGAATCTCGTTGCCCCGAAATCCTAATGATCTTATACTTCAACGGAGTAACCCCCGAGACAACTATCGCGATCTTCTCTGTAAAAATCCTAGTTTTAGGGTTGGGAATCTTGGTAAATTCCTTGGTGGTCGGTTTGCATAGGTAGTACTCAGGAACGTAGGGGTGTTTATCGCTACGGTCCTTTAAACAGAGGAGAATGCCACGATCTGATGCCACGATTTTGACTTGGCGTGGCAGGAAAGATAGAGATAGGGTGGGCCCGGCGTCGGTGGAGGGTATGTAAGTGGCGGTGGTGGTGAAGTAGCCGATGGCGGTTTTGGTTCGGGAAGTATGAAGGTCGGTGAAGGTCGGCTCGTAGGTGATGCGGTTCCATGCCGAGTTTACGAGCCTGGATCTTGCTAGGGTTTGGAGGGGGAGTCTGGTTAGGATCTCGAAGATGGCATCGTTTGGTAGTGGAGACGACGACATATATAGTTGGAGAGGAAAGTAACCTTGTATATATGAAGGGAAGCTTTTTTATAGAGAGCTTAATAACGATATTTTATATATACGAAATTCTATATTATATATTTGTGAACTGATTCACAAATATATAGCTTCATAACTAGTATATAGATCCGAAATTTTATCTTATAGAATATTATATATATAATATATCTGAAATTCTATCTTTTATATTATTTATGAAGTTATTCAGCTTTACTTAAGGTTCAAATTTTGGAGACTCTGAATTTAAAATAATATTTGGCAAAAAAACATGCATTTTATTCTTTAAAACTAGTTCGACGAGGAAAATAATTTAATTGTTAAACAATCATAATACGAGTGTTACTCAACCCGCAGATATATATATATATATATATATATATATATATATATATATTTTAAACTCTGTTATACTGAAAAATATTACAGAAATAAATTTTTTTTTGGCCACCAGAAAGAAAATATTATATATATAGAAATATGGTGATCGGCTGGTCGCCGACTCGCCGGCGTTTCGTCCTTCATCACCAACAACAACAGCTCAGCTCACGCCCTTTGGAATCACCAAGCCTTGGCGGTTGACCAACATGATGGGGCCTACAAATTGTCAACCTTAAAAGTCGCGTTGACTACTTATTTTGTAGTATCCTTCCGAACTATATCATACTGTCTTAACATCGTTCTACTTGATCCTATCGCTTAAATGTTCCTCTATCCTTTTGACTATGCAGAAACAATGATACGAAATTAGGGCTGTCAACTCGTAAAGTATTCGAGTGTAAACTATACTCTCGTTTGATATTCGAATTCGATTCGATAAATTATTTCGAGTAGAGTCGAGTTCGAGTTAAGTATTTCTTGGTATATAGTTGAGTATGGGTTTTTTATACTCGATTCGGAAGGCTCACAAGCCTATTAAAGTTTTTTTTGCTACTGTAAACACATTTTGACCCGGACGTAACGTCGTTATACATGACGCGTCATTTCCAGATGTGTCAAGTGACGAAGTGTCAAAAATTCTCATGTGCTTTGTTGAAATTTGATGTCTTCGCACGACTTTTCCTCTCCCTTTAAACGTCTTTTACATGACCCACTCATAATCCACCACTCTTTAATTTTTATAAAACTGTCAAATTTCTCCAAAACTTGAACATCCGAAAGAAAATGTTTCCAGCAGAGTGGTGTAGAGCGATTTCCGGTGACAACAAAGCGAGATTTACTTGCGCGAAAGTAGCCAGCTTCTTAGGTGACGATCTCGGTAAGGTGACGAGAATGTAGTGTGCATTGGAGCTCCTATATGACAGTCGGTTTCGTCGGGATTGGCTTGTCTAAAGTAATTACACCAAGACATCAAATTTCATCAAAAGTAAAACCTAGGACTGTTTATTTTAACAATTCAAACTTTAAACATCGAATTTCAAAATATGGCAAACATTGAACTGTTTATAGGTTATTTAACCCTTATTATTAAACCTACATTTTTAGATTTACACACGTGAAACCCGCGTGTCCCTACCTCTGTATATATATATATATATATATATATATATGATGAGATCAACTTGGTAGTCGGTACACTAACATACATTATAATTAAATAAATAATCATCATATAATTAAATAAACCATCATAAATAAAAGTATAATAAAACAGTAAATTTTCTTTCCAGAACCACATACCTACTCTACCTTTATACATATTATTATTTTATTTGTTCTAAAAATAGTAAAAACTATATTAGTTAGAAAACGGTAAAAAGAAAAATCTCCTATGGTGTTTCCTTTATTATTATTGAGTTCCGGCTAAACTGATTTACACAAACATAACTTCATCCATGGACCTTTCTACCATGCTCTTGGAACATCATATTTTTGCCACTAATTTTTTTATTTTTCTATTGTCCTAAAGGCGAACCCCATTGGAAAATTAATATTATTAATAGTCTGATACACATCTTAGGTGTAGTTAAAATAATTCATACTTTTAAAGTTTTACTTATATTACAATTAAGTCCACCATAGTATTAAAAAACCAAAAACATGGTGCTCCAAAAGCATTATAGAAAAATCCTTTATTATATAGATCACACCTTGGTAGTAGTTTTCTAAAATTTTTTAGGTTTAGTATTTTAGAAATAAATAAAAGGCCGAGTTCAGTGTTAGATTATCACTAGAACTAGCGACGCTGCTCCCTCACAAGAAGTCAAGTCAATATGTTCATGAATTGCCGACCACCAAATTTGTTCTTTTATTTTCTTTTCGGTTGGATCACGGGCGAAGCTCCGTTACGTCCTTGACGGAATGCTCTGGACTCCTGGGCTCCGCGTAATCCTGCAAAAGGGGACGACCTGGGTGGTGACCCAGAATCCCTCTCCGATGCTTAAATGAGTATACGATCAATGGGGTGGCAGCAAGATTCTAAGTGCGTATTAGAGAGTATGGTTTTCTGGGGTAACTTCCTCCTTTATATAGGAGGAGGAGTTGCCCGGTTACCTGTGACCATGCTTGGCCGTTGTGCCCATGATTCCGTGTATCTCGCCACGATTCCGTATATCTCGGCTGGGATTCCATATATCTCGCCCCACGCTCTGCGTATCTTACCCGTACTCCGCGTATCTCGGGCACGCCCTGCGTATCTCGGGGGATTTATCTTTATCTCTAACCGTCTCCCACTACTCTATCTAGTAGGCGGGTTTCTCGGTCTTTATCCTCTGATCACAAGTCCCGACTCCTGTCGGAGACTCCAGAGTTGTCTCATTCTAGATCACCACCCAGGACCTTTAGTCTCTACGGGACAGGTCCAGCCTCTGCGGGGCTTTATTGTCGGGGCCTTTACTAAGGCATATCGGGGCCTACTCAGAGACTTCTTGTCGGGAGCATTTAGCTCATGTGTCGGGGCCGCTATCGTCGGGACCCTTAATACTGGGCCTCTGGGCCCTCCGGGTCTTTCACGAGGCCCACTGGACCTATTCGCCGTCCACTGGCTGTTAACGGGGCTAACGATTACATCGGAACCCATCATTTGCCCCCAAGACATGGGGGACTTTTAGTTCGTCATGTCTTTTAATTCAGCTCTTCTGACCTCGTTGTCGGAGGTTTTTGTTTTTATACCTTCCGATACCACCGTCGGAGGCTTTTGTTTTCATACCTTCCGATACCACCGTCGGAGGCTTTTGCCTTGCGTGTGATTGTTGTATAACAGAGTCTCTTACTCATGATTGCCTTGGGCCCACCAGACCCCATGGGCAGTTGCCAAATCCGAGGAGACTCCTCGGTTACTGTAGCATTAAATGCCTAGGGATAAGGAAACGACGTTTAAACCGGCGTGACTGTTGTTTTCTGGAAAAGCAGCTGTGACGTCACGCACGTCCCTTCCGTACATATAATCTCGGCGATTAAGATTGTGTCGTTTCCTCTTCAACGGTGCAGATCAAGCCCATCCAGCTGTCTCTTCCGTACCGTCTTCATAATTTCAACGATTGCGATCAAATCGTTTCGTCTTCAACGGTCAAGATTAAGTCCCCCCACTTGTCCTTTTGCTTATAAAAGCTAAAACCCTGGCTTTATTCACTTCTTCTGCACTCTCTCGATTTCAGCCATTCTTGCATTCGAAGCTTCTTCTCCAAGCTCCTCTTGCTGTTCAAGTGATCCAAGGCCTTCAACCCTTCCGATCTTCCTTCATTTTACCTCTTCGACCACCGATCATGTCTGGTAAGGGCTTTCTTCTATGTTTTCGTGATTTACTTGCTGTTTGTTCTCCTTTTCTCAAATTCTCTTGTTTGCAACCGTTTTAGACGAAGCTAGTTCTGAGGCTAGGGCTCCTTTCATTTTTGAATTTGCTGTCAATGAGATTTCTGAGGCTTCATATGAGGTTGCCCTTAGAGAGGGGTGTATTACCTCAGATTGGGAACCTCGCTTCCCATACGAGTCTCAACCTGCTGTCAGAAGGAAGCACATCATTACGCCTCCTCGGGCAGGGGAAGTGTTCGTCTCCGCCGGACAAATAAGCGCGGGGATTCGGTTCCCCTTCTGCGGAAATATGGTGGAGATGTGCAACTTCTACAAAACGCACCCTTGTACCTTCTCTCCACACGCCATCCGCGTGTGGAATGCCTTCCAACTCTTATGCCACCGCCAGCAGTGGACGTACAGTCTACTGCTATTCCGCACTTTCTACGGCATGAAGTGCAACAAAGCTGGGGTCTGCTCCTTCTCCCCCCGACTCCCCAAGTGGACAAAGGAGCAACTTTCACGTTTCGGCTGGGATAGCGAAACTTGGAAGTTCCACAAAGATCGGGTGCTGATTCGCGATTCGGGGTCTGACAACAGCGGATGGAAGAAGTACTACTTCTTCGTCCAGCACAGCTCTGTCCCACGGCCTCGATGGGAGGTCCTGGCGGACCCTGCCCCAAGCTCTTAGACTACAATGAGGATGACCTCAACACCCTCCAAATGGTTCAGCTCTACCGCTGGGGAGACAACTTCATACCCCTCGACGCCAACAAGCTCCAGGAGAGGAACCTGATTACTATCAGAGTCCGACTCCTTGACTCTGTTTCCAAGGATTTGGTCATCTGGGTAATATTTCTAACTATCTTATTTTTTACCTTTGCAGCCAAGAAGGCTTCTCTGCTGACTCATCTCATTATGAAGCAGGGCCAGACTGATGCCGTCCAGAGTGGCTCCAAGCGGAAGCGCAAGCTGGTGAAGAAAGGTGCTTCCTCTTCCACTCCTTTATCTGCTGCTCCTCCAACCGAAGAGCAGGTCGGGGCCAAGAAGGCCAGGAGGGAGGAGATAGATCGGGCCTTCGGGGCCACTACCGTCGAGGAAGGTAAGCGCGTTCGTCGTGCAATTAAACGATATAAAAAATTAGTTCCCAAGGAGTTTATCCCCGCCGATCGGGAGTCGCGGGTTCGGGAAATTAAATATATCCTTCAAGGAGAAGTCCCCCGCGTTCTCAAGCCGGAATATTACAACTTCCATGGGAAAGACCAGCATGTCGAACGTCAAATTCTCTGGTGTCCTGGCGGAGTTATTCCTGATCATGTTCGTCCTGCCACCGCAGGTCCCTCGGAGACTCCTGCCCCGACGGAGGCTGTCATTCCAGCGGAGACTGCAGCTCCACAAGAACTGATGCTGGAGGACGTCCCGGCGGAAGCTCAGTTCCGTCGGGTGACCGATTTGGAGGCCTCTCCTTCTGTCGAGGAGCCTGACGAGGGGGGCCTGCTTCCCCGCGGCAGGTCGGGGTCAAGGAGCATGAGGCCCGCTGTGAGGGACGTGTCCCAGAGTCCTCCTCCTGGTTTCCGTACTCCAACTCCCGAGCCTCCTCCGACCGATGTAGCTCCTCCCACTGATGATGTCGAGGTTATCCCTCGTCTTCCGATGGATGACGTTTACAAGATCTACACTCCCGACCAGGCGGCGGTTCCCTGGCGTCCGATCGAATCCCTCCACGGGTTTTCGATCCGACAAGATAATCTCGAGCCTGATCTGGCCCTGCATCTGCTGGCAGGGTCAATTCCTCCGGCTTTGAGACAGCCACTTTGCTTGTCGCGAGAAGACATCGAAGAGGAGTTCCGCTCCATGGCCGTCCGTCGGATGGAGGTAATACTTTACCTTTGTTTGTTTTCTTTCTTATCTCTGCTTTCGATCGTCAAATTCTTATCTTTTTTCCCTTCGCCTTAGGAAACTGCGGACCAGCAGCGTTGTTTCGCCATCGCCTTAGCTCTGAAGAGTGCTTTGGAGGAGGCTGAAGCCAAGTCGAACCCTGATGCCTTAGCCAAGCTTCAGGTGGAACTCGACGAGGCAGTGGCGGCCAAGAACAAGATGGCCAAGGAGAAAGCTCTCCTAGACGAGATGACCTCGAGCCTGCTCAAGAAAGTCCACGATCATGAGGCTGTCATGCGTCGGGAGCGGAAGATGGTTCAGGTGGAGCAGCAGCGGACTGAGGCGGAGAAGAAGCAGCTCATTCGCGAGAAGGACGTCTTCGCGGATCTTCTTGCGGAGGCCAAGGCAAAGTTTGAGGTGGAGAGGGCTGAGTTCTCTGCCAAGCTGGCTGAGGCAAAGGCTCAAGGCCTCGAGGAGGGCCGCCTGCAGGGCCGCGGGGAGTATCGGGACTCTGAAGAATTCAAGGTGGCTGCTGTAGAGTTCTGTAAGTCCGAGGTGGAGAACGTTCTGTTCAATGCCGTCGAAGAGCTCTACACAGCATACGAGGATTCCATCGACTTCAAGAAGTCCGAGACCCTCGCCCCTTTCGCGGAGAAATACTTCAACCTCCCCGCGGAGAGTGAAGAGGCCGCTGCCGTGGACCCGACTCCGCCAGCCGCGGAGCCTTCCGCCCAGGCCCCTCCGAACTTTGTTCCTTCCGATGCTGCTTAGGATCCATCTTCCAACAAGGACCAAGTCTAATGTTACATCTTTTTAGTCCTTGTAATCTTTCTCCTTTGTCTTTTGTATCAGAACTCCTAGGCCTTCGAGCCTTTATCTAAGGAATTTCTTTCAATCTGTTTTGGTTTCGATGATCATCTGCACTTATTCAAAGCGGCTTTAAATTCGTTACTCAGAACGTTCCGATGCACTATTTGAGATGACTCCATACGTTCTTCCGACGCTTGACTCGGGACTTCACCATTTAAGGTTTCTCGTCCAATCGGGACTTTACCACTTAAGGTTTCTCGTCCAAAATCGGGACTTCACCACTTAAGGCTTCTCGTCCAAAATCGGGACTTCACCACTTAAGGCTTCTCGTCCCCGCCTTTCAAGGCCATTTTTCACACCCTTTAGGGCTTTTGTCGCGCCAACTCTGACGGTTTCAATCGTACCCTTTAAGGGCTTTTATCGCGTCTTTGTCAGACGACTTTCGTGGACCTGTTAAGGCTTTTTCATACCCGTTAAGGCTTTTGGCCGCATCATATAGACGTCTTACGCGGACCTGTTAAGGCTTTTCGTACCCGTTAAGGCTTTTGGTCGTGTCATATAGACGACTTATACGGACCCATCAGGGCCTTTTCGTACCTAGGCTTTTGGTTGCATCATATAGACGACTTACATGTACCCCGTAGGGCTTTTGTCCATACCTGTTAAGGCTTTTGGCCGCATCATATAGACGACTTACGCATACCTCGGAAGGCTTTTATCGTACCTCGGAAGGCTTTTGTCGCGTCCTTCAGGACGTCTTACTAACAGTTAGAATAAATCTAAAAGTAATTTGATCGGAAGCAACTTCTTTTATTCATAAATAACTCAAAATAGGCTTACATCGGATCTTATTGATAGACAATTTGCGCCCTTCACGGCGGCTTAATATCAAACATGATACTTCTTCAAGTGTTCGCCACTGAAGGAATGCTTCAACGTCTTGCCATCAAGGTCCTCTAGCTTGTATGCATTGGGTGCTGGCATCCCTACGATCTTGTAAGGTCCCTCCTGATGTATATACGCCCAATTTGAACCCGTTGACTTCCGAACCGTTGTATTTTTATCATCCCATTAACAATTGTAAAATCGAAACTTCAACCCGGACACTTCGCGAGAACATCAACGGCTCGGACGAGGCCGAAGCGCTCGTCCGGCCAAGGTAAACTCACCTAGGTGAGGTTGGGTGGCCACACCCGACCTCCCCTAGGGGAGATCGGGTCAGCCAACCCGATCTCCCCTAGGGGAGATCGGGTGGACCAACCCGATCTCTCCTAGGAGAGATCGGGTGGACCAACCCGATCTCTCCTAGGAGAGATCGGGTCGGCCAACCCGATCTCTCCTAGGAGAGATCGGGTCGGCCAACCCGATCTCTCCTAGGAGGGATGGGGTTGGCCAACCCCATCCTCCCTAGGAGGGGTTGGGTGCCCTCACCCAACCCCTACCCTTGGGGGTCGGATTTCTCCTCCCCCCAAAGGGCCCCGGCACCATTTTTGGACTCCCACACTCGGTTCACTCCGCCTACCTTCTCCGTATCCTAAGGCCTTAATTATGCGCTTAAAGGTTATTTAATTGTGTTTAAAGGTTAACGATGTCATTAAGCCATCTTAATGACACCGTTGCCTATAAATACCCCACCTTCACAATTCATTTGGACATCTTGGCAAGTTGCACAATTTTGCTCTGACATCTCTCTAGCTTTATCTCTCTAAAACCGTACTGACTTAGGCATCGGAGAGGGTTCATCAGGCACCACCCCCCCCCCCTCTGTGCCTGGTATTGCCCCTCTTGCAGGTTAGCAAGGAGAAGAGAGCCAAGGAAGCAGAAGAGCATAGAGCAGTAGGACAAGCCCCAGGGGTAAGATGTACAAGCCTCAGGAGGTCAGAAGGAGAGAAGGAAAGGAGGTCAGAAGGAGAGAAGGAAAGGAGGTCAGAAGGAGAGAAGGAAAGGAGGTCAGAAGGAGAGAAGGAAAGGAGGTCAGAAGGAGAGAAGGAAAGGAGGTCAGAAGGAGAGAAGAGAAGGACATATATCAGAACGACTAGTCCTAGGAACACTGAACCCGACATTTCATTAGTGGGAGATAAATTCTAGATTGACGACCCGTTGACCTAGACTTTATAACCTAACACTTGGCGCCGTCTGTGGGCTTCGAACAGAAAGCCTGGCAATAACAAGAGCGATGACGAACAGCTTAGTATCTAGGCATCACCGCCCACCTGGGGGCAATAGGCGAGAGAGACAGCCTATACCTCCAGCAAGGCAGCCTAACCCAGAGAAACAGCCTGCACACCAGAGCCTCAAGTAGCCCCACAGGCACCCCAGCCTAACAAGCAGGGAGGAGGCTTCCACAGCTCCAACTCCATTGACTAGGAAGCCACAGGGACAGGGGGGCAACAAGGAGTGCCATCCCAATACACGGCACCTCCACAGGGGTACTACTATGAGGCACTACCTCAAGGGTATCCATATGGAATATTAACTCAAAGGAACGACAATCGTGCCCACACAACCAACATAAGGCCCGCATACTCGCAAGGGGCACAGACAGTGACTCCGAGGTTGATGAACGCATTGGATGAGCTGCTAGCCCATATAGAGACTCTGAGGAACAGGCAGAGAAGGCAACACCAGCATGAAGAAGAAGAAGTTCATGAGGAAGAACAAGACCCAGAAGAAGAACACCACTCGCACCCTCGAACAAGGCAGCGAGAAGAACAAATGAGAGATAACCAGGGCCACTCCTAGAGGGAAGACAGCAATTTGTGCCTCCAAGGCAGCAACAGACACAGCAGGATGCCAGGGCATACACCCCCATGGGGGCAGATAGACAGGCAAGACCTCCAAGGAGGCATGGATTCAACCAAGTACCCCAACAGGGACATACACCGCACTAAGGGAGGACATACATGCCAGACCAACAAGGATATAGGAGTTCCAACATCCACCCTGGCAATGTACACATACAGTCCGTATCACTACAGACATGACTAAGGGACATACCAAGGAAAGCTCAAAGGGAGGGACATAGTCCCAACAACACAACAAGGCAACGACCTACCCATGATACAGCACAACAGATCCAAACCCCTTGTGCATGACAACCCTTGGCACACATCCCCCTAGGACAGGGGAGGAGTTGAAAAGACAAGGATTTGAACAGGGGACTCATAGAGTACCACACCACGTCAGCACATAGCTAATACAATGGGAAGCCTCATGGAGAGACATAGTAGAGTGAGATCGCACATAGCATACATGAAGGATACACCTCCACATAGTCCACCTTGCAAGGATGCGACCTTATATTCCTCAAGTGGAAGAAATACACACAGACTAACAGAGGAAAACAATTACATTACCAAGGAAGCAGGGGATATCAACACCCCACACCCATATCCTTCCCATATCCTCTTATTTAATTTAACTGCATAACAAGTCAACTCCCTAAAAGGAGTAGATTTTGATACTTGATATCAACATGTTTTCCAAGAATGACCATACCGGACGCCTTCGGGCTCCGTGATATATATATACACAGGTGGACCACTAGAAGAATCAGTAAAAGGCCGTCGCCAATCAAGAGATGCACAAGCAACAGATTCCTCAATCCCAAAGAACACCTATAAGGTCAAGTTTCTGGGAAAGATCACAAGATGGAAGGCTCACTTACAAAAATAAGTTGAGCACTCCCAACATCCTATAGAGGAACTACCATGAAGGTCACAAAGGATTACCCCTACTACAACCTTCCACTAAGCATCCTAGGGCCAAGCCCGTCAAAGGATCCCATCTGGCATTGGTATGCAAGGGGGGCACCAGTCACAACATGCCCTCCCCACAAACGCCCATTAGCACAAGAGGGGGTAGCCGCGAACACATCCCTCCAAAAATGGAGGAAACCATATCACATGGGTAACACCCACCATCAGAGGCAAACACCTCCAGCGGATCTTTATGATTTCACAAAATAGCCAGGAGATACAACTACACTTAGAAAGCTCATCCCAGATAATGGAATACACCTCCATCAAAAACCCTCAAGGACACCAAGCCTAGCAAAGGAAGAACGGTGACACCATCATCAAGCTTTTAAAAAGGGATATGGAAAACATAGTATTTCCACACAATGATATGTTAGTCATAAGAGAGGGAATCACCAACTTTGACATGAAGAGAACCATAGTACATGAAGGGAGTCCGTCAGACATCTCCCATGACCAACCATTGATGATACTAGAGAAGAGTCAGGCATACCTAATACCAAAGGACCCCCTACTAGTAAAGGTGGTCAGAACATCAACACACCCATTAGGGACACGGCACTGCAAATGAACCAGGAATAAGGATGGAACACATATCCTTAAAAGTATCCTTACAAGTATCCTTGCATTTATTCTTGCAAAAATAAAATCCGTAGATAAAGAGGTTATCTAATAGATGACTATGTCTCTGTTCTCAAAATATGATCCTAACCCGGAGATCCTTGGACTCCGTATTATATATGCAATGAATAACATGTTCATCAAAGATAGGTACACGAAGATTCAAGACAGCGCCATAAAGATTAGGCGCATACCTCTACCAAGTACGACACATTTGAGTGTTCATAAACACTCCCTCGCCGTCGCACAAGAAAGAAAGGCAGCCAAGGATACAAGTCCTAACAAAACAAACATCGGTAGAAAATTCGGTCATTGAAGTCATGCACCAAGAGAGAAACTCTAAAGATGCAAGATTAGCAAAAGAGATAGTGCAACAACTAGAGTGTGAAAATGAGATACATCTCCTATCAAGAGCCTTAGGGCAGGATAATAGTTCTACAAGATCAACCAAAGAAGAGCTCAAAAGCTTGGGGAGTAAGGTTTCAAGATCGACCTTCACACTAGACGCACATCCCGATCAACCACCCTGTCTGCAAATGATAAGACATTTGACTCTGGCATCCCATCAAGAGGAGAGCCACGATAAAAGGGGCACTAGAAAAATATCCCGCCTCTAAAGCCATACACCGAATACATGATGAATGAAGGTTATGATAAAACAAAAAAGGAGGGACTTGTCAGCTCAACACACCTCAAACACGTATACGTACGCAACACAAATGCAGCCTCTAATGAAGCTATCCAGCAAGGAATAGCCAATACGGGGACAAACCCATAGAAAATCATGGAGCATCACTTGCAAACCTAAAGGAAAACATCATTTTTAGGTTCAAGTCCTAATTCAAAGGAAGTCTATAATCAAGATTCAAGGTGGGAGGAGCATGACCAATGTGACACTCCCTAAAAGCATTGAAGAATACTCCAATGTAAAGGAAAAGGCAAAGCACACTAAGTGCCACAACACTCCAAGATTATCACAACCCGGTCAGACCCCCCATGCACGAGCAAAGAGCATGGATCAGATTGACTAGTCTGAAACACACCTACGAGACTAACAACTCAAGACACCATTCTATGAGAAAGCTTTTCAACCTAAAACACAAGGAAGGGGGGGAAAGAATTTACAAGCACCCCTAGGATACAAACATTGCCACATCCTAGTTATCAAGAGAATGAAATCCACCCCCACCCACCCAAAGCAAAAGCTCTTCCACGCAACCTCCAAAGACACATCCAACAAAGGCATCATCCAAACCATGCCTATGACTGAAACAAGCAAGCATGAGAAAGAGTAAATCCTACAAGGGACACTCATCGCATTCAAACAAGCAGACAAGGGAGCCCCGAGCATAAGGGGTACCCAACCAAGAAAATGAACGAGGGGCCTTCAACGGCCAAATATGAAAGGCGGTGTGACCACCAAGCAACTTGGGGGCACCGAACGAATAAGTGCTTGGTAGTCCACCTAAGTGTAAAAGAAGAGATTAGAGGCAGAAGATCACAAGAACATGCAATACCACTTTTCCTAGAAGAGGTCACATAAGAGGAAAACATCCTCAACTCCCTATACGAACTCGTCCTAAGTTGGAAACACACAAACATCGCCCTCGAAAGGTGATCTCCCACATTGAAGAAAAAGCGTGGTAACAGGCAATATCGTAGAAGGAGAAGTCAAGTAAAGACTCGAAAAGCATACCAAAAATGCACCATACATGAGAAGGGACACAAGATAAGGTAATATTATGAGCCCTCCGGGAGCCAATCCCGCGAACACATTCAACGCCCCCAAGAGCGTATCTTGAGAGTAGTTCTAAAACTACGAACCCTGTGCCCTCCGGGAGCCTATCCCGCGAACAGATTCGACGCCCCCAAGAGCGTATCTTGAGAGTAGTTTTTATACTACGATCTTCGACGCCCCCAAGAGCGTATCTTGAGAGTAGTGTTCATACTACGACCTTCGACGCCCCCAAGAGCGTATCTTGAGAGTAGTTTATACACTACGACCTTCGACGCACCAAGAGCGTATCTTGAGAGTGGTTTCCAAAAACTACGAATTTCGACGCCCCCAAGAGCGTATCTTGAGAGTAGTGTTCATACTACGACCTTCGACGCCCCCAAGAGCGTATCTTGAGAGTAGTTTATACACTACGACCTTCGACGCACCAAGAGCGTATCTTGAGAGTGGTTTCCAAAAACTACGAATTTCGACGCCCCCAGGAGCGTATCTTGAGGTAGATTTGCAACCTACCAGATTCGACGCCCCCAAGAGCGTATCTTGAGGTAGAAAAAACACTACCAGTTCGACGCCCCCAAGAGCGTATCTTGAGGTAGATTTCAAACTACCAGTTCGACGCCCACCAGGAGCGTATCTTTGGTCTAACCTGAGCCCTCCGGGAGCCTATCCTGTGAAACGTTAAGTGCCATCCGAGAGCCTGTCTCGTGAACAGTTTTCGACGCCCACCAAGAGCGTATCTTTGGTCTAACAGTACAACGTATACCGTGTAAGGGGTATCAGAAGAGATCATCACACCATGCTCAGAAGGATCCCATGAGAAAGTAATCTTAAAGTAAGGTTGTATAAAGAACACATAATATTTTTTTTCTTGATGAGATGGCAGGTATAGCATGAAGGAAAACACAAAAGAAAGATAAGGAAATGAAAGCATATACAAGGGACAAGTCCATGACCAAAGGATCATATACAGAAGCACAAGAGGCTATCGTAAAAAGTAACGAGTTATCCTACCATCCATATTACAAGTCAAGAGAAATATCTCAAAGGAACCCAACACCACCAAGAAGGATAGCAAAGACATGAAATCCAAAGTTCAAGGCTCTCAAAGTAAACTCGACCCATCAAGAAGAGGAATTGCCTTACAGGTCGCACAAAGCAACCTTCGATAAACGTTATTGTCTTACACGTCACCCTCGCGTGACCTATGGTCGTATCAGACTTGAACATCGTCAAGCACAACTCATGAAGGAGACATCTAAAGAGCATAAAGGATACAACATCCGACAAGACGAGACATCGGGACCTAACCCAACAAACATAGCCTAAACATAAGGCAGCTATAGCAATAAAGGCTCTCCAACGAGAAAGGAATACTAAAGCACAACTCCATACATCATGATGTGGCTATCATGTCCACATACACTGAAGTGGCTATCATGTCCACATATCTTGAAGTGGCTATCATGTCCACATACCTTGAAGTGGCTATCATGTCCACATATCCTGAAGTGGCTATCATGTCCACACACTACAGAAGGGCTATCACTCCGACACATCACGAAGTGGCTATCACGTCCACATACCCCGAAGTGATTATCATGACAGCACGTCATAAAACATCTGTCAAAGACATGCATTGTAAAGACACCATCCCGACCACGAACATCAAAAGGCTACGCCTAGCCTCAGGAGGAGGTTCAAGAAAAAGGAAAAACAACACCCTTCGTACGCTCATCAAAGGTAGGCACTTATATTTCAACCCACTGGGTGATACCAGGAAGGAGACGTCCTCATTATGAAGACAACCTCCATATCTCACGAAATCAACCATGAAGCAAAGAATCACGACAAGCACTATTGAGGGCATATAACAAAACGATCCCCACAACGATCACAACTACGATACTAGTAGAGGCTAACTCAAGAGCAGTCTCCACCAAACTCCAAAGCAAGAATTTGCTATCTTAATCAGAGCCATGGCAAGAGAGGGGAACCTCAATGTAAGATGATGATCACACCCGTCACCAAAAGAAAAATCTTCAACGCAGGGGTTAATAACATAACCCATAGGAAAGACAAAGACACCTTCAAAAGTCGTCAAATCTACATGAAGATGAAATAAACTTGAGACTCGGCCCCTCGGCTGGGGGGCAGGGGATAGAGAAGAGACATCAAGACCTATGATCACCCCATCGCCAGCCACAGGTTGTTTCCTTTTGTCAAGCAAAGAGGGTGCCTCTTCAACCACTACCTCCTTATCATGGGAGGGAGTCAGCAAGGGGACACTTGAAGGAGAGCCTCTCGCGGTTCCTTCTCCTTGGCAGCCGAGGGCCCGACCTCAGAGTCAGGTTTCCGCGCCTTGGATTTAGATTGACTTGAACTCTCACCCACCACAAGAACCATTCGGTAACCAGGGAAGAACGCTCTAACAATAAGAAGGAAGCAGCATGAGAACAATCATAAGTATATCACAAAGAAAAAAGAAGGGAAAAAGAACATACTGGAAGCATTAGCAGCCACCCCTGACTTAGAAAATTTCTTGGCCTGATAAACAGAACTAGAGGGTTCTTCCCTCTCATCTGATTCAACGGCACGTTCGGAACGCTCTGCCTACACCTTGTATGTTTCTCCATGAAATCAACCTACAAGGGGTCATACGAGTCCCTGCCTCATACAAGTCCGCCTCGGACACCCAAGACACAGGACGGTCAGATTTGGTCTGACTACCTTGGAAAACGATCTTCAAGGTCTCCCTGTCTGAAGAAGAAAGCTTCCCAAAAGTGAGTCATCTATACGAGCAACCAACGCAAAGATCGACCCTTACTCATGGAGGGGCGAGATACGCCTACTACGGGGGCAACCTTAACACCAAGGGAAGAGGGCGAACTTTTAGTTTCCCCAAATGGAGCAACGCTCCAGCACATCCGAAGGAAGGGTCAACCATTAACACATGTCAATAGACCCCTTCGCTCGCGGCGGTAAGAAGAAAGCTTGTAAGCTTTTTCACCCTCACTTTTATGGGGAACAAATTGCAGGGTAAAGGTCAAGAGCTATACACACGCTCCAACGAATGAAGGAAAAATGTTACACATGCCGAAGGACGAGATTAATGGACAATGCTCACGAGGGAGGCGAAACGTTGTGTCCCATTGAGTGGCAGAGTTCCCACCCTCAAATAAAGGAGAGGTCTATGCTCTCACCTTTGCACTTATGCTCATATTCATGATTAACATCTACAGGTACATCAATGTCATCACTCATGCTTATACTCACAACCCATCCATACATACATACATGTTCATGCTTGCACTCATATGCATGCCCACATACACACTCCCATGTGTTCAAACATTTAGACGTCCATGCACATGGCCGCCATATATTCATGCATACATTCATGACTACAATCGCATCATGTCTCTACTCACTCCCATCCTTATGTTCCTACTTGCATATATGCTAGTACACATCCTCATGTTCATGATATGTCCATGTTCACTCCTAGTTAACATCCTATAGGCATATTTTCTAGTATCCCATACTTAGAAAAATTTCGGACCAAAAGTGAAATTTTTCTCCACTTAGGCAAATCACGGCATGAAATTGAAGCATAAGTCACTTAGTTGCATTCGTATTGCATCCCTACGCAAGCATGTATTTTTAGAAATATACGTCCGTAGCAAGGAAAGATTTATTATTCCAACTTCAGACGGACGCGTGCTTAGGCACGCGTCCGTACTGCTCTGACGTTTACACTTCCTCTATCTTATAAGACAGGGGGCAGAGTCAGAGGCACGCATCCATGAGTAAGTAAACATTTAGATAAAAGGTAAAACCCCGGTTTCAAATTGCGCGTGTCATACCATCCTAAAATAGAGTCAATCAAGGGTTAAGCCATTGGTTGACTCGGGGGCATGTGATGGATATACGCCCAATTTGAACCCGTTGACTTCCGAACCGTTGTATTTTTATCATCCCATTAACAATTGTAAAATCGAAACTTCAACCCGGACACTTCGCGAGAACATCAACGGCTCGGACGAGGCCGAAGCGCTCGTCCGGCCAAGGTAAACTCACCTAGGTGAGGTTGGGTGGCCACACCCGACCTCCCCTAGGGGAGATCGGGTCAGCCAACCCGATCTCCCCTAGGGGAGATCGGGTGGACCAACCCGATCTCTCCTAGGAGAGATCGGGTCGGCCAACCCGATCTCTCCTAGGAGAGATCGGGTCGGCCAACCCGATCTCTCCTAGGAGGGATGGGGTTGGCCAACCCCATCCTCCCTAGGAGGGGTTGGGTGCCCTCACCCAACCCCTACCCTTGGGGGTCGGATTTCTCCTCCCCCCAAGGGCCCCGGCACCATTTTTGGACTCCCACACTCGGTTCACTCCGCCTACCTTCTCCGTATCCTAAGGTCTTAATTATGCGCTTAAAGGTTATTTAATTGTGTTTAAAGGTTAACGATGTCATTAAGCCATCTTAATAACACCGTTGCCTATAAATACCCCACCTTCACAATTCATTTGGACATCTTGGCAAGTTGCACAATTTTGCTCTGACATCTCTCTAGCTTTATCTCTCTAAAACCGTACTGACTTAGGCATCGGAGACGGTTCATCAGGCACCACCCCCCCCCCTCTGTGCCCGGTATTGCCCCTCTTGCAGGGTAGCAAGGAGAAGAGAGCCAAGGAAGCAGAAGAGCATAGAGCAGTAGGACAAGCCCCAGGGGTAAGATGTACAAGCCTCAGGAGGTCAGAAGGAGAGAAGGAAAGGAGGTCAGAAGGAGAGAAGGAAAGGAGGTCAGAAGGAGAGAAGGAAAGGAGGTCAGAAGGAGAGAAGGAAAGGAGGTCAGAAGGAGAGAAGGAAAGGAGGTCAGAAGGAGAGAAGGAAAGGAGGTCAGAAGGAGAGAAGAGAAGGACATATATCAGAACGACTAGTCCTAGGAACACTGAACCCGACATTTCATTAGTAGGAGATAAATTCTAGATTGACGACCCGTTGACCTAGACTTTATAACCTAACACCTCCCATTTCAGTGATAGCTTGTTGATCCGATCTTGATGAACGAACTCGTTCCTCCGCCAGACAAGTTCTCCAACGAAGAATTGTCGGGACCTGACACGCCGATTGTAATATCGGGCTGTTGCCAGACGCATTCGGGCCTGAACTTCGTCAGCCTTCCATCTCTTCTCCTCGAGCAAGTCCAAGTCTAGACGTCTCATTTCCTCGTTCGTCAGAGGTTCGTAATATTTGGCGCGATGGGACGCCACCGCTATTTCCACGGGAGCGACTGCCTCCGTGCCATAGACCAGGCCAAACGGAGTTTCCCCCGTCGATTGCTTTGGTGTTGTTCTGACAGCCCAAAGCACATTTTCAAGCTCATCCAGCCAATGACCCTGCAAGGCGTAGACTCTCTTCTTCAAGCCATCCATCACGATTTTGTTGGCTGATTCCACCTGGCCATTGGTTTGAGCGTGGCGGACTGAAGCGGTCCGATGTTCGATGTTTAACTCCTCCAGGTACTCCTTTAACTGAGCCCCATTGAACGAAGGGTCGTTGTCGCTGATTAACACTCGAGAAACCCCGTACCGGGATATGATCTGAGTTTGAAGGAACTTGAGGATCTGCTGCCCCGTCGTCTTGGCCAATGCCTTAGCCTCTATCCATTTTGAGAAGTAGTCGATGGCCACGAGCAAATACTTGCACTGACCTTTCGCTTGAGGAAGAGGTCCCACCAAGTCAATCCCCCATTGCGCGAAGGGCCATGCACTCCTGATGGGCATTAGGTCCGCGGCGGGAGCCACAATATTTGAAGCGTACCTCTGGCATGCATCACAGGATCGGACCATTGCTGTCGCATCCTTGTTCATCGAAGGCCAATAGTAGCCCAAGTTCAGCGCCTTCCGCACAAGAGATCGGGCCCCTTCATGACAGGACGCGACTCCCTCATGTAGCTCCCTCAGGATCCGATTCGTGTCAGGTTCCGCCACGCATTTTAGGAAAGGCTTTACATACCCTTTTTTGTATAACTGGTTGTCCACCATCGCGTAGTTGTCCGCAATTCGACGCAACCTGACAGCTGCCACCTCATCATCGGGGAGTGCCCCGTAGTCAGGTATGTGACCATCGGGGTCATCCAAGTGGGCTTCTCTTCTTCCTCCGATCCTGTCTCAATAGCGCAGATCTCCGCTGGATCTATGTTCGAGATAATCACCTTCTCTAGGAAATGCACCTTCCGATTCTCCTCGGGGGCCACTCCCAGAGCAAACTTGCTTAAGGCATCTGCTTCCGCGTTTTCTTCCCTCGGGATCGCCTCGATATCGAAGCTTTTGAAGCTTCCCTTCAAAGTCTGCACCTCGTGCAAATACTTCTTCATTATCGGGCTCCTGGCTTCATAATTCCCCTGGACTTGATTTACAACCAAGCTGGCATCACACTTCACTTTTAAATGATCGACTCCCGTACCCTTGGCAATCTTAAGGCCTGTGATGAGAGCCTCATACTCCGCTTCGTTGTTGGTGGCTTTGAACGTTAACGCCAAGGCATATCGTAGGGGCTCGCCTCCACCGGGCGGTATCAATACGAATCCTGCCCCGAGCCTTCTACACTCGATGAACCATCAGTGTACATCTCCCAGGTGTTCTCCTCATTTGGCTGTTCTGTTATCGGGGCCTGTTAACGCCAAGGCATATCGTAGGGGCTCGCCTCCACCGGGCGGTATCAATACGAATCCTGCCCCCGAGCCTTCTACACTCGATGAACCATCAGTGTACATCTCCCAGGTGTTCTCCTCATTTGGCTGTTCTGTTATCGGGGCCTGTTCTGCTATCGGGACCTCCTCCATGGTTGCCCCCTCTGCGGGACCTGTTACTTCCAGATCGGGTGCCGTAGACTCAGCTATAAAATCTGCCAATGCCTGGCCCTTAATTGCGGTTCTCGGAGCGAAATGAATACGGAACTCCGTCAGCTCGATGGCCCATTTCACCAATCTCCCTGACGCCTCGGTCGGTTCAAAAAGTGCTTCAAGGGCTGATTAGTCAATACCGTGACTTCATGGGCATGGAAGTAAGGTCGTAGCTTTCGAGCGGCAATAATCAACGCAAAGAGATACTTCTCAATAGCGGGATAATTTATTTCAGACTTGGCAAACGCCTTGCTTACATAATAGATAGGCACTTGGTTGCCCTTGACAATTTTAATCAAAACAGAACTAACAGCCACAGCAGAAACAGCCAAATAGAGATAAAGCGGCTCGCCTGGAACTGGTTTCGCCAACGGCGGAAGGGTACGTAGGTGCTGCTTGAGTGCCTGGAACGCCTCCTCGCACTTATTGGTCCATTCGAACTTCTTGTGGACCCTCAACACGTCAAAAAATGGCATGGCTCGGTCACTCGCCTTGGATAGGAAGCGACTCATCGCGGCCAACCGGCCATTCAGCACCTGGACCTCCCGATGAGTCTTCGGGGACTGCATCTCCTCGATTGCTTGCAGCTTCTCGGGGTTCACCTCGATTCCTCTCTGGCTCACCATGAACCCTAGGAACTTCCCCGAGTTCACCCCAAAAGCACATTTGTCGGGGTTCAGCCGAACCTGATGGAACTTCATCCGCTCAAATGCCGCCGCCAAGTTCTGGACATGGTCTCCTGCCTGTCGGGACTTCACCAGCATGTCATCCACATACGCCTCCATGGTTTTCCCCAACATGTCTCCGAACAACTTGTTCACCATCCGCTGGTAAGTTGCTCCGGCATTGATCAATCCGAAGGGCATCACGTCGTAATGGTAGACGTCACTGTCGGCATAGAAGGCCGTATGGGGGGCATCCTCCTTCGCCATCTTGATCTGGTTGTACCCGGAATAGGCATCCATGAAGCTCAGCAGCTCATGTCCCGATGTGGCATCCACCAATTGGTCAATCCTCGGAAGCGGGTAGCAGTCCTTCGGGCAGGCCTTGTTCAAGCCGCGAAAATCGACACACATCCGCCACTTCCCGTTACTCTTTCGCACCAGGACTGGGTTAGCCACCCAAGTCTGGAATCAGAGCTCTTTGATGAATCCAGCGTCAAGCAGTCTGCCTACCTCTTGCTGGATCGCGATCCTCTTGTCCGCGCCCATCGGACGCCTTCTCTGTGCGATAGGCTTGATCGCGGGGTCTATCTTCAGCTCGTGCACTATCACGTCGGGGCTGATTCCTGGCATATCACCTCGGGGACCAGGCAAACAGCTCCTTAAACTCCTTCAGGAGCTCGATCAACTCTCGGGCTCTTTCCTCCGACAAAGCAGACCCGATCTTCACCTTCCTCTGAGGCCCATCAATCTCAACCTCCTTCAGATCCTCCATGGGGGCGGGACGCCCATACTCCTCTCGAGGATCAGCATCAGTCTGAAGGACGGTCATGGCTTCCCTCCTTCTCCGTCGGGTAGCGTTAACGTAGCATTTTCGCGACGCCACTTGGTCGCCCTTGACCTCTCCGACCCCGTTGTCAGTCGGGAACTTCATCTTCTGGTGGACCGTCGAGGCGACTGCCATGAGAGGGTTGATAGTGGTCCTCCCGATAATAGCGTTGTATGCCCCCGCAGACTCCACTACGACGAAATCTACGTTTCGCTTCTCCATCTTCCAGCCACTACCAAACTCCACCGGTAAGGTAATCATTCCCAACGGGTAAGAAGTGGAACCAGAGAATCCTACCATCGGGAAGTCCACCTGTGTCAGGTCCTTTTTCGTTTTTCCCATGGCTTCCAGAGCGTCCATGAAAAGGATGTCGGAGGAACTTCCTCCGTCTATCAGGATCCGCTTCATCTCGAATCCGTCCACGTCCAGAGTCACGACCAAGGCGTCGTCGTGAGGGCTCTCCACGCCTACTAGATCCTCCGCCGAGAAAGAAATCACCATTTCCTCCTTCAGGGTCCACGACCGGGACCTTTTGCCTAGCACCACCGCAGCAGATATGCGGGACGCGTAGTTCTCCCGAGAGGGAGAGGTATCACCTCCCGCCGCCATTCCTCCGTGGATGACGTTGATAGTCCCGCGTCTCTCCTTACGGGC
Source organism: Clarkia xantiana subsp. parviflora (assembly GCA_036873135.1). Classification (NCBI taxonomy): domain Eukaryota; kingdom Viridiplantae; phylum Streptophyta; class Magnoliopsida; order Myrtales; family Onagraceae; genus Clarkia; species Clarkia xantiana. Next base: position 911,943 of record JAPTYO010000015.1, read on the forward strand.
ACCTGGACCTGAGGCTTCTGGCTCAACCTTCTTCTTCTTCGGGGATCGGTCACGGGACTTGGAACGGGATCGTGACCGACTTTTGGAACGGGATCGGCGCCGTCCCCTTCCGACGAACTCTTTCAGCTTCCCCTTTTGGATCAGCTTCTCAATTTCCTTCTTCAACTCCCGACAGTTTTCGGTGTCGTGACCATTGGCTCGATGGTAGCGACAGTAACGGTCAGGGCGGCCTCCTAGGAATTCGCCTTCTTTCCTCGGAGGGTATCGGGCGAGACCCTGTCGGTCCATCACAGCTAACACAGAGGTCATCGAGCTATTGATGGGAACAGCCCGACCTTCTCGATTGTCCTTCCTCGGGGGACGCTTGTCCTCTCTTTTCTCGGGGCGACCACGGTTTCTACTTCCCTCCGATTTGTCGCTCCCTTTACGATCATCCAACAGCTTGGACGACGCCTTTCCTCTTCCCGACTTCGGGGGATCGAGCTCTCCGGCAGCAATCTTCGACTCCTGGACGTCGATTTGCTGTTTCACCCTCGCTTGCAGGGCCTCCATACTCCACACAGCCTTCGCGGCTACGCTGTGCATCAGGTCGGAACCGTACGGAGCGCTCAAGTTCCGCAGGAAAGTGCGGATGGTCTCTCCCTCCGAGATTTCTTCATCAATCTCCGCGGCACTAGCAGTGAGCCGTTGGTAGTAGTATGCCAACGATTCATCGGGCCTCTGTACCACCTGAGTCAGGGACCTTACACTCTTCAGAAGACGCCTTCGACCTTGGTACTGCTTGATGAAGCGGTCGTGCATATCGGCCCAGCAGGTGATGCTTCCTGGTGGGAGGCTGAAGAACCAAGTCATGGCCCTTTCTCCCAGGGTTATCGGGAACAATGAGCATATGAGGTCATCGTTTGAAGTCCTACCCATACATGCCTGGACATGCCTCTGAACATGGCGGACAGGGTCCCCTTCACCATCGTACTCCTTGATAGTCGGAATACCTAGCCCGGGCGGGGCTACGGTATCTATCAGCCGCGGAACGAAAGGATGGCTAGACCGATCCCTTAGCTCCGACGTCATCTGCTTCTGATGCCCCATGCAGATGCTAACGATCTTCACCACCTGATCGGGGGTGATGGGGCCATTCAGCGGAATGGTCCTGTTTTGCACTGGTCATGGGCCGTCGACCACGAACTTCTCCGGGTACATTGGTTCTTTACCCTTGCCTCTGGGCGGAACCTCCTGAACCTCTTGTTCTTCTGGGGCCACCCTTGGAGGGGGTGGCAGTAATTCTTCTCGCGGAGGCAACTCCTCCGCTCTCTTGGCGGCCTCTCTCTTGTCCAGCAAGGCCTCCATGGCAGCCAATAACATGGGCATAGCATCTGCTACTGCCTTGGCCAACTCCGAGTTCGAAGACGACCGTTCTTCCCTTCGCGGGACTCTTTCTCCTCCATGGCCCACCGGGTTTGGGGGAGCCTCATCTTCCTCCCTACGCGGGATATCTTGCCTGTTCCTCTCCGTGTCTCGGACTGAGACCTCATAACCATCAACCCCCTGCCTGGGAAAGAGCGGGGTTCTCACCTTGATCAGCAACACGTTCCGGGAACGGGGAATCCACGGTTCCTGCGGGGCGAGGACTGCCAGCCTGAACCTGCTTCTTCTTGCCACCACCGGCCATTGATCTGGTAGAAGCTATCTTGACTTTTCGTAAGTTTCCCACAGACGGCGCCAATGTTGGATCACGGGCGAAGCTCCGTTACGTCCTTGACGGAATGCTCTGGACTCCTGGGCTCCGCGTAATCCTGCAAAAGGGGATGACCTGGGTGGTGACCCAGAATCCCTCTCCGATGCTTAAATGAGTATACGATCAATGGGGTGGCAGCAAGATTCTAAGTGCGTATTAGAGAGTATGGTTTTCAGGGGTAACTTCCTCCTTTATATAGGAGGAGGAGTTGCCCGGTTACCTGTGACCATGCTTGGCCGTTGTGCCCATGATTCCGTGTATCTCGCCACGATTCCGTATATCTCGGCTGGGATTCCATATATCTCGCCCCACGCTCTGCGTATCTTACCCGTACTCCGCGTATCTCGGGCACGCCCTGCGTATCTCGGGGGATTTATCTTTATCTCTAACCGTCTCCCACTACTCTATCTAGTAGGCGGGTTTCTCGGTCTTTATCCTCTGATCACAAGTCCCGACTCCTGTCGGAGACTCCAAAGTTGTCTCATTCTAGATCACCACCCAGGACCTTTAGTCTCTACGGGACAGGTCTAGCCTCTGCGGGGCTTTATTGTCGGGGCCTTTACTAAGGCATATCGGGGTCTACTCAGAGGCTTCTTGTCGGGAGCATTTAGCTCATGTGTCGGGGCCGCTATCGTCGGGACCCTTAATACTGGGCCTCTGGGCCCTCCGGGTCTTTCACGAGGCCCACTGGACCTATTCGCCGTCCACTGGCTGTTAACGGGGCTAACGATTACATCGGAACCCATCATTTTCGTTTGAACATTTGGTACATTGATGATTTATTAAAATTAAACTGCTTGGTGCGCTTTTTTAGTTAGGAAAATAACTGAATACAAGATGAAAAATTCGATGAAAAAAGAGAGTTAAATCGGATTATCAAATTGAATCATGTGAACTAGTACAGTCGAAGAGCAGGGGCCAAGTGACACAGAAAATATTGCATATGTACCACTAACACATCTACCACGTAAGCAACCTCGAACGAAAGTCGACATTAGACAGAGCAGTGTTTCTCCAATCTCAGAGAAATGTGTTGAGAAGCTAGTTGCAGTCAAGAAAGCACATAATGAACTTGAAGTGTAGGATTCCTTGAAGAATAAAAGTGGATTTTTTCAGTCTTAAAATATATTTTGTAGTAGCCCATGATTGAAATTGATGATGGCTTAGTGGATATGCTTGGGCGGATGAAAACCAATCGATGCATGATGCAACTGGTTTTCTTGAACTTAAAAGGTAGTTTCTTGTGTGAACTTGAAGAATACAAATTGATGCAAGATGAAACAGATGACTTGAAAATACGCTTTTAAAGAAGTTTTTGCCCCTAAAATGTCATTTATACTTAGAAGTGATGATTTCTAGGCTACAAGACTTCATCTATCAACGGAAAATTTAAATCATTATGAGTGATGGGTTCCGATGTAATCGTTAGCCCCGTTACCAGCCAATGGACGGCGAGTAGGTCCAGTGGGCCTCGTGAAAAGCCTGGAAGGCCCGGAGGCCCAGCACGAAGGGTCCCGACTTTAGCGGTCCCGATATATGAGCTGAATGCTCCCGATGAGAAGCCTCTGAGCAGGCCCCGATATGCCTTAGTAAAGGCCCCGATAATAAAGCCCCGCAGAGGCTGGACCTGTCCCGTAGAGACTGAAGGTCCTGGGTGGTGATCTAGAATGAGACAACTCTGGAGTCCCCGACAGGAGTCGAGACTTGTGATCAGAGTATAAGACCGAGAAACCCGCCTACTAGATGAGAGTAGTGGGAAGACGGTTAAGATATAGATAATCTCCCCCGAGATACGCAGGGCGTGCCCGAGATACGCGGAGGTATGGGTCAGATACGCGGAGCGTGGGGCGAGATATACGGAATCCTAGCCGAGATATACGGAATCATGGCGAGATACATGGAATCGTGGGTAAAACTGCCAAGCGCAGTAACAGGTAACTGAGTAACTCCTCCTTCTATATAAAGGGGGAGGTTACCTCAGAAAACCATCATCTAAACTAGGCTAAGACGAACATATACTCCTTTGCTTACCACCCATTGATCACCGTACTCATTTAAGCATCGGAGAGGGATTCTGGGTCACCACCCAGGTCATCCCCTTTTGCAGGATTACGCGGAGCCCAGGAGTCCAAGCTTTCCGTCAAGGACGTAACGGAGCTTCGCCCGTGATCCAACATTGGCGCCGTCTGTGGGAAGCTTACGAAAAGCCAAAATAGCTTCTACCAGATCAATGGCCGGTGGTGGCAAGAAGAAGCAAGTTCAGGCTGGCAGTTCTCGTCCCGCAGGAACTGTGAACTCCCCGTTGCCAGAACGCGTTGCTGAACAAGGTGAGAACCCTGCTCTCTCCCAGACAGGGGGGCAAGGTGATGGCTATGAGGTCTCAGTCCGAGACGCTGAGACGAACAGGCAGGATATCCCGCGTATGGAGGAAGATGAGGCTCCCCCAAACCCGGTGGGCCATGGAAGAGAAGGAGTCCCGCGAAGGGAAGAAGGGTCGTCTTCGAACTCGGAGTTGGCCAAGGCAGTAGCGGAGGCTATTCCCATGTTCTTGGCCGCTATGGAGGCCTTGTTGGATAAGAGAGAGGCCGCCAGGAGAGCGGAGGAGTTGCCTCCGCGAGAAGAGTTACCACCACCACCGCCGAGGGTGGACCCGGAGGAACAGGAGGTTCCGCTCATGAATAAGGGCAAGGAACCAGCACACCTGGAGAAGTTCGTGGTCGACGGCCCTGGACCAGTGCAAAACAGGACCATTCCCCTGAATGGCCCCATCACCCCCGATCAGGTGGTGAAGATCGTGAGCATCTGCATGGGTGATCAGAAGCAGATGACATCGGAGCTGAGGGATCGGTCCAGCCATCCTTTTGTGCCGCGGCTGATCGATACCGTAGCCCCGCCTGGGCTAGGTATTCCGACCATCAAGGAGTATGACGGTGAGGGGGACCCAGTTCGCCATGTGCAGAGGCACGTCCAGGCTTGTATGGGACGAACATTGAATGATGATCTCATATGCTCATTGTTCCCGATAACCCTGGGAGAAAGGGCCATGACTTGGTTCTTCAGCCTCCCTCCGGGGAGCATCACCTGCTGGGCCGATATGCACGATCGCTTCATCAAGCAATATCAAGGTCGGAGACGCCTCCTAAAGAGCGTGAGGACTTTAACCCAGGTAGTGCAGAGGCCCGATGAATCGTTGGCATACTATTACCAACGGTTCACTGCTAGTGCCGCGGAGATTGACGAGGAGATCTCGGAGGGAGAGATGATTCGCACTTTCCTAAGGAACTTGAGCGCTCCGTACGGTTCCGACCGGATGCATAGCGTAGCCGCGAAGGCTGTGTGGAGCATGGAGGCCCTGCAGGCGAGGGTGAAACAACAAATCGACGTCCAGGAGTCGAAGATTAATGCTGGAGAGCTCGATCCCCCGAAGTCGGGAAGAGGAAAGCCATCGTCCAAGCTGTCGGATGATCGCAAGGGGAGCGACAAGTCGGAGGGAAGTAGAAACCGTGGTCGTCCCGAGAAAAGGGAGGACAGGCGTCCTCCAAAGAAGGATAACCGCGAAGGTCGGAGTGTCCCCATCAATAGCTCGATGACCTCTGTGTTAGCTGTGATGGACAGACAAGGTCTCGCTCGATACCCCCCGATGAAAGAAGGCGAATTCCTAGGAGGCCGCCCTGACCGTCACTGTCGCTACCATCGTGCCAATGGTCACGACACTGAGAACTGTCGGGAGCTGAAGAAGGAGATCGAAAAGCTGATCCAGAAGGGAAAGCTGAAGGAGTTCGTCGGGAAGGGACGGTGCCGATCCCGTTCCAGATGTCGGTCCCGATCCCGTTCCAAGTCCCGCGACCGATCCCCGAAGAAGAAGAAGGTTGAGCATGAGGCTTCAGGATCAGGTGCCCGCAAGGAGAGGCGGGGGACTATCAACGTCATCCACGGAGGAATGGCGGCGGGAGGAGATACCTCTGCCTCTCGGGAGAACTACGCTTCCCGCATATCTGCCGCGGTGGTGCTAGGAAAAAGGTCCCGGTCGTGGACCCTGAAGGAGGAAATGGTAATTTCTTTCTCGGCGGAGGATTTAGTAGGCGTGGAAAGCCCTCACGACGATGCCTTAGTCGTGACCCTGGACGTGGACGGATTCGAGATGAAGCGGATCTTGATAGACGGAGGGAGCTCCTCCGATATTCTTTTCATGGATGCTCTGGAAGCCATGGGAAAGACGAAGAAGGACCTGACGCAGGTGGACTTCCCGATGGTGGGATTCTCTGGCTCCACTTCCTACCCGTTGGGAATGATTACCTTACCAGTAGAGTTTGGTAGTGGCTGGAAGATGGAGAAACGAAACGTGGATTTCGTCGTAGTGGAGTCTGCGGGGGCATACAACGCGATCATCGGGAAGACCACTATTAGCCCTCTTTTGGCAGTCGCCTCGACGGTCCACCAGAAGATGAAGTTCCCAACTGATAACGGGGTTGGAGAGGTCAAGGGCGACCAGGTGGCATCGCGAAAATGCTACGTTAACGCCACCCGACGGAGAAGAAGGGAGGCCATGACTGTCCTTCAGACTGATGCCGATCCTCGAGAGGAGTATGGGCGGCCCGCCCCCATGGAGGATTTGAAGGAAGTAGAGATCGATGGGCCTCAGAGGAAGGTGAAAATCGGCTCTGCTTTATCGGAGGAACGAGCCCGAGAGCTGATCGAGCTCTTGAAGGAGTTTAAGGAGCTGTTCGCCTGGTCCCCGAGTGATATGCCAAGAATAAGCCCCGACGTGATAGTGCACCAGCTGAAGATAGACCCTGCGATCAAGCCTATCGCGCAGAGAAGGCGTCCGATGGGCGCGGACAAGAGGATCGCGATCCAGCAGGAGGTGGGCAGACTGCTCGACGCTGGATTCATCAAGGAGCTCCGATTCCAGACTTGGGTGGCTAACCCAGTGCTGGTGCGAAAGAGTAACGGAAAGTGGCGAATGTGTGTCGACTTCCGTGACTTGAACAAAGCCTGCCCGAAGGACTGCTACCCGCTTCCGAGGATTGACCAGCTGGTGGATGCCACATCGGGACATGAGCTGCTAAGCTTCATGGATGCCTATTCCGGGTACAACCAGATCAAGATGGCGAAGGAGGATGCCCCCCATACGGCCTTCTACGCCGACAGTGACGTCTACCATTACGATGTGATGCCCTTCGGATTGATCAATTCCGGAGCGACTTACCAGCGGATGGTGAATAAATTGTTTGGAGACATGCTGGGGAAAACCATGGAGGCATATGTGGATGACATGCTGGTGAAGTCCCGACAGGCAGGAGACCATGTCCAGAATTTGGCGGCGGCATTTGAGCGGATGAAGTTTCATCAGGTTCGGCTGAACCCCGACAAATGTGCTTTCGGGGTGAACTCGGGGTAGTTCCTAGGGTTCATGGTGAGCCAGAGAGGTGAACCCTGAGAAGCTGCGAGCGATCGAAGAGATGCAGTCCCCGAGGACTCATCGGGAGGTCCAGGTACTGAATGGCCGGTTGGCCGCGATGAATCGCTTCCTATCCAAGGCGAGTGATCGAGCTATGCCCTTTTTCGACGTATTGAGGGCCAACAAAAAGTTTGAATGGACCGACAAGTGCGAGGAGGCGTTCCAGGCACTAAAGCAGCACCTCTGTACCCTTCCGCCGTTGGCAAAACCAGTTCCAGGCAAGCCGCTTTATCTCTATTTGGCTGTTTCTGATGTGGCTGTTAGTTCTGTTTTGATTAAGATTGTCAAGGGCAACCAAGTGCCTATCTATTATGTAAGCAAGGCGTTTGCCAAGTCTGAAATAAACTATCCCGCTATTGAGAAGTATCTCTTCGCGTTGATAATTGCCGCTCGAAAGCTACGACCTTACTTCCATGCCCATGAAGTCACGGTATTAACTAATCAGCCCTTGAAACACTTTTTGAACCGACCGGAGGCGTCGGGGAGATTGGTGAAATGGGCCATCGAGCTGACAGAGTTCCGCATTCATTTCGCTCCGAGAACCGCTATTAAGGGCCAGGCATTGGCAGATTTTATAGCTGAATCTACGGCACCCGATCTGGAAGTAACGGGCCCCGCAGAGGGGGCAACCATGGAGGAAGTCCCGACAACAGAACAGCAGCCAGAACAGCCAAATGAGGAGAATACTTGGGAGATGTACACTGATGGTTCATCAAGTGTAGAAGGCTCGGGGGCAGGATTCGTATTGATACCGCCCGGTGGAGGCGAGCGCCTGCGATATGCCTTGGCGTTGACATTCAAAGCCACCAACAACGAAGCGGAGTATGAGGCTCTCATCACAGGCCTTAAAATTGCCAAGGGTACGGGAGTCAACCATCTAAAAGTGAAATGCGATGCTAGCTTGGTTGTAAATCAAGTACAGGGGAACTATGAGGCTAAAAGTCCGACGATGAAGAAATATTTGCACGAGGTGCAGACTTTGAAGGGAAGCTTCAAAAGCTTTGATATCGAGGCGATCCCGAGGGAAGAGAACGCGGAAGCAGATGCCTTGAGTAAGTTTGCCCTGGGAGTGGCCCCCGAGGAGAATCGGAAGGTGCATTTCCTAGAGAAGGTGATTATCTCAAACATTGACCCGGTGGAGGTCTGTGCTATTGGGACAGGATCGGAAGAAGAGGAGAAGCCTACTTGGATGACCCCGATGGTCACGTACCTGACTACGGGAGTACTCCCCGATGATAAAGTGGCAGCCGTCAGATTGCGTCGGATTGCAGACAACTACGCGATGGTGGACAACCAGTTATACAAAAAAGGGTATGTAAAACCTTTCTTAAAATGCGTAGCGGAGCCTGACACGAATCAGATCCTAAGGGAACTACACGAAGGAGTCGCGGCCTGTCATGAGGGAGCCCGATCTCTGGTGAGGAAGGCATTGAACCTGGGTTACTATTGGCCCTCGATGAACAAAGAAGCGACCGCGATGGTCCGATCCTGTGATGCATGCCAGAGGTACGCCCCAAATATCGTGGCTCCCGCCGCGGACTTAATGCCCATCAGGAGTGCATGGCCCTTTGCGCAATGGGGAATTGACTTGGTGGGACCACTTCCCCAAGCGAGAGGTCAGTGCAAGTACTTACTCGTGGCTATCGACTACTTCTCAAAGTGGATAGAGGCCAAAGCATTGGCTAGAACGACGGGGCAGCAGATCCTCAAGTTCCTTCAGACTCAAATCATATCCCGGTACGGGGTCCCGCGAGTGTTGATCAGCGATAACGGCCCTCCGTTCAATGGGGCTCAGTTGAAGGAGTACCTGGAAGAATTAAACATTGAGCATCGGACCGCTTCAGTCCGCCACGCCCAGACCAATGGCCAGGTAGAGTCAGCCAACAAGATCGTGATGGATGGCTTGAAGAAGAGAGTCTATGCCTTGCAGGGCCATTGGCTGGATGAGCTCGAGAATGTGCTATGGGCTGTGAGAACAACACCCAAGCAATCAACAGGAGAAACTCCGTTTGGCCTGGTTTATGGCACGGAGGCGGTCGCTCCCGTGGAGATAGCGGTGGCGTCCCACCGCGCGAAATATTACGAGCCTCTGACAAATGAGGAAATGAGACGTCTGGACTTAGACATACTCGAGGAGAAGAGGTGGAAGGCTGATGAAGTCCAGGCCCGAATGCGTCTGGCAACAGCCCGATATTATAATCGAGGTCCCGAAAATTCTTCGTGGGAGAACTTGTCTGGCGGAGGAATGAGTTTGTTCATCAAGATCGGATCAACAAGCTATCACCAAAATGGGAAGGACCCTACAAGATCGTGGGGATGCCAGTGCCCAATGCATACAAGTTAGAGGATCTCGAAGGCAAGACGTTGAAGCATTCATTCAGTGGTGAACACTTGAAGAAGTATCATGTTTGATATTAAGCCGCCGTGAAGGGCGCAAATTGTCTATCAATAAAATCCGATGTAAGCCTACTTTGAATTATTAGTGAATAAAAGAAGTTGCCTTCCGATCAAATTGCTTTCAAATTTATTCTAACTGTTAGTAAGTCGTCCTGAGTGACGCGACAAAAGCCTTCCGAGGTACGATGAAAGCCCCGCGGGGGATGCGTAAGTCGTCTATATGGCGCGGCCAAAAGACTTAACAGGTACGGACAAAAGCCCTACGGGGTACACGTAAGTCGTCTATATGATGCAACCAAAAGCCTAGGTATGAAAAGGCCCTGATGGGTCCGCGTAAGTCGTCTATATGATGCGGCCAAAAGCCTTAACGGGTATGAAAAAAGCCTTAACAGGTCCGCGTAAGTCGTCTATATGATGCGGCAAAAAGCCTCAAAGGGTACGATTAAGCCGTCCGGTAGAGACGCAATAAAAGCCCTAAGTGGTATGAAAATGGCCTTAAAAGGCATGGACGAGAAACCTTAAGTGGTGAAGTCCCGATTTTGGACGAGAAACCTTAAGTGGTGAAGTCCCGATTTTGGACGAGAAGCCTTAAGCGGTGAAGTCCTGGTTTTGGACGAGAAGCCTTAAGTGGTAAAGTCCCGATTGGATGAGAAACCTTAAATGGTAAAGTCCCGAGTAAAACGTCGGAAGGACGTGTGAAGTCATCTCAAATGATGCATCGGAACGTTCTGAGTAACGAGTTTAAAGCCGCTTTAGATAAAGTGCAAACGAGTATCGGTGCCAAAACAGATGGAAAGAAACTACTTATATAAAGGCCAGAAGGCCAAAGAGGTATCAAGAAATGTAAAGGTAAAAGCCTCCGACGGCGGTATCGAAAGGCATGAAGGCAAAAGCCCCCGACAGCGGTATCGGGAGGTATGAAGATAAAAGCCTCTGACTGAGGTATCAAGAATGCAAAGATAGAAGCCTCCGACGGTGGCATCGGAAGGTACGAAAACAAAAGCCTCCGACGGTGGTATCGGAAGGTATGAAAACAAAAGCCTCCGACGGTGGCATCGGAAGGTATGAAAACAAAAACCTCCGACAACGAGGTCAGAAGAGCTGAATTAAAAGACATGACGAACTAAAAGTCCCCCATGTCTTGGGGGCAAATGATGGGTTCCGATGTAATCGTTAGCCCCGTTACCAGCCAATGGACGGCGAGTAGGTCCAGTGGGCCTCGTGAAAAGCCTGGAAGGCCCGGAGGCCCAGCACGAAGGGTCCCGACTTTAGCGGTCCCGATATATGAGCTGAATGCTCCCGATGAGAAGCCTCTGTGCAGGCCCCGATATGCCTTAGTAAAGGCCCCGATAATAAAGCCCCGCAGAGGCTGGACCTGTCCCGTAGAGACTGAAGGTCCTGGGTGGTGATCTAGAATGAGACAACTCTGGAGTCCCCGACAGGAGTCGAGACTTGTGATCAGAGTATAAGACCGAGAAACCCGCCTACTAGATGAGAGTAGTGGGAAGACGGTTAAGATATAGATAATCTCCCCCGAGATACGCGGAGGTATGGGTCAGATACGCGGAGCGTGGGGCGAGATATACGGAATCCTAGCCGAGATATACGGAATCATGGCGAGATACATGGAATCGTGGGTAAAACTGCCAAGCGCAGTAACAGGTAACTGAGTAACTCCTCCTTCTATATAAAGGGGGAGGTTACCTCAGAAAACCATCATCTAAACTAGGCTAAGACGAACATATACTCCTTTGCTTACCACCCATTGATCACCGTACTCATTTAAGCATCGGAGAGGGATTCTGGGTCACCACCCAGGTCATCCCCTTTTGCAGGATTACGCGGAGCCCAGGAGTCCAAGCTTTCCGTCAAGGACGTAACGGAGTTTCGCCCGTGATCCAACAATGAGTTCTATTGAGTTCAATCAACTTCATTAGTTGAAACAAATTTAAATCATTCAGAATACTCCTGACTTCAACGTCATCGGTCGAATATCCAAATCTACATCAACATCTAGTACGATATTCCGGGACAAACTGAACGGGTGATGTTATATGGGTCACACAGATCGATGTCTAGGTTCTTTTCCTTTTTCTTGGACGAGTTCTCTGGCTCGGCTCGATTGGACACTCTCGAGCATAGTATCTAAGAATGCGCAGTAGGAGCATAACTATATCTACTCAACATTTACTTCATACTATTTTAAATAATAAAAAGTATATGTTGATTAGAAAAATTCGAAAATGATTTAAACAAAAAAAAAGTTCATATTGTTGTTGAGGCTTGAGGGACGCCTCCACAACCTCGTTCTCCTCCTCATTCGTCATGCATGGCCACCTGTCTCTCGTTTCTGCAGGTGGCTCTCCAATTGTGCTGTTCTTTGTGCGGCCGCGATCAATATCTATTCCTTCTTGTTAAGAATAAGGTGTGTCTTCGATTTAAGTGTTTTAAGCAACTCTGTCATGTGCTGCTTCCTCTGTTCTTGCAATACCACCCTCAGTCTCTCGTTCTAATAACAAAAACAAACAGACTAGGTAAGAACCTACAATTTTGAAATCAACTCTGGAAAAATTAATTCATTTTGTACTCGTACTATGGTTAAAAAAAAAAACTATACTATGATCATCTTCATCGTAGATTATCACCATCTTCATCTTTATCACTTAAATTCATAGTTTCAAAGTTTGACCAAAACATAAAAAAAATTCATTAAGAAAAAAAAAGGCATTAAAATGACTCTGAAAATAATGAATATTTTGACATTGCGTGAACGATGATTATTTTAGGTGTTACGAACATACAGGTGCTGCCTACTTGATGGGCGCTTAGGACTTACCTGACAAAAAAAAAAAAAAGACAAGAATCTGAAACTAATTTGGAAGTGAAGCAATTGATCAAAGTCCATCAAGTGGGGATCCAAAATTTGATTGAAACTGACATGTAAAAGCAATTGATCAATCCCTTGTTGTCGAGTGGGTATTCTAGCTAACAGAGGTAGATGAATCCCCTTCAAGAATGAATAAGTATTAAATACTAAGTTTCAGGAGATATTATTGAACTCTGGGAACTTCGGGAGGGGAGATGTATAAAAAAAACTATTACTTTTGGTAAAGTGATTTTCATAGACATGATTCTTATAATGAACAAACCATAGATAATAAGACCAAACAATTTGGTGCTGCCACATCAGCCTTAAAGTCTATTTGTGGTTGCAATTCACGCTCATTAGATCTCTTACGTCGCTTGGATTCCGTGTTCATCTTCTTGTATGCTTCTGTTCCGTTTGAATGGTAATTAAATTCTCTCATCCACCTTCTATCAATCTATATCCTTATCATTTCCTCCACCATTCACGGCAGTCAATTATTTACGCTCCTCAATCTTTTTGGTTTAACTCTTTATCTTCCACGAAAATCTTCAATCGATAGGTAGCTCTCCACTGCAAGCGCTCCCTAAAACTTGGGAAAAAATAATCATAGGTCGCCGAAAATAATTTGACATATACACTCAATGCTCCAACTTGCCCGAGTTCAGCCGGACGGATCAATCGTCGTTTCCGACTTCGATTTATCCGCTGCAGAAATCACCTCGGTTCGACATTTGTACAAAAATCAATCTCTAGCTACTACGACTTGAAATAAACAGATTACAGGTTTCGTAATCAGAGCTGTAAAAGAAGACATCGTCGCTACAAAGCACACCCTCAGACTTTACATCTCTAATTATACTTCCCGTGGCATACTCGTAAAATCTCATCTTGACGCTACGAAGTTCGATTTTAAAGCTTGAGCGGTGAATGTATGAATTTTTCATAAAATCATTCGTCTGTAAATTTATATAATCTATCTCTGTTAATTTGAATTGGAAACCCTGTCTTAATGCAACCATCAACCCCTTCCACTGACATAGACCAAACAGAGCATAACGCACTCCCAGTTTCTTGCATAGGAGAATGTTGCCCTAAGTCACCTGATGAATCAAACATGAGGGTTATTTTCGTTTCAACAGGTGAAGCCACAAAGATATTTTCTTATCCATACCTGATGACAGGAAAAATCATGCATAGATTTCATGTCAGAAAACTCCCCTAATCTGGAACTCGATTCAAACCTTAGGTGAGTTAACGTACCCTCTTTTGAAGTATAGTTAAATCTTATTGGTTTGCTCTATTATAGTATATTCTTCACGGTGCTTGAAATAAATCATATGAAGTATGAGACTGTCAATGTGCTTCACTTTTTGAGTTTGACATTTTTGAGCTTATATATATAATGAGGAAGTGGTTTACTGAGGCATAGAATGACGATGGCTTTCAATTGCTACGATTAAAAGTGTGTTCGTATTTATATATGAGTAACCTTTCGGAGTGATAGATTCACTAAATTAGAGTAATCACTTACTCTCGGAGGTGTATATTCGTGTTGACAGATCTATATTCAGATATGAATACCAATCTAATGTGAAGATGGTGAATATGTATCCAGCTTTTCAGATACTAACATAGAATGAAGAAAAAAAATGATTAATCTCACAAACTGGATTTATACATACGAGTTTGAATTTTAAAAGTCTAGACTACCTCAATGTGTGTATTCTGTCAAATGGATTTAGGTTCTCATGCCAAAAAAGATAAATGGGTTCACAGACCAATTAAATTGTGTATTTTGTACATAACGAATCAGTATCTCTGAACAATTCTAATGTTACCATATTCATCTTTTTTTTTTTATTATAATTTTGTTGCTCTAGTCACCCGCCAGTTTCTGTTGGATCTGCATGCCTGATTTTTCTCCTCCTACTTGTTCTGCTGCTCCCCTTTCCTCCCGGTGCTCCTATTCATTGCTCGTCGCCTCCCACCCACCCTTCTGCCGTCAGACTCATCTGCACGCTCTCCTTCCACTGCCGGACTCGCCTGCATGCTCAACTACTTCAGCCAACCTAAATCCAAAACCCTAATTTTGAATTTTACTTAGACAATTTCTTAATTTGAGGTAATTTATCTTCAATTGCTAGTATATTATTTAATAATTAATTTAAATTACTATTTTATTAAGTATTTTATTAATTATAGAGTTTTTTAGGGTTAAATTTGCTAATAGTTTTAAATTATTGTGATAAAATATGAATTAGTTAGTTGATTGTGTCACTGTATAGTTTTGAAACAATGGAGAATAAATATTTTTTTTTCAAGTTCATATCAGTTTCGGCCAAGGGTCTCGAAACCCCTAACCTTTCACAATCTAGTCCTCCGAATGGTGTGAGTAGCCTCAATAACATTTGAAGAGGTAAGGTTGCTGAACTTGGGAAGCTGTGTTGAACTTGAGATCTCCAAATAACTATGGAGATTATTACTGTGTTTGTGGGAATGATAGTAATATAATCATAGAACCTTTTCAGCAAATTCATGTATCATGCAGAATATACCATTTAATGATGACGCTCGATCATATTGTTAATATAATTACTATATTTTTTTTCTAAATTCTAACCATTATATAAAACTACAATCATTTGTATAAATTCTGTTTCCTTTCCCTTAGCGTGCACGGCTATATTTGCAGGGATCACTACTCGAAAAATGGGTATTAATGACAAATTACTAGCGACATGTGTGAGTTCGTGTCGCTAAAAATACATTTAACGACATGATATTTTCCTTGTCATTATTATTTTGTGCCTTTTAGCGACAGGCTTTCCAAGCCTGTCGCTATTTTATACTAGTAATATATATATAATAATTATTAAAAAAAAATCCCATGTAGAAAGAAACTCAATGAATGGCCCAAGTATCGCTGTATCATAAAGGATTTGTTCGTACGAGTCGTGAGTGCCTCCTCCAAGATCGAAGATTTGTCGAAGAGCCCTAAATCACAAGCTCACTTTCTCAACGAAGATCGTCGATTGTCCTCTGCCTCCTCTCTCTCTTTTGCATCATCTCATTCTGCATGTTACGTTAGATCGTCGATTGTAAAGGCTGTCTCCAATTCTCAGAGCTTGATTGTTGGTGTATGAATGTGTGTGAGAGATGTGGAGAGGGAATGAGGGACTTGTTGTTGTCAACTCAACTTGTTGATTTCACATTCATTTGATCACATATTTATAGGTACATATGGAAGACCTTAGATGCTTTGTATCCCTAAATGCATGAACTTAGTTTCTAGCAAATACATTGTAACTCTAAATACATGAACTTACTAATACATTGAATCTAAACAAGTTTATTTTTCCAACATCCCCCCTTAAACTTGTTTCTTCCGTTGTCTTCCATACGATCTTCATGACATCTCCTTGTAACTTGTCTGGTCTTGTGCTTATCTTTTTCATAACCACTCGAGTATTCTTGGTGGTCTTTTCCCGATTGTCTTTGTCGACAACTCGTACTCCATCTCTGTCTTCGCACTCCACGATCCTTGAATCTTCTATGCGTCGTCGCCTTTTTCTTTCTCCACATAGTCTCTTTGACTTCACATCCTGTAGAGAGACATAGATTACCATACAATTCTTCATCATCATTCACTTCAACGAACTGCGCGGAATTGTATACGTCTTGGATCCGCCTTGTCCTCAGCACTAGTGATTCACTCGAGTCGCCTTCTTCTTGATGAGTAGCAACATGCGGGGGTGATACTGGTTCTTGAACCTCAACACGTCCGTCTTCTTTTCTTTGTGGCTCTTCTACTTCAATAACATTCTTTGGTTGGTCATTATTAATCTCCCAGCTCCATGCTTGTCCTTCGTCGAAATCAACATCTCTTGAGATCACAACCCTCTTTGTGACGGGATTGTATAACTTGTAGCCTCTTGAATTCTCGTCATATCCGAGCATGACGCACTTCTGGATTCCTTGCAATTTTGCATATGCCACGCACCCGAAAACTCGAAGATGATTGATGCACGGCTTCTTCTTGCTCCATGCCTCCTCCGGTGTCATGTCACCAATTCTCTTTGTCGGAAACCTGTTAAGCAAATAAACTGCAGAAGCAACAGCGTCTCCCCAAAATTCTTTCGGTACATCTCTCTCCTTCAACATGCACCGAACTAAATTCAAGATCGTCCGGTTCTTCCTCTCGGAGACTCCATTTTGTTGTGGGGTTTGCGGCATGGTGAGTTAATGCACGATCCCGTTCTCTTTGCAAAACTTATCAAACTCGCGTGAAGTGTACTCGCCTCCTCGGTCGGTCCGCAAGCACTTCAGATGACGGCCGCTTTGCTTTTCGACCATGTTCTTGAACTCCTTGAATTTCATCAAGACTTCGCTCTTCTGCTTCATCATATAAATCCAAGTCTTGCCACTGTAATCGTCAGTAAAAGTCAAGAAGTACCTATTTCCGCCAATGGACATGGGCTTGATCGGTCCGCACACATCGGAATGGACTAAGTCGAGACGGCCGGTTGCTCTCCTCGATGGATATTTCTTGAATGGTCTTCTTTCTTGCTTTCCGACGACACAAGTTTCGCATACACCACTGGGACGATCGATCTTTGGCAAGCCTCGTACCATGTTATTCTTCTCCAATAATTCAAGCGCCGCGAAATTCAGATGGCCATACCGAAGATGCCAAAGAGTGGAGTTATTAATGGATGTCACCTTCAAACAATTCTGCTCATTGATCTTTAACTCCAAAGGGAACATTCGATTCTTCGTCATGGCTACATTCGTGATAACATTATTGTTATTATCACGGATTGTGAGTGTATTCTCCTTCATCCGAACGTCGTATCCCTTCTCGAGCAATTGTCCGACACTCAAAATATTGTTCTTCATGTCGGGAACAAAATAAACATTGGTGATGCACAACTTTCGTCCGTTCTTGAGTTCAAAGAGAACTTTACCATTCCCTTTGATTGGATGTTGAGATAGATCGCCAAAGGTGATGTGACCACCGTGTCTTTCATCGAGCTCCGCGAAGAACTCCTTTCTTCCGCACATGTGGTTGGAAGCTCCCGTGTCGACGAACCATGTGTTGGACTCCGTCTTCTCCACTTGATTGTATGCCATAAAAGAACTCCATCGTTGTCAATCTTCTCCACGAAGTTTGCATTCTCATCCTCAAAGTCGGTGTTATACCAACACTCCGCTGCATAATGGCCGTATTTTTTGCACACGTAGCATTGAACTCCCGATTTTTTCATCCACCACGACCTCGTCCGCGTCCACGACCGCGACCTCTTCCTCGATCTCCTTCTTGAATCGAATCTCCATCATCGTAGGCTTCGTTGGTGGTTGATCTACTTCTTCCTCCTCGTGGTGTGAATCTTCCTCTTTGGAAGCCGCCTCGAGATCCGTTATTCTTCATCGTCACCTTCACTTGTAAAGCTTGCTCCAATGACTTTTCTTCTCCTCGCTTCATAAGTCGTTGTTCATGGGCTTGTAGAGAACCCATGAGTTGCTCAACGGACATCTCTTCTAAGTCTTTGGACTCTTCGATCGCCACGGCCATAAGGTCGAACTTAGGATCGATGGATCTCAAGATCTTCTCTATGACACGAACATCTTCCAAATTTTCTCCATTTCTCCGCATTTGATGCGTGATTGAAATGACCCTCGTGAAATAGTCGGAGATAGATTCCGAGCTATCTTGGTGGAGGGACTCGAATTGAGCACGAAGAGCTTGTAGGCGAATTTTCTTTACCTTTTTGACACCACCAAACGCCTTTTGGAGTATTCCCCATGCTTCGTATGATGTCTCGGCCGGAGCGACTATCTCGAACGTGGCTTCATCAAGACCTTGATATATTGTGAACAATGCCTTCTTCTCCTTCTTCCGTTGCTCCCTCAATTCATCTTTCTCCTCTTTTGTCATCTCCGTCGTCGTTTCGGGTTCCTCGAACTCGGTCTCCACGAGCTCCCACACGTCAAGCGATCCCAAAAGGGCCTTCATTTGGATACACCATCTATCGTAGTTATCCTTCGTCAATCTTGGCACTTGCATGCTTGTCGATGCCATCACGATCTTTGGACTTGGCTCTGATACCACTTGTTGGTGTATGAATGTGTGTGAGAGATGTGGAGAGGGAATGAGAGACTTGTTGTTGTCAACTCAACTTGTTGCTTTCACATTCATTTGATCACATATTTATAGGTACATATGGAAGACCTTAGATGCTTTGTATCCCTAAATGCATGAACTTAGTTTCTAGCAAATACATTGTAACTCTAAATACATGAACTTACTAATACATTGAATCTAAACAAGTTTATTTTTCCAACATTGATGTCTTCTCTGATTGTATTGAATCTTCCGTAAAAAAACTGAGGTTCGTTCGTTTTCGGTGTATTTTTCTACAGTATTCATTTGGTGCCAGCTTCTATAGGCCACAACAGGAGAAGCGGATTCAGAGAATTCATAAAGCACTGGACAGTGACGACATCGAGCTGGTGAATCTTCCGCTGTCCGAGTCAAAATCACATTAGATGAAGCCAATACTCTCCAGTACGTCGAGAGGATATACGGTTATGCATGTGGCTGCAATGAGGAAGGAAGCTAAGATCATTGTTTCTCTACTAACAAAAGGTGCTTTGGTATCAGAATTGACTCTAGATGGATAGAGTGCTGTCACTATCTGCATAAGGCTGGCTAGGCCAAAAGATTATAATGCCAGGGCCATGAATCTAATAAAGACAGACTTTGCATAGATGTCCTCGAGAGAGAACTTCGAAGGAAGCCTTTTAATTTGATGGTGAGGCATTGATTTCTTCCCATCTTGGTGCAGATGATTTACACATGAAGTTGCTCTACTTGGAAAATAGAGGCCAGTCATCATATTCTGCTCTCTTTCTCTCTAAATCTGTTGTTTATGTAAAGTATGAATAAAAACGCACTCACAAATTAAAGCTTATGATGTCTGATTATTAACAATTTTGAGTGAGTGCAGTGGCATTTGCTCGACTTTCTTCCCAACAGAAGCTAAGCTAGCCATGGACATTGTTAATGCAGTGACAACATATGAATTTGCTGGGCTACTTTCCTCCAGTATGAAAGGTGGTGGCTGTAATGGGAATTTTGAGATGGAGGTTGACCTAAATGAGACCCCCTTTACTCTGAAACAAGAGATTACTGTTGAGGATGGAAGCCCTTCAGAAAATAGGTACCTACATTCATTCAAATCATGATATCATAAACTAGAGTATGTTGTGTACAGTGGATCGAGATCTGGATTGAGAGGGAAAGTGAAAGTGAAACCAGAATCTGTTATCTTTTAATTCTCTCGATCAAATCTTACATATGTATTAGAGTTGCTATATATAGCTAACTAACATAACTAACTTGTTAACATAAGCTTTACTGTGCTAACATACTGTGCTAACATAAGCTTTACTTGTGTTAACATAAACTCTACACAAGTATGCACATATACATCTACATTCCCTCATCCCTTTCTTCTTCTTCTTTTTGTTCCCTGAAAACATCCTTGATTCCATAATATTGTAGCAGAGCTTTATGCTGCTGCCTTGCCAATGCCTTTGTTAGTAAATCAGCTAGCTGATCCTTTGAAGCTATGTAAACAACTTTAATAGCTCTAGCTTGTAAGTGATGTCTAGTAAAATGACAATCCAATTCAATATGCTTCGTTCTTTCGTGAAAGACTGGATTCTTTGCCATTTTGATCGCTGACTCACTGTCCGTATAAATTGGCACTGGTGTTTGAATTTAGATCCCAAGCTCCTTTAGTACCCTACTGACCCAAAAGAGCTTCTGCAACAGCAACACGAAGACTCCTGTATTCAGCTTCAGCACTTGATAAAGAAATTGTGGCCTGCTTTTTCACTTTCCATCCCACTGTGGCATTCTCAAGTCTCACGCAGTATGTACTCAGTGACTTCCTACTGTATGGACACGAAGCCCAATCTGAATCACAGTATAAAGAGAGTTGAAGATCATTTCGAGCTGGAAACATCAAACCTTGTCCAAGACTCTGTTTTATATATCTGATCACACGGATTGCTGCAGTATAGTGAGACTTCTATGGCTTGTCAACAAACTGACTGAGTCTCTGAACTGAAAAGGTTATGTCAGGGCGAGTCATGGTTAAGTATAGTAGCTTGCCAACCGATCTTCTATAAAGGCATGCATCTTCTAACAAGGGATCTTCAGATTGTGAATGAACTTCTTGATCATAGTCTGAAGTGGTGAGCTTCAAGTTGAACTCCATTGGAGTCTCTATTGGCTTGGCAGCTCCCAACCCTGCATCAGTGATTAACTCCATTGCAAATTTACGTTGATTAATAACCAACCCCTCAGATGATCGTGCAATTTCCAGGCCTAAAAAATATCTGAGATTGCCCAAATC
Source organism: Clarkia xantiana subsp. parviflora (assembly GCA_036873135.1). NCBI lineage: Eukaryota > Viridiplantae > Streptophyta > Magnoliopsida > Myrtales > Onagraceae > Clarkia > Clarkia xantiana. The sequence continues at coordinate 932,828 of JAPTYO010000015.1, forward strand.
TTTCAACTTGAAATGAAACTGCATCACAGATTTCAGTTGAGCAACCATCCTAGGACAAGATCCAGTTATCAAGAGATCATCAACGTAAATTAGCAGGAAAACCTTATCAGTTCCTTGAGTCTTACTGAATAAGGAGTAATCAGAATGGCTCTGAATGTATCCATTGTCCACCAATGTTTGTGTCAACTTCATATTCCATTGTCTTGAGGCTTGTTTAAGCCCATACAATGATTTCCGTAACCTGCATACGCGCTTAGCATCTCCTAACTCTGACTTGACAGCTTCAAAGCCTTGTGGAATCTCCATATAAACTTCCTCAAGTAAGTCCCCTTGCAGAAAAGCATTATTAACATCCATGTGTATTAGATTCCATGATTTAGCTGCTGCAATGGATAAGAGAATTCTCATAGTAACCATTTTAACCACAGGTGAGAAAGCCTCTGTGTAATCAGTGCCCTCAACTTGAGGTAAAGCTCTTTGCTACCAACCTTGCCTAATATCTTGGGTTAACAGGTCTTTTGGTCTATAATGTTTGACAACTTTTGGGTTTTGGTCAATGATGTTCTTTTTTACCTAGTTTTGGTACCATATGTTTGCAGATTTTTTTAGTTTTTGTATAACTGTTACATTCAGTCCATTTTTTGACATGTACAAGTCACGTGATCCACCCTAAACTTTCAATTTTGTTCAATTTAGTCCCTCTAATACTTTCCTAACCTTTTTTTGGTTCAATTTAGTCCCGAAGTTTCAAAAATTCAATTGGACCTATTGTCCAATTGGGGTCAATTTTGAAACTTGGGGACTAAATTGAACAAAAAAAAGGTTAAGAAAGTATTAGAGGTATTAAATTTAAAGTTTAGAGTGGATCACGTGACTTGAACATGTCAAAAAATGGACGGAATGTAACGGTTAGACCAAAACTAGAAAAATCTGCAAATATATGGTACCAAAACTAGGTAAAAAAAAACATCATTGACCAAAACTCAAAAGTTGTCAAACATTATGGACCAAAAGACCTATTAACCCTTATATCTTTCAATAGACCCATCTGAGTTGTACTTAATCCTGAGGTTGGCCACCCAAGTCTGGAATCGGAGCTCCTTGATAAATCCAGCATCGAGCAACCTGCCCACCTCCTGCTGGATCGCGATCCTCTTGTCTGAGCCCATCGGACGCCTTTTCTGCGCGATAGGCTTGATCGCGGGATCAATCTTCAACTCATGCTCAATCACATCGGGGCTGATTCCTGGCATGTCACTCGGGGACCAGGCAAACAGCTCCTTGAACTCCTTCAGCAGCTTAATCAATTCTCGGGCCCTCTCGTCAGACAGGGCGGACCCGATTTTCACCTTCCTCTGAGGTCCGTCAATCTCGACCTCCTTCAAATCCTTTATAGGGGCGGGACGCCCAAACTCTTCTCTGGGATCAGCATCGGTCTGGAGGATAGTCATAGCCTCCCGTCTTCTCCTTCAGGTGGCATTAACATAACACTTCCTGGAAGCCACCTGGTCACCCTTGACCTCCCCGACTCCGTGGTCAGTCGGGAACTTCATCTTCTGGTGAACAGTCGAGGCAACTGCCATCAGCGGGTTGATGGTAGTTCTCCCGATAATCACATTATAGGCCCCCGCGGACTCAACCACCACGAACTCCACATTCCTCCTCTCCGCTTTCCACCCACTACCGAACTCCACTGGTAAGGTGATCATTCCCAGCGGATAGGAGGTAAAACCAGAGAATCCAACCATCGGGAAGTTCACCTGCTTCAGATCCTTCTTCGTTTTCCCCATGGCCTCCAGCGCATCCATAAACAGAATGTCGAAGGAGCTCCCTCCGTCGATCAAAATTCGCTTCATCTCGTACCCATCCACGTCCAGGGTCACGACCAAAGCATCATCGTGTGGAGTCTCCACACCTACCAGGTCCTCCGCTGAAAAGGAAATCACCATCTCTTCCTTCGCGGTCCAGGATCGGGACCTCTTGCCCAGCACTACAGCAGCGGAAATTCTAGAGGCATAGACCTCCCGAGAGGCTGTAGTATAACCTCCTGCTGCCAATCCTCCATGAATCACATTAATGGTGCCCCGCTTTTCCTTACGGACACCAGAAGACTCCGGCTCGGACTTCTTCTTCCTTGGGGACCGATCGCGGGATCGGGAACGGGACCGCGATCGAGATCGGGAGCGGGACCGACAGCGCCTCTCAGCCACAAACTCCTTAAGCTTCCCCTTCTAGATCAACTTTTCGATCTCCTTCTTCAACTCCCGACAATGGTTAGTGTCGTGACCACTGGCGCGGTGGAACCGACAGTAACGATCGGTACGAGCTCTAAAAAATTCTCCTTCCTTCTTCGGGGGGTACCTGGAGATACCCTGTCGATCCATCACCGTTAGCACGGCAGCCATAGTACTATTGAGAGGAATGCGATGATCCTCCCGCTTGTCCTTCCTCAGGGGACGCCTGTCCTCCCTTCGATCAGAGCGGCCTCGACTCCGACTGCCCTCGGATTTATCCTTCCACTTATGGTCGTCCAATGGTTTGAACGACTGCTTCCCCTTATTTGACTTCGGAGGATCAAGCTCTCCGGCAGCTATCTTCGACTCCTGCACATCGATTTACTGCTTTACCCTCGTCTGCAACGCCTCCATGCTCCACACGGCCTTCGCGGCCACGCTGTGCATCAGGTCGGAACCATAGGTGGCTGTCAAGTTCCGAAGGAAGGTGCAGATAGTATCTCCCTCCGATATCTCATCATCGATCTCGGCCATACTAGCAGTGTACCGTTGGTAATAATGCGCCAGCGATTCGTCGGGCCTCTGCACCACCTGGGCCAGGGACCTCACGCTCTTCAAGAGGCGCCGACGACCCTGGTACTGCTGAATAAAACGGTCGTGCGTATCAGCCCAGCTGGAGATGCACCCTGGGGGCAGGCTGAAGAACCACGTCAGGGCCCTTTCTCCCAATGTGGCTGGGAACAGCACACACACAGTATCATCATCGGGGGCTCTGCCCAGACAGGCCATGACATGCTTCTGGACGTGGCGAACTGGTTCTCCATCGCCATCATACTCTTTAATCGTGGGGATACCCAGCCCTGGCGGGGCGAGGGTGTCTATCAATCGAGGAACAAAGGGATGGGTGGATCGATCCCTCAGTTCCGACATTATCTGCTTCTGGTCCCCCATGCAGATGTTCACGATCTTCACCACCTGGTCGGAGGTGATGGGACCATTAAGGGGAATGGTCCTATGCTGCACCGGTCCAGGCCCATCGATCACAAATCGCTCCGACTGAGCGGGCTCCTTGCCCTTGTCCCGGTTTCTGGGTTGGGCCTCCTTCACATTCCGAACCTCAGGCACCTCCTTCTTCTTCTTAGCAGCCTCTCTCCGCTCTAGGAGAGCCTCCATGGCCTCCAAGAACATCGGCATGGCATCCGCCACAGCCTTCGTCAGGTCCGCGTTTGGCGTTTGGAGGAGCATCCTCCTCCCTATTCTCTTGGTGTTGAGCAGTATCCTAGAACTTCATTGTGCCCCCCTGTTCGGAAAACCTCAGCAGGGGGATTTTGGTCCACAACACGCTCCGGCGGTCCCGAATTCAGAGTTCCAGTAGGGTGACGGGAACCACCAGATTGTCCTTGCTTTTTCTGCTTGCCAGCCGCCATTGAACGAGTAGAAGTCATTGTTGCTTTTCGTTACGTTTCCCACAGACGGCGCCAATGTTGGATCACGGTTGGAACTCCGGTACGGTCTTGACGGAAATCTGAAATCCTTCACTCCACGTAATCCTGCAAGAAGGGAATAGACCGGGCGGTGACCCAGAATCCCTCTCCGATGCTTAAATGAGAATCTCGTGGCAGGCAAGGCAAGTGAAAGTATTCTTATGTAAGTGTGTGTATGATCTGAGGTAACTTCCTCCTTTATATAAGAGGGGAGTTACCTCAGTTACCTGATGAGCCGCCAGGGCAGTTAGCCCACGTTTCGCCTATCTCGGCCACGTTCCGAGTATCTCGAGCCACTTCGCGTATCTCGGGCCACTTCCGCGTATCTCGGGCCACTTCCCCACTACTCTGATAGTGGGCGTGTTTCTCGGCCTCAACCTCTGATAGCAAGTCCCGACCAATATCGGGGACTCCAGAGTTATCTCATTATGTCACCGCTCAGGGCCCCTCGTCATCGTGAAAGGGCCAACATCCTCAGGGATTCAACATCGGGGCCTACTTAAAGGCATCTCATCGGGAGCGTCCAGCTCGCCTATCGGAACGACCTTGTCGGGACCTTTCACCATCGGGACTGCTCTTGTCGGGACCCTTCGCATTGGTCTTCTTGACCTCTTTTAGGGCCCAGTGGGCCTATTCCCCGTTTACTCGTCGTTAAAGGGCCTAACGGCTATAGCGAAACCCATCATCCACCACGGTGGAAGCAAGGATGCAAAAGCAAGAAATGTTTCGGTTGAATGTGATGGTCTTCTCTCTTTTCATGGATGTTGGCGTAAAACCCGCATCGGATCTTCAGAATGAAAGATCAACATGGAAAAGATATATATGGTTGTCTGATATTGACAAGGACTCAATGACCTTGAGCCTAATCATGTTCAGTAACCACAGCAGTAAATGGGAAACCTTCTCTGCTCACCATACTTGGTTCGAACGAAGTCAACCATGATCCGCATATTATAGAGAGAACTGGACCATAAAGGTCTTATACGATAATCTGGTGGATTAAACTATGTTGATAAAGTGCGTCTCAAATACGCCTCGTACATGTGTATGAAGCGGTAAAATGTTTTATACAGACATAGATCATTTGATGTAATTCACTCGTGAATTTACTCAGATGTGATGTTCAACATGACTTAAAGTTCTCGACTATCTATGCAACAATCATGGATCGAATACGCGATCTTCAGATCAAGAACCCTACCATTGTCATTTATCGTTCGTTTGAGTTACTAAAATTTTGGTTATTTCGAGATTCAGATTAATTGAATAAAGTAGTTTCCGTTCGATTAGAAATGTGATCTACTTGTCAAAATTAATCGACCCGGTTAAGAGGGATCGATCCGAAACGAAATTTCGGCCGGGTAAAAGCGGTCGAATAAAACGAAACGATTCACGTACTCCGTCATCTTAGTCGGGAAACTGAACTAAACATACACATCAACTGCATAGCTAGATCAAAAGATTTAGTATTTCTTAATTATTAGCACTCTATTGAATGAGATAATCTGAAATGTTAATTTGCAAAACCGATTGGATTAAATTGAATTAAATTCAGAAATAAAACGATTTAACCAAGGGTTTAAAACCCAGGGTAAATTGCGCCTTGCGCAAGTGGACCTCGATAGACAGAACACATCGTTTTCATAAAATGAATTTAACAATGAAGCGTTTGAATAATGATGTGCTGAATTTTCGTTTCCATTCCTTCGGAAACAACTTATTGATAACATTTACATCGGTAAGAAGTAAGCTTTGGAAGCTACCACGGCCTTGTAAAAGTATCAGCTTAGCATAAGGTGAAAACCTAAAACGCTCAATTCAGAGATGGAATAAAATCTCTGAGATAAGTTAGCAAATGAAGAAGGATGAAGTCGGTTAAACGATTTTCCTTCAAGCCTTGACCGATAATTCATGCTAGGCATTCAAGTTAAAAGACGCACTTCAAGAAGCACAGTTTGTATAATGTGGAGTCATTCTATCAAAGGTTCCCTATGGGATGATGAGATGATTTACATAAATGTAAAACTATGTTCCATTAATATCAGTAAGGTACATCGCCATTATAGCTGAAAGGTGATAATGAGTTAAATCATATCACCATGCGACATTAATTTGCGCAATAAACACGTATTTAGGACAAAAGTGCGTCGATTACTCTTAGAAAATACCTGTTTACAGCTTGATTATAAAATTGTGTCGAGGACGAACATGAGACTTTACATCACTAAGAGGGCGAATTTTCCAAATGCTTGAACATTTTCAATCAACGAAGTCATGATCAAAACGGAGCAGAATACCGATGACAATCAAGTCCCACTTAATTCGAGTAGGATAGATTTGAACCAGCAACTCAAGTGAATGACATGGTAAATGAGAATGGGAACATTTTCATAGGAAATCCAGTAGGAGGAATAAACCCTACCACAGGTAAACACTGTTGCAGTTGAGACGAATCAAGTTGAACCTGATGGTCATATAGCTAAACCAGGAATGACACAACTACCTAAAATACCCATTGTTTCTAGTGGGAGTGAACCAACCATACTTGGTTCCAGATCCTAGTGATAAAGTAATGCATCTCGGAAGTAAAACCCCGAGTCCAAGAGGTTGTCATAGGAGAGTTGCAAGTCAAGGTCCTAGCACTGCTCTTGTTCCCAATAGAGACAATGCTCCGATAAGAAGCATTGTTCCGAGTGGGAGGATCGTTCCTAACAGAAATGATGCTACGATAAGAAGCATTATTCCGAGTGGGAGAAAAGACCAGACTAATAAATGGGACTCGCAATGCCTAGACGAGAGTCAAATGCAAGTATCTTATTAAGTAAGGTATAAAACTATTGACAAGCATTGGAAAGACCTCAAGTGAAGAAATGGAGGAAAATAATCAATGAGAGAGATCGCCTAAATGAAAGCCATTATAGTCTATAGTTGATTTACCTGTTAACCAGAGCAGAGCAAGGATAAGGTGAGCCATGAAGTAAGCCTCACCACAGATGAAAAGGTCGAACAACCCGACTTATTGCGAAAGGACTTACCCAATTCATGGAGTGGACTTTGACAAGAGAAACTCACTGACTGTGTGTAAAACCACGGTTAGGGCCATTAATGGTCTTGGTCGCAAGTCTCGATCGCGAGCTGCACCAAATGGATGTTAGGACCGCATTCCTCCACGGAAACCTGGAGGAAGAGATCTACATGGAGCAACTAGAGGGTTTCATTACTCCTAGTAACGAACGTAAAGTTTGTAAACTCCAAAGGTCCATCTACGGTCTTAAACAGTCGCCTCGGCAATGGTACCACAGATTCCACGAGGAAATCGTAAGAAACGGATTCGTGAATCTTCACGAGGATCCGTGCGTGTATTATAAGACCTCCGGGTCCAAGTATGTCATCTTAGCCTTATACGTGGACGACATACTCATTGCTTCAAACGACATGAGTTTCATGAATAAGTCAAAGTCCTGGTTAGCATCTGTATTTGAGATGAAAGACATGGGAGAGGCCACATATATCTTAGGCATTAAAATTGCTAGAGATCGGGCTACCCGGAAATTGTGTCTGTCTCAAGAAGCCTATATCAACAAGCTGTTGAAAATGTTCAAATTGCAGGATGCCAAACAAGTGGATACGCCGGTGGTATTTGGGTGCGCACTGTAAAAACGTGACGGCCCCAAGAACCTGGTAGAGCGCGAACAGATGAAGGGTGAAGAATATTGAAGCATGGTTGGTAGTTTAATGTACGCCATGCAATGCACCCGTCCGGATATCTGTTATGTCGTGGGCCTAGTAGCACGTTTCCAATCAGATCCTGGCTATCAACATTTAAAGGTTGTAAAACGAATAATTCGTTATCTGAAAGGTACTTCCGTCTATGCACTGTGCTATGGGGGCGGGAAGTTAGAATTGACCGGTTACAGTGACGCCGACCATGGTGGCGATCCAGATGATCGTAAGTGTCAGACCCTAAAATTCGACAAATGGCGATTACGTTTTGAAAACGTGGATTTTGAAAAGAGTCGCCACTAGTTAATTATTAGACTAACTAGAATCCTAAATTACCTAAGCGAATAAAAAATTAAACACCTAGGTATAAAATCGATCTACGATCAGAAATTCGAGTTCAGGGGTTCTATTACGAATTAAAAATAAAATTTTTTTAACTACGTTCTTTCAGTACTCAATTCACTTAATTTGCCAATTTATTTTTAATACATGTTACATCAGATTAATCTAACGACGTCAAAGTTTAATCAAACTTTCATCCTATGAAAATAGTTATCAAATATTAATCTAAACATACAAACTAATTAAAATCTATAACTCCTAATTAAAACGAAATCTAAAACACAAAAAATTATCAAACATGCTTAAATAACATACATACATCTTGAGCAATTAAACATTCTACACAGTTAAATTAAATCAGCTACATTTAAATTGCCTAATCAAATATAATAATAATAATGATAATAATGTAAAACATAAAACATAATAAATAAATAACAGAAATAATAATAATAATAAATAAATAAAAAAATAAAATAAAAAAAAGTAAAGAAAAAAAACCAGTGGACTTACCTGGGACGATGCATCTCGGAAGGAGGAAGGGCCACAACATCAGGGCGACAATCAACAGCGGTGCGACACAGACGGTGGTTCAGGGCGGAGCGACTGTGGCAGTGATAGTCGGAGCTGGCGGTCCGGCGAGGCAGGTCATGGCCGAGCAAGGGCTGTCGGGAGTCCTCACGACGAGAGAGAGAGAGAGAGAGAGAGAGAGAGAGAGAGAGAGAGAGAGAGAGAGAGAGAGAGAGAGAGAGAGAGAGAGAGAGAGGGTGGCTGTGACCCTTTCACCTATTTCCTGCTTTTGATGTTGCAGGAGCGCTCTTTATCTGTAGCCATTTGAAGGGTGGTTGTGGCCCTTTCTTTATAGTCGTTTTAGGGACGACTGAGACCCTCTTTATTTATAGTTGAGTTAGGGACAACTGTGACCCTTTTATTTTTTCAGTGCTCTCACAAAATTTACATGAAAACTCTCTTTATTTTTCTATAGCCGATTAAAGGGCGGCTGTGACCCTAAAGAAAATGATTTTTTTTTTGTTTTTTTTTTTTTTACTTTTTTTTTGCTATATTTTTTTTGAAAAAGAAAATTTAACGAAAATAATCAATAATAATTATGTACATGTCCCTAGTGGCAGATTGAAAAAAGCTTCTGGAGAACGACTCAGTTAATTGAGTCTAAACGTCGGTCGTGTCCACGCCTTGGATGGACCCTACGTCCAATGAATGACATAGCCAGTGATTTCTAATCTCGGCTTCTCAAGTGCCCCGGCTATTGCTCAATCTCGTATGGGGATGCCCCATAGCTAGCACCAATCAGGTTAGGCTCGTCACATTCTGTATGAATGGTCTTGTTGATGAACACACATGGATGGTGTTGAGTTTGGCACAGTAGTCCGCAAATGGTAAATTTGGGCATATATATCGCATGAGGTATATGGGATAAATTCGACAGCTTGCAGCGAGCAAAGGACCGCGCACAAGATGTGCTCTTTATGGGCTTTGATTTGGATGATTATCCAAACTGCACAATGATTAAGGAAAAATTCAAATTTCGGGGATAAAAATGATCACAACTTTTCTTACCTGGGTGTTGGATTTTCTTCTAGTGGGAAATGTGCTCGCTATGCGATTGGACCTGCTGCATGTCCTGATTTTCCTGTTCCATCTAGAAAACACAACTTGTATATGAACACCTGCCCGAAAGTAAATGCTCCTGGACTTCTGATGGAAGGCACCAACAATAATGTTTTCTTTGCTTGACATCTAAAATGCTCATTGATCAGCACATTGAATCTCCGCGAGACCCTCGATGATCTCTTGATATTTTTCCATCTCCGGACATGACCGATCTCAATAGGAGATGCCCTTGGTTACCACCGACCGGTTTAGACCTCACCGTAAAATAGATGTACAGTTTGGTTCGGGGACGCGTATGAATTCCACATATGGTGGGTGGAATTTTGACATGTAAGTTCTTTGGAGCAGTCACATTTCACGTGGTTGCGACCGCGGTCGTAATGGTCGTCTTATCTGCAAAAAGAGTAGGGACACTCAAATCTCAAGGAAAAAATCAAGTATAATTCATCGTACCTGAGTGTTGGATATCCCGAGTGTGTAATTTGTTCTTCGTGCAACTGGATGACTGCATGTTTTTTTGGCTGCCTCATTTGGTCGACAGAACTTATATGTACCGGATGCCTTACCCAATGGTACCTGAAAAGAGTGAATGAAAAATCAGTCTAGAGAATATGAGAAATCATGCATGATTTTTTTGAAAAACTTTTAATGTCATTCATTTCATAATTTTGATTACATTTCAGAAAGAATCAAAATTTATGATCTAAGGTGTTTTATACTAGCTTAGAGTTTACTGAATTCGCTGAGTGCACTATCTGGCTCGAATGCAGGACAGATGCTCAAAACAAATTTTTTTTAAAAAGGTTTTCTCGTCCTTTGTTTAAACTCGAATATTCGCACTCAACTGCTTAGTTAAAATATTTTTTTCATAAATTAGAATCAAAACTCCCACTTTTTAAACGCTTGCTCATGCGAACGTTGAGATGATCTTGCCAGAAAAGTGCAATACACCTTGGATAAAAATGAATGACACTTTGAAATTTTTTTGTAATGCTCATGCATGCTCGAAAGTTAAAGTTCTACTATAAAGAAACTTACAACTTACAGCAAGTTTACCTGAATGATACATATGGAATGTATAAACAAAATGAATAATCCAGGTAAAGTTTTTTTTTTTTTTTTAAATAACACAATTGCGATGCACGTTTGGAATTAAAAGCTCAACAACTAAGATTTGCAATCTATCTAAAAACTTTTTTCCTAAAAAAAATGCCTATTAGATGTACATGAGATGAAAGTTGTACAGTTAAGAAAATTTACAAGTTATCTGAATTTTTTTTTTGTTTTTTATTTTTTCGAGGAGAAAAAAAAATCAATTCATCTTGGTTGCTCAAAATTGAAAAAAAAAAGTGAAAAGTTTTTTTAAAAAATGCGTATGAGATGCACCAAAATAAATACAATATGCAAACTTAAAAATAAAAGTTCTACAACTAAGAAAAATTACAATTTACCTGAAATGTTTTTTTTTTTCAAAATAATGCATATGAGATGCACATCTTTTAAAAAAATCAGGTAAACAGTTTTTTTTAAACAAATTGCCCTAAAACTAAGAGAGCTTACGACTTATCTAAAAAGTTTATTTTAAAATTAATGCATACTGGATGCATTGTTTAAAATAAAACAATTCAGATAAAAAGTTTTTTAAATGATGCATATGGAATGCACGTTTGAAATTAGAAGCTCTAATAGCTAAATATGAATAACAATTTTTCTAAAATGTTTTTTTGCATGCGCGACGCGCTAACCAAAATCACAACTTACTTTTTTTTTAAATAATGCGTATGAAACGCAAGTTAGGAATAAAAAAATAATCCGGTAAGAGGTTTAAAAAAAACAATGCATACAAAATGCATGTTCGGAAAGAAAATTTCTAAATGACTGACTACTCAGCTGAAAAAGTTTTTTTTTTTTTTTAAAAAAAAAATGCAATGAGATTAATGCATGAGAAATAAAAGCTATACAAATAGTCGCATGATAACATTTATAACAAAAAACAGATCATGTTACGGGGGTAAAAAATGTGTGGCTTTGCTCTAGAAGGTAGGTTCCACTGATAGGTTCCCGACAAGGTGGTTTTGTCACCCCATTATAGGGATCATAAGACCTTCACAAGCGAGTAGAATTTTTCCGAGCCATACCGGCGGCCCAGCCGCTCCGGTCGTACCGTACTAAACCTCCGGGGTTCTTAGTCGCCCTGGGTTTTAGGCGTTTTGGATATTACACTAAAGTGGTGTGTGTGCGAATTCAAACAATGCCACAAAAAAAAAGTTAGTTTAAATTCTACACTTTGTACCTGTAAAAAAGAAAACAAAGTTAGATTAATCAAGAGAAAAAAAATTAAAAAAACTTTAAAAAATGGCACATAAGCGAATACAATGAGCCCGAACCCTCTAAAACTTCCCCAGCAGAGTCGCCAAATTGTCAGACCCGAAAATTCGACCTATGGCGATTACGTTTTGAAAACGTGGATTTTGAAAAGAGTCGCCACTAGTTAATTATTAGGCTAACTAGAATCCTAAATTACTTAAGCGAATAAAAAATTAAACACCTAGGTATAAAATCGATCTTCGATCAGAAATTCGAGTTCGGGGGTTCTATTACGAATTAAAAATAAATTTTTTTTAACTACGTCCTTTCGGTACTCAATTCACTTAATTTGCCAAATTATTTTTAATACATGTTACATCAGATTAATCTAACGACGTCAAAGTTTAATCAAACTTTCATCCTATGAAAATAGTTATCAAATATTAATCTAAACATACAAACTAATTAAAATCTATAACTCCTAATTAAAACGAAATCTAAAACACCAAAAATTATCAAACATGCTTAAATAACATACATACATCTTGAGCAATTAAACATTCTACACAGTTAAATTAAATCAACTACATTTAAATTTCCTAATCAAATATAATAATAATAAAGATAATAATGTAAAACACAAAATATAATAAATAAATAATAGAAATAATAATAACAATAAATAAATAAATAAATAAAATAAAATAAAAAATAAAATAAAATATAAAAATAAAGAAAAAAACCAGCGGACTTACCTGGGACGATGCATCTCGGAAGGAGGAAGGGCCACAGCATCGGGGCGGCAATCAACAGCGGTGCGACACAGACGGTGGTTCAAGGCGGAGCGACTGTGGCAGTGATAGTCGGAGCTGGCGGTCCGGCGAGGCAGGTCATGGCCAAGCAGGGGCTGGCGGGAGTCTTCACGACGAGAGAGAGAGAGAGAGAGAGAGAGAGAGAGAGAGAGAGAGAGAGAGAGAGAGAGAGAGAGAGAGAGAGAGAGAGAGAGAGAGAGAGAGAGAGAGAGAGAGAGAGAGAGAGAGAGAGATGTCGAGGACGAGGACCAGCAGTGGAGGGGCGGTGGTCCGGCGAGCAGCAGGGACGGCGGTCGGACATCACTCCGGAGAACTACATCTCCGACGGGAGAAGAAACAGAAAAAAAAAAAACTTTTTGACCACTATATGACAAAAATCGCACGAATCCCGAGAAGAGCTGATTAATTATTTTTTTGTTCTTTTTCTTGTGTCCATTACATTGTAAATCACCTCTATTTATACTAATTTAGGACTAAGCTAACTAGGAAATAAATATTACAGATTTATTCTAAACATAAATGCTAAATATTCAGAAAATATACTCTAAATATTCAACAAATATTATCTGCAATAAATACAAATAACTATCCTAACTTAAGCCAGTCATATCTTTAGAAACTTCGCAACCTTCTATATTTAAATACTTCCCCTTTTTTAACGCGTCACATACGACATTTTGAATGTGTCATGCGCAGACCAAAATTAGGTGTTTACAGTTTGCCCCTCTTTGGGCGAATCCTGTAGAACAAGTTCGAGGGGATTTGTCCAAAGACGAGTAAACACTAATTTTGGTTGGGAAGTATATCTTCTTTCGAGTTTTCGAATCTTCAAGGAAACTCCTGGCTTATTTCGAATAGTGCAATAAAGTAGAGCCTCTGTCAGCGGTGCCCCTGTGGCAGTGCTTCCATTGGTAGCGCAGAAAATATAACCTCCGTCGACGGTGCCCCTGTTGGCGGTGCCTCCATTGGTCGTGCAGAAAATAGAATCTCCGTCGGCGGTGCCCCTGTTGGCGGTGCCTCCATTGGTCGTGCAGAAATAAGAACCTCCGTCGGCGGTGCCCCTGTTGGCGGTGCCTCCATTGGTAGTGCAGAAAGTAAAGCCTCCAGTGGCGTGCAGTAAAGTAAAATCTTCATCGATGATGCCTCCAGTGGCGAGCGATAAGAAAAAGCCTCCAGTGGCGTGCAATAAAGTAAACCCTTAATCGACGATGCCTCCAGTGGTGAGCGATAAGGAAAAGCCTCTAGTGGCGTGTATCGGAGAAGTGCCTCTAGTGGCGTCCGTTGGAGAAGTGCCTCTAGCGGCGTGACTTGCGAAGGCTGAATACTAAAGCTTCGTTCGTCGGGGGTGACTCTTAGAAAGCTGGAAAACTTCAAATCCTGATTGCCGGTTTGTGACTTGTAGGAACGGACTGTAACAGTCCTACTCATCCTTGAATGGTGACTTGCGAGAGCAGACTGTAACCGTCCCGTTTGTCGTTAAATTGACTTGTAGGAACAGACTGTAACAGTCCTACTCATCCTTGAATGGTGACTTGCGAGAGCAGACTGTAACCGTCCCGCCTGTCATGAAGTTGACTCGTAGGAACAGACTGTAACAGTCCTACTCATCCTTGAATGGTGACTTGCGGGAGCAGACTGTAACCGTCCCGCTTGACTTTGAAGACGCTGTATCGTAGAAAATACGCATGGGCATGAATGTTTGTCCCTAATTTTTGCCTAAATTGCGCATGATGCGACAACTTAGCGGGATCTTTCTCTTTTCTCTTTTTTTTTTTCTTTTTTTTTTTTTTGAGAATTTCTCTTTTTTCTCTCCTTTTGCCATGGTTAATTGAGATATTTCCGACCGTGCCCCTCGGTTTTTTTATTTTCTCTCATTTTGCCATGATTGCAATTTCTGAACTTGCAACCGTGCCTCTCATTTCCTGATTTTGCCTAGGTCGCTCTTTTGGGTTTTCAACCTAGCGGAAGCACTCTTTATATGGTAGCCGTTTAAAGGGTGGCTATGGACCTATCTTTGTTTCCTCATTTGCTGTTGCGGAAGCTCTTTTTTTAGTAGCCAATTTCGGGTTGACTGTGGCCCGTCATTTGTTCTCGCCTCGATGCGGGAGTTTTTGTAGCCGTTTGAAGGGTGGCTGCGACCCTTTTCTCACCGTCTTCAATGTTGCAGGAGCTCTTTTGATTGTAAACATTCCTTGTCTCTGATCCGGGAAACACTCTCTGTATGTAACCATTTCGAGGGTGGTTGTGGCCCTTTCACTTAATACACGCCATCGATGTTCCAGGAGCACTCTTTTGATTATAGCCGTTTAGAGGGACGACTGTGACCTTTTCTTTTATTTTCCCGCCCTCACCGGGTTCGCGGGACCACTCTTTTTGTGTAGCCATTTTTTTAAGGGCAGTTGTGGCCCTTTTTATTCTCTTGCCCTCACAGGGTACGCGGGGTCACTCTTTTATTTGTAGCCGTTTGGAGGGTGGCTGTGGCCCTTTCACCTATTTCCTGCTTTTGATGTTGCAGGAGCGCTCTTTATCTGTAGCCATTTGAAGGGTGGCTGTGGCCCTTTCTTTATAGTCGTTTTAGGGACGTCTGAGACCCTTTTTATTTATAGTTGAGTTAGGGACAACTGTGACCCTTTTATTTTTTCAGTGCTCTCACAAAATTTACATGAAAACTCTCTTTATTTTTCTGTAGCCGATTAATGGGCGGCTGTGACCCTAAAGAAAATGATTTTTTTTTTTGCTTTTTTTTTTTTTGCTATTTTTTTTTAAAAAGAAAATTTAACGAAAATAATCAATAATAATTATGTGCATGCCCCTAGTGGCAGATTGAAAAAAGCTTCTGGAGAATGACTCAGTTAATTGAGTCTAAACGTCGGTCGTGTCCACGCCTTGGATGGACCCTACGTCCAATGAATGATATAGCCAGTGATTTCTAATCTCGGCTTCTCAAGTGCCCCGGCTATTGCTCAATCTCGTATGGGGATGCCCCATAGCTAGCACCAATCAGGTTAGGTTCGTCACATTCTGTATGAATGGTCTGGTTGATGAACACACATGGATGGTGTTGAGTTTGGCACAGTAGTCCGCAAATGGTAAATTTGGGCATATATATCGCATGAGGTATATGGGATAAATTCGACAGCTTGCAGCGAGCAAAGGACCGCGCACGAGATGTGCTCTTTATGGGCTTTGATTTGGATGATTATCCAAACTGCACAATGATTAAGGAAAAATTCAAATTTCGGGGATAAAAATGATCACAACTTTTCTTACCTGGGTGTTGGATTTTTTTCTAGTGGGAAATGTGCTCGCAATGCGATTGGACCTGCTGCATGTCCTGATTTTCCTGTTCCTTCTAGAAAACACAACTTGTATATGAACACCTGCCCGAAAGTAAATGCCCCTGGACCTCTGATGGAAGACACCAACAATAATGTTTTCTTTGCTTGACATCTAAAATGCTCATTGATTAGCACATTGAATCTCCGTGAGACCCTCGATGATCTCTTGATATTTTTCCATCTCTGGACATGACCGATCTCAATAGGAGATGCCCTTGGTTACCACCGACCGGTTTAGACCTCACCGTAAAATAGATGTACAGTTTGGTTCGGGGACGCGTATGAATTCCACATATGGTGGGTGGAATTTTGACATGTAAGTTCTTTGGAGCAGTCACATTTCACGTGGTTGCGACCGCGGTCGTAATGGCCGTCTTATCTACAAAAAGAGTAGGGACACTCAAATCTCAAGGAAAAAATCAAGTACAATTCATCGTACCTGAGTGTTGGATATCCCGAGTGTGTAATTTGTTCTTCGTGCAACTGGATGACTGCATGTTTTTTTGGCTGCCTCATTTGGTCGACAGAACTTATATGTACCAGATGCCTTACCCAATGGTACCTGAAAAGAGTGAATGAAAAATCAGTCTAGAGAATATGAGAAATCATGCATGATTTTTTTGAAAAACTTTTAATGTCATTCATTTCATAATTTTGATTACATTTCAGAAAGAATCAAAATTTATGATCTAAGGTGTTTTATACTAGCTTAGAGTTTACTGAATTCGCTGAGTGCACTATCTGGCTCGAACGCAGGACAGATGCTCAAAACAATTTTTTTTTTAAAGGTTTTCTCGTCCTTTGTTTAAACTCGAATAGTCGCACTCAACTGCTTAGTTAAAATATTTTTTCAAAAATTAGAATCAAAACTCCCACTTTTTAAACGCTTGCTCATGCGAACGTTGAGATGATCTTGCCAGAAAAGTGCAATACACCTTGGATAAAAATGAATGACACTTCGAAATTTTTTTGTAATGCTTATGCATGCTCGAAAGTTAAAGTTCTACTATAAGGGAACTTACAACTTACAGCTAGTTTACCTGAATGATACATATTAAACGTATAAACAAAATGAAAAATCCAGGTAAAGTTTTTTTTTTTTTTTAAATAACACAATTGCGATGCATGTTTGGAATTAAAAGCTCAACAACTAAGATTTGCAATCTATCTAAAAACTTTTTTCCTAAAAAAAATGCCTATTAGATGTACATGAGATGAAAGTTGTACAGTTAAGAAAATTTACAAGTTATCTGAAAAGATTTTTTTTGTTTTTTATTTTTTCGAGGAGAAAAAAAAAATCAATTCATCTTGGTTGCTCAAAATTGAAAAAAAAAGTGAAAAGTTTTTTTTTAAAAAATGCGTATGAGATGCACCAAAATAAATACAATATGCAAACTTAAAAATAAAAGTTCTACAACTAAGAAAAATTACAATTTACCTGAAATGTTTTTTTTTTTCAAAATAATGCATATGAGATGCACATCTTTTTAAAAAAATCAGGTAAACAGTTTTTTTTAAACAAATTGCCCTAAAACTAAGAGAGCTTACGACTTATCTAAAAAGTTTATTTTAAAATTAATGCATACTGGATGCATTGTTTAAAATAAAACAATTCAGATAAAAAGTTTTTTTAAATGATTCATATGGAATGCACGTTTGAAATTAGAAGCTCTAATAGCTAAATATGAATTACAATTTTTCTAAAATGTTTTTTTGCATGCGCGACGCGCTAACCAAAATCACAACTTACCTGAAGCGTTTTTTTTTTAAAAATAATGCGTATGAAACGCAAGTTAGGAATAAAAAAATAATCCGGTAAGAGGTTTAAAAAAAACAATGCATACAAAATGCATGTTCGGAAAGAAAATTTCTAAATGACTGACTACTCAGCTGAAAAAGTTTTTTTTTTTTTTTTAAAAATGCAATGAGATTAATGCATGAGAAATAAAAGCTATACAAATAGTCGCATGATAACATTTACAACAAAAAACAGATCATGTTACGGGGGTAAAAAATGTGTGGCTTTGCTCTAGAAGGTAGGTTCCACTGATAGGTTCCCGACAAGGTGGTTTTGTCACCCCATTATAGGGATCATAAGACCTTCACAAGCGAGTAGAATTTTTCCGAGCCGTACCGGCGGCCCAGCCGCTCCGGTCGTACCGTACTAAACCTCCGGGGTTCCTTGTCGCCCTGGGTTTTAGGCGTTTAGGATATTACACTAAAGTGGTGTGTGTGCGAATTCAAACAATGCCACAAAAAAAAAAGTTAGTTTAAATTCTACACTTTGTACCTGTAAAAAAGAAAACAAAGTTAGATTAATCAAGAGAAAAAAAATTAAAAAAACTTTAAAAAATGGCACATAAGCGAATACAATGAGCCCGAACCCTCTAAAACTTCCCAGCAGAGTCGCCAAATTGTCAGACCCGAAAATTCGACCTATGGCGATTACGTTTTGAAAACGTGGATTTTGAAAAGAGTCGCCACTAGTTAATTAATAGGCTAACTAGAATCCTAAATTACCTAAGCGAATAAAAAATTAAACACCTAGGTATAAAATCGATCTACGATCAGAAATTCGAGTTTGGGGGTTCTATTACGAATTAAAAATAAATTTTTTTAAACTATGTCCTTTCTGTACTCAGTTCACTTAATTTGCCAATTTATTTTTAATACATGTTACATCAGATTAATCTAACGACGTCAAAGTTTAATCAAACTTTCATCCTATGAAAATAGTTATCAAATATTAATCTAAACATACAAACTAATTAAAATCTATAACTCCTAATTAAAACGAAATCTAAAACACCAAAAATTATCAAACATGCTTAAATAACATACATACATCTTGAGCAATTAAACATTCTACACAGTTAAATTAAATCAACTACATTTAAATTGCCTAATCAAATATAATAATAATAATGATAATAATGTAAAACATAAAATATAATAAATAAATAATAGAAATAATAATAACAATAAATAAATAAAAAAATAAAATAAAAAAATAAAATAAAAAAATAAAGAAAAAAAACCAGCGGACTTACCTGGGACGATGCATCTCGGAAGGAGGAAGGGCCACAGCATCGGGGCGGCAATCAACAGCGGTGCGACACAGACGGTGGTTCAAGGCGGAGCGACTGTGGCAGTGATAGTCGGACGGTAGTTCAAGGGGCCTAGATCTCCCATTCAAGATAACTCACTCACTTTTGGACTTGGAATGCTCTGACTTCTCTCTAAGGCTTTCTCTCTCTAGAAGTGCCGTGCTGCAAGCCATGACAGGAAGACGACCAAAGAAGACGGGTGTAAGAAGGATGAAACCAACGAGAAGTCAACCAGGACCTTCTCATATGCCGGACGTAGAATCTACGGCTTCGTCCATTCCGTCCACAAACGCCCCTCCTACACAGTTCGAGCCAGAAGGTCAAAACAACGCGCCTCCGCAAGAGCATGGGACGACGGTGGATCAGGAATTCCCATCAGGAACTCCAGCTGAGGTAACACAGCAACAGCCAAGGAATGCAGCCAACATGCCTACAGTCACACCGGCAATGATGGCGGCACTTGAAGAACTTCTTGCTCTCAGAGAGATCTTAAGAAATCAAGGATATGCTGCGCCTCCGCCACCACCCCCGCGTGATAATGAACAAGCTGCACCAGCCAGAGAAGCGTCACATGATTCCAACCAGCAAAAACCGCAACACCCAGATGAAGTAGAAGATTCTGAAGATGCCTATCAATAGGCCAGGGGGGATCCAGCAAGTTCAGGCACTCCAAGCGTTAGCATGAAGCAACAAAGAGTAAGATGGAATCAGCCTCCTGTGAGCAATTCACAACGCCCACACAAGGAGGATAGCTTTGAGAAAACAAGCCATGCTGGCACATGAAACGACGGGTGGAGCAAGCCCGCGCACGAAAATGACATCCCAATCACGGGACTCACAGATAAGGCCTTAGAAGAAATGATTGAGAAAAAAATGAAGCAATCGAAGATGAAAGGAATGCATGCACTGGAAGAAAATGCATCACATCCGTTTTCTGATGAATTACTGCACAGTCACGTTCCAGATGCCCTGTACAGAATCGGTGGAGAAAAATATAGAGGAAAAGGAGATCCAATAGAGCATGTGCAACAACATGAAGCATCTCTGCTAGGACGAACGGACAACCCGCATCACGTTGCCATGACATTTTCTAATAATCTCGTTGGAACTGCCGCACACTGGTTCTTCTCGCTGCCATGTGGAAGCGTTACATCATGGGCATATCTAAAGGCAAAATTTATTCAAAGATACATGGGAGAGCGCACACTCCTTAAAGGGTCGAACACGTTGAATGAGGTGACACAGCAAAACGATGAATCATTAGCAGATTATTACATCCGCTTCAATCAAAACATATCAGACATTTAAGGAAACATCACCGATGGAGAAATCATGCGCGCCTTCATTGCAAATTTAGGCCGAAGAGGACATGCCCTGGCTGAAAAGATGGCAAGGCGCCCGGCTGAGACACTTGAAGAATTGGCGGCGAGGGTAAAAGAATTCGTGGATCTGGACCGATTCAGAGAGCAACATAATGCGAAAGTTATTGCAGCTCGCGCTAAGGAGAAGCAAGCAAAACCCCAACAAGGCCCGCAGCAAGCGAGACAATTCCAGCCCCACAAGAGGCCATATCAGCCTGAATTCCAAAAACCAAAAGAAGTGAACCTGGTAGATTGCGTTTCTTTGAATGCACCACTTTCCATAATCCTGAAGAAGATGAAGGAGGATAATATGTGGAGGGAGCCAGCGAACTTCCGAAAGGGGCCACTGGGAAAGCAGGAAGATAAATGGTGTGAAAACCATGAAGTCTACGGCCATGAAACGAACAGCTGTGTCAGCTCGCGATTTCGTATAAACAACTTCATCCTTAAAGGAGAGCTCAAGCAATATGTCGACCAAGGCGACAAACGACAAAAGAAGAACCATGCTGAGCAACCCGGAAAGGGAAACAAGGGAAAGGAGAAAGTGAATGAAAACCCACCACCGCCAAAGGGTGGTGTCATCAACGTAATCCATGGTGGGCGAGCAGCAGGAGGTAGCGTTTCTAACGCCCGGGATGTCTATGCCTCATAGCTACAAGTTCTGCCCAAGTACGGGAAGAGGCGACAACCAGAGAAGGAAGATATAATCATCCCGTTCTCAAACGCCGACAAGAAACACATAGTGTATCACCATGATGATGCTTTGGTCATAACAATGGACATCAACGGATTTGACGTGCAAAGGATTCTGGTAGAGGGTGGGAGTGCTGCGGATTTAGTGCATATAGAGGTGCTCAAAAAGATGAGAAAAAACGAAGCCGATCTCTCGCTGGGAACGTTTCCGTTGGTTAGTTTCGCAGGAGCGGCAACCTATCCATTGGGCATGATTACACTTCCAGTGATCCTTGGAGACGGATGGAAGGCATTGCATATAGACGTCACATTTGTGGTGGTAGACAACCTGGGGGCATACAACAGCATCCTAGGGAGAACAACGATCAACCCACATGACATTGTGCCATCTACAGCTCATCAGAAAATGAAGTTCCTAACTCCTCACGGGATTGGGGAAGTGCTAGGTGATTAGACAGCCGCACGAAAGTTCTATGTTAATGCCCTGAGGAAAATGAAACAAGTGTCAATTGCCATGATAGGATTTGGTGCAAAGAGAAAGTTGTTCGTCTCGAACGACGATGATAAAGGAAAGAAGGAAAAGTTATCACCAAGGTCCGAACTTGACAGGATTTTTTGTTTGCCTAAGCGGAGTGTGCTTGATGTCAGACAGGGAGAAGAAGAATCCATCATGTCCTACTTCCGTAGGTTTGCACAAAATGCAACTGCACTGAGAGCAATCAAGAAGGACGTCATCAACGCATTTTTCCTGAACATGAATGCACCAACATTTTTGCTATTCAGAAGGGAATTTGGATGGCGTACAACAAAGACAATGGCGTGCTTAAAAGACAAGATGGAGACTGCGATCTCTTGTGAGCATGAATTGAGATGGGGCACACCTCTCAACGCAAGTGTGGGAGCTCAAACTTCAAGGAAATCAGAAGGCTCAAGCATGGATTATGCTAACGTCTTCACCCCTTTGAACACGGAGGTGGAAGAGATATACGTCAAGCTTCTGGAAAACAAGCTTCCAAGACCACTTGAGCCGGAAACCGCCTTCTTAGGCAGGGACATTGAAGATTGGTGTCGATATCACAAAACTTGGGGGCATAATACCAATGGTTGTTTGACCTTGAGGATGGAGATTGAAGAATTTATTGCGCATGGAGCTTGGGAAGCTATGTCGCGAACAACAGAGCTCGTCAGCCGCCAAGATATATTTGAGGGAGATAGACTTTCCACTTCTAATCTATCTTTTTCAGTGCACCTTTAAAAATATAAGTGCAATTCATGCCTTTGTAATTAGAAGTATTTCGGAAGAAGCAGTCAATAGACGCCTTCCCGCAAAGTTATTGTAAACACGACAAGTATCTAATGATGGTCAATTTACTATCGTAGGTACATACCTACATTATGCATTATACTCTGGGTTAACATCAAGTATAAAACAACGTGCATACTACTCATAATCATCACGCCATGCAACTTATAATAGGCGACATCAACAAGTGCATCTTCAACAAATTCAAAAGCAATATCATGCAATATTCCAAAAGTGACATGGTGCAATATCCTTCTCAAAAGGACAATACCCATGTTCACATCTATCAAAAGTAACATGTTGCGACATCCTTTCCAAGAGGGCAAACCTCATGTTTACTACTAAAAAAATGACATGTTGTGAAATCCTCCAGGCAAATCCTCATGTTCATAGCCATTCCCTGAATAGAAACAGGATGCGGAAAATGCAATAATGGGACTGATCACCCCACTTTGGCGAAGTCTTCTTGTTAGACGACAACCCCACGCACTAAAAGTATGCATACTCTCTTAAGGGTTTATACACCATGAAGACTTAGGCCCGAAAAGGGATAGCTTCATGTTATACGCTTTTTTAAGCAAACCTCGTACATAACTCATCAAAACTACAAGTCGAGTCTTGTATAACGTTATCTTGCTCTTTAGCATTTAACGCAAAAACAGCAAAATAAGAAAAAAGTAACTTGCAACAACGTCGTCTTAGAGTGGAACTAAGAGACGGTATAAACTTAAGTCTTGCTTCGTCAAGACGACACTGCTACATGTCAAGTGCCACTGCTGAGTGCCAAGTGCCAAGTGCCCGCACCAAGTACATTACCACTTACAACACTACAAGTACCTAGCGTACGCATCTTGCCATGCTTTGGAATCCAACCAAGAGGGGCGCTCATAACAATCGACAATGCGCGACATATAGTCGCAATTACGGACATCATGTCCATCATCTAAGGATATCTTTCCTATCTCTCAAGTCCAAAGCATACAGAGAACATGGATACTCAAGGTATGAAATATTACTAACAAGATATCACATGATTTTTATTATTCAAAAACAGATCCAAAGGACGAAGTTCCAGACAAAGCAAATACATAAATAAAGTCTTGGACAAAAGCCTCAAACATATCATCATCTCCAAAGGGCTAAGACAGCATGTCCAGAAAATCAACACCAAGTTCAACATCAGCATTGTCATATCCAAAGGTCAAAGCAATAGAAGCCGCTTCAGCTGCCTTACGTTGCAAATCCGAAACATGGTCAGCAGCAAAAGAAGAATAAGGACCCAGCTTGTCGAACGGAAACCAGGGGGCAAGTGCGTGAACTCTGCCAATGTAATCTTTGGCAAACTCATGAACCATAGGTGCAAGATCCGCTTTAGCAGCAGCAAGGACAGCGGCAGAATAAGCAGGGGTACTAGGATACTCAGCCAATCCCTTCTCAACACCCGCTCTGTGTGCCTCGTCACGAACAGAAGCAAGCGCGACATCATGAACACTGTTGTTCTCTGCAATTTGCTGCTTGATAGCAGCAATCTCGGCCTCAAGTTGTTCAACATGGACGCGACGAGTAGCAATGCACGCATCAATATCGGCAACCTTGGAGTTCAAATTCGGCACTTCCTCTTCGGACTGTGCAAGCTCGCGGGAAACTGTACTGCACTTCTTGATAACAACCTTCCTTTCACTTACAAGCTCCAGCACAAAGGAACACATGTTCATCATCCTTGAAATAGCCTAAGTACAACAAACAGAACAATCATGATCAACAACAACAACAAAGGATACGTGTACATCAGAAAGGCAAAAAGTTAGAATAAGATCTACCGGCGCAAATTCAGCCAGGCCGCTCTCAACGTATGCCTGTGCCTCCTCATCAGTAGACGGTTTGACATCATGATCACCAGGAGGAACACATCTTTGAAGCACCCGCACACCAACTCCTGGAGTGCTAAGTTTGGAGTCCATTGGGAAATGAAGACTACCAGCAGAGAAATGTGACCAGTTTTCTCCGGAAACATCAATCCCGTCAGAAAGGATCAAGTCATCACGCTTAATACGGGGCAACGCTAGAATAAAAACAACGCAAAACAAAGAAGACATTAGCAAAATATACTAAGTATAAGAAGTATGTCAAGTAGAACAATGCATACCTCGGCCGGAAGAGTGCTCCTCCTCGGGCCGGTCCCTCGACCGGGGGGCAGAAGGCGCTATCGTGCGACTCTCAACTCTCTTCCCTTTATCGCAAGAAGGAGCTGGAATAGCCGCACTCGGTTTAGAGCGCTTCTGGTCACTCGAGGGATACGCCCCTGCGGCAGATCTCTTGGGAGGAACACTAGTGGCAGGTACCGCAACAACGCGCTCAGTCACATGCACGGAGTTACCTAAAGGAACAACGACAACGTGAATATAAAAAAACTTGAAAAATCAGCAAGTCAAGCGAAGATACAAGAAGATGCCTCACTTTTAGATCCTTTTCCACGATCATGTCCTAAGCCTTCATGAATAGTGTGGGCAATATTACGAGCACGACGACCAACTGACAGGTTATCACGATCATTAGCTGTCTGCAAAGATGAGCTTTTTCCATCAAAACGACCTAACATTGCAACATAGTACAGGTTATAAAAGATATCAACATACCAAATCTTCAGAAGGAAGTATATGAATCCTGGCATCAATCAAATCCTAATCCGAAGCACGTAATAGACAACGATAGCGGCGCTCTCACTGACATCGAAGAATACTCTTCACCGCCTCCCTATCATCCAAGGAAAGGTCAGAAAAAATAGGAGCAGGATCAGCCTTCTCCACATTCTCAACATCCCAAATAGTCCAGACATCGCATACGAAGAAGTAGTGATGTCGCCAATGCGAACCAGAACGATCAGCCGGTGCGGCTAGACGTTGTTTGTGATCCCACTCGGCATTTCCAAGACCGAGCTTCTCGAAGCCCTTATCTTGCAAGTTCGGCCAACGCATCTTCATTCCACACAATCCCGTCGTGTCTAGACACATCAGTTGATAGAAGCATCGGAAAAGAGTGGTGGAATAGTGCCAAGATTGCTTGTGGAACAAAACTCGAAAACATCTCCATACACGAAGGCCGGCAGGAGATAGGCTTAATGGTGATATCCGGTAATAGCGACAAAGGTCCACCAAGTCAGGACAATAGGGAAAACGCAGGCCTTCCTTAATCTGCGAGGTATAAACCGCGGATAGATCACTTGGAGGAACAGTAACTTGCCCTTTTCTGGAGTCCGGCAGCACGTCATAGGGAAGAACAGCCTCCAAAGCAGAATCAAGTCCACAACAAGTCGCGTACAGCTCAAACATATCTTCATCAATATAGTTGAAGAAGTAACTCACATTCCTCGTAGGGTCCTTAAGAGACTCCACCGTGTTGATACCCGGCTCGTCTCCAACATCTGAACATAATGTCACCCGCGGAACGTGGATAGAAGACTTACTCATGATAACCACGGCAAGAAGACTAACTCTGAAAAGAAGTCTGCGTAACTCGGAATCCTGAAAATTACAAGTAACAAGTCAATCAGTGTGCAAGCTCTATGTATGTATATGCATATCAACATGGGTACATGATTTCAAAGGCGAAATATTTTCTAAGTGTTTTGCTCAAGATGACAGTCGGCATATTGCAAGTGGAAATCAAGCTACTATGTGTCAAGCATATTACTAAGTGTTAGCATACAACAAGGTGTTGACATACAATCTGAATTTACACCAAGTACATGGATACAACATACATAGCCAAGGAAAGAAAAAAAACATTTCTAAGTATGGGGGAAAGAGCGTGATGGGTTCCGATATAATCGTTAGCCCCGTTAACAGTCAATAGACGGCGAGTAAGCCTTGTTAGGTTATGAGATCTAGGTCAACGGGTGGTCGGTTTTGATCTCGCTCCTTACTGGGGATATGTGTGATCCGGTATTCCTGAGTTGCCCTATCCCAATCTATGTCCTTCCTTCCTTCCTTCCTTCCTTCCTTTGCTTCTTTTCTCCTTCTACCCTGCGAAAGGGGCAGTACCAGACACGGAGGGGGGGGGGGGGTGGTGCCTGGTGAACCCACTCCGATGCCTAAGTCAGTATTCTTCTTAGAGAGATAAACTAGAGAGATGTCAGAGCAAAGTAATCCAAATTGCCAAGATGACCAAATGAGTCTTAAAGGTGGGGTATTTATAGGCAACGGTGTCATTAAGGTGGCTTAATGACATCGTTAACCTTTAAACACAATTAATTAACCTTTAAGCGCATAATTAAGACCTTAGGATACGGAGAAGGTAGGCGACGTGAACCGAGTGTGGATGTCCGAAAATGGCGCAGGGGCCCTTGGGGGAGGAGAAATCCGACCCCCAAGGGTAGGGGTTGGGTGAGGGCACCCAACCTCTCCCAAGGAGGATGGGGTTGGCCAACCCCATCCCTCCTAGGAGAGATCGGGTTGGCCGACCCGATCCCTCCTAGGAGAGATCGGGTTGGCCGACCCGATCTCCCCTAGGAGAGATCGGGTTGGCTGACCCGATCTCTCCTAGGGGAGGTCGGGTGTGGCCACCCAACCTCACCTAGGTGAGTTTGCCTCGGCCGGACGAGCGCTCCGGCCTCGTCCGAGCCGTTGATGTGTTCGCGAAGTGTTCGGGTTGAAGTTTCGATTTACAATCGGTAATGGGACGATAAAAATATAACGGTTTGGAAGTCAACGGGTTCAAATTGGGCGTATATCCATCACATGCCCCCGAGTCAACCAATGGCCTAACCCTTGATTGACTCTATTTTAGGATGGTATGACACGCGCAATTTGAAACCGGGATTTTACCTTCTTGTCTGAATGCTCGCTTACCCTTAGATGCGTGCCTCTGACTCTGCCCCCTGCCTTATGAGATAGAGGAATTGTAAACGTCAGAGTAGCACGGACGTGTGCCTAGGCACGCGTCCGTCTGTGGTAGGAGTAATAAACTTATCTTTGCTACAGGTGCATACTCAAAAAATACACACTTGCACAGGGGTGTGATACGAATGCAACTAAATAACTTATGTTTCAAATTCGTGCCGGGATTCTATCTAAGTGAGTAAAAATTTAATTTTGGCCAAAATTTTTTCTAAGTATGGAATACTAGGAAATAAACCTTAGGGGATGTTAACTATGGTGAGTATGAGTTTAACCGTGGTTAACGGGAACTAGTTTTTGAATCTTGTCCCTTGAAATTTTCTTTTCTAAAATTCAACGGTGTTGATTTAGCGGCTTTAGAAAAACCCTAATCCTTTGTGCTATAAAAGGGCAAGTGATTACCTCATTCTCGTTGTTCTTTTCCCTTCTTTTCTTTTTGACAGTGGAATTTCCAGTCGGACTTACTTCTCGGGGCGGGTGTTGTATTGAGGTACGTGTTTCTTCTCTTGTGTAAGCATTGCTCTTGAGGGACTTAATTCTGCTTCTCCTTCAATCGTTTCCTTACTTGTCTCGTTCTTGATTTGTATGTCTTCCTGGTAATGTAGTCCTATTTGGTTCGTCATTTTTCATCTTTTTACCTTCATGTTTCCGCTTACTGGCGGGCGAAGTCCTCCCTATTGGGATTATAATTATCTCCTTTTGCCCCCTGTCTCTGCTAGTTGGCCAGTGGTGTCTCTCTCCTTATGCTGGGGGTTATTACTATCTCCCTGCCCTGCCTCTGCCTGTTGACTGGTGGGGTCTCCTTATGCTGGGGGTTGTTACTATCTCCCCCTGCCCCCCTGTCTCTGCCTGTTGGCTGGTGGGGTCTCCTTATGCTGGGGGTTATTACTATCTCCCCCTGCCCTCCTGCCTCTGCCTGTTGGCTGGTGGGGTCTTTCTTGTCGTCTTTCTATTCTTGTCTTTTGACCTTGTGTCCATCTTTTTAGGGGAATGAGTTTGTATCTCTTGTCCACTGTTCGCTTTCTGTTTTCTTTAGGCTGAGCCTGTGTTTTTTTTTTTTTCGATCGGCAGAACTCTCCGGTGATTGATGAGGAGTAAGAGGCCAGTACGTGTGGGAGTAGTTAATTCTGGGACCGGACCTTCGATTGCAAAAAGATCGGTTTTCTATGGTGCGGGGAGGTGTTCTCTAACTGGAGGTAAGGGTGGTGACGTTAGGGTGCCATCTTCTTTCTATATTGATGCCCCCCAATCGAAGGTCCGGGAGCCATCTTTTCCTTCTTCCTTGTTTGGTGAGTCCTTGAGCCTCTGAGTTTCCTTAGTGTACATTGGTATTTACTCTGTGCTTTGTTATAGGTAGACTTCGTCTTCCACGTCTGAGTCGGAAGGAGCTGTCTCGTCCACCTGTTGATAGAATTGTTGGGTCTGAGTGGGCGCCTTATTATGGGCGTGGGGCTCGTTTTGACAACCAATCTTCTTTGCAAACTCCTGAGGTTGGAGTTCGTGTTCTGCAGTCTGCTGTTCCTCCTGCCGATCGTGTGTCCCTGTCCAAAGGGTCGGAGGCAACATATGAGTTGGCTCGTGATGTGTTGGCTCGCTATGCTCCTGTAATGTAACCGTTTTATCCTTTAGCATATTTCTTCTCCGTGTGTTATCCGTCTCATCTTTTGTTTTTGTTGTAGGGTATGGCCGACCTTGTTAATTTATCCACCCTTGCTATTGATCTTGCTGAGGAGAGGAAGGTGTACGAGGACATTTGTGTCTCCCTTAAATCCAGTCTTATTAGCTATTTGGAGCATAGTCGCATCACTGATTTGCGGTGCCGAGACTTGGAGGGTCGCATTGCTCTTCTCAATGAAGAGGTTGAGGCGTTGAGACATAGGTCTTATCGTGATGAGACACTCCGGGCTGCTGAGTTAATCTCTCTGGAGGAAATGTTTCGTATGGAGGCGAAGGAGTGTGCCATTGCTGAGTATATGGCCTCCTCCGCTTATCAGGCTACTATCGACGTTCGCTGCTCTGTGGCGAAACGTATTTCCTTGAAGGAGATTCTTGAGCGTATTCACATGATTGCTCCTGACTTTCCTTTCTCTCGACTTGGTGATTTGTCAGACTTTGCTATTAAGCATATTGCGAAGATGAGGGGGTAGTACCCCTATTTCTTGTTGTAGTCTCGTGTGTTTGTGAGTTGTGGTTGTCTTTAGAGTTTAAAACTCCACCTTTCTTAGTGTTGCCATCTTTGTCTGATACACTTGTCTCTACTCGTTGTATATATGGCCGTGTGCTTATATCTCTTCTCATGATGTCTCCCTATGCCTTGTGTATGGCTCTTTGGTTATAGACCCTTCCCTTGGTGTGTTTCCTTTATTTATCTTTCTTTCATGCTTTCCTTCATGTCATACCTGTCATTTCATAAAGAAAAAACATTACTTGTTCTTCACATTATTTTACTTAGAAATTTCTTTCTCATGGTGTCCTTCTGAGCGTGGTGTGATGATCTCTTCTGATACCCCTTACACGGTATACGTTGTACTGTTAGACCAAAGATACGCTCTTGGTGGGCGTCGAAAACTGTTCACGAGACAGGCTCTCGGATGGCACTTAACTTTTCACAGGATAGGCTCCCGGAGGGCTCAGGTTAGACCAAAGATACGCTCCTGGTGGGCGTCGAACTGGTAGTTTGAAATCTACCTCAAGATACGCTCTTGGGGGCGTCGAACTGGTAGTGTTTTTTCTACCTCAAGATACGCTCTTGGGGCGTCGAATCTGGTAGGTTGCAAATCTACCTCAAGATACGCTCCTGGGGGCGTCGAATTCGTAGTTTTTGGAAACCACTCTCAAGATACGCTCTTGGTGCGTCGAATTCGTAGTGTAATAACTACTCTCGAGATACGCTCTTGGGGGCGTCGAAGGTCGTAGTATGAACACTACTCTCAAGATACGCTCCTGGGGGCGTTGAAGTTCGTAGTTTTTGGAAACCACTCTCAAGATACGCTCTTGGTGCGTCGAATTCGTAGTGTAATAACTACTCTCAAGATACGCTCTTGGGGGCGTCGAAGGTCGTAGTATGAACACTACTCTCAAGATACGCTCTTGGGGGCGTCGAATGTCGTAGTATGAAAACTACTCTCAAGATACGCTCTTGGGGGCGTCGAATGACGTAGTATAAGAACTACTCTCAAGATACGCTCTTGGGGGCGTCGAACCTGTCATTGACTTGAAGTCATATCTGTGTAAGGATAACTTCGTGACTATACCACTACATTCACTGGAAAATACTTTTGAGTAACTACTACTCCCTTAGGAGCATTCATGTTTTTGTACACTTGGGATGCCTTGGTGCACCAAGACATCCTTTGTAGGAATAAAAGATAGTTGTAGAGTTGGACTAACTTCGTGAGTTCTCCTTCTCAAAAGTTGTTTTTTGAAAAGCTTGTGAAGCTGAAACACGCAAAATGTGAAATATGAAACTAAGGATATGGTCTTTTGCTTGTTCTTTCTTCTTATACGTAGTACTTCTTTAGGTGCTCTCCACTGAAGGTGTTTGTGGAGATATACCCCTCCCCATCTTCGAGGCGGTAAGCGTTTACGTAGGGAACTGACGCTATCTTGTATGGTCCTTCCCACTTCGGAGATAATTTTCTGACTTGGTCTAAGTGTGAGAACTCATTCCTTCTTAGTACCAGTTCTCCTACGTGGAATTGTCTCTCCTTGACTTGGCGGTTGTAGTATCTTGCTGAGACAAGGCGCATTCGTGTCTGTGCTTCTTCTGAATTCCACCTTTTATCCTCCACCATGTCTAAATCTAAAAGTCTTGCTTTGTTGTTCTCATGCTCCTCAAAGTACTTGTTCCTCAGTGATTGTACAGCTATTTCTGCTGGTGCCACCGCTTCAGTTCCGTACACTAGGCCAAATGGCGTTTCTCCTGTGGATATCTTTGGTGTTGTCCGCACTGCCCATAGAACATTTTCCAGCTCATCTACCCAACTTCCCTTGGTGGCGTGGAGTCGTTTCTTTAGGCCATCTAGCACTATCTTGTTTGCCGATTCTACCTGTCCGTTTGTCTGAGGGTGCTTTACTGATGCGAAACGGTGGTCTATATTCAATCTTTCGCAATACCACTGCAATTTCTTGCTCTTGAATTGTGGGCCATTGTCACTTATTATTGCTCTTGGCACCCCGTACCTCGAGACAATGTGAGATTGGATGAAATTGACGACTTGGTCGTCTGTTGTCTTCCCCATTGCCTTTGCTTCTATCCACTTGGAGAAGTAGTCTATTGCAACAATTATGCAAGTCTTCTGACCTTTTGTTTTTGGTAGGGGGCCTATCAAATCGATCCCCCATTGCGCGAAAGGCCAGGCTCCTGAGATGGAGCTTAGCTTTGCTGGTGGGGCTGTTATATTTCTGGAGTACCTTTGGCAGTGATCACATTTTTGTACCAAGTCTGCTACTTCTTTGCTCATTGATGACCAATAGTATCCTAGGTTGTAGACCTTTCGGCTTATTGACCGTGCTCCTTCATGGCACCCCGCATCTCCCTCATGAAGTTCTGCAAGCACTCTCTCTGTTTCTGGGTATGCTATGCATTTGAGGAAAGGTGTGGAGTATCCTTTCTTGTAGAGTTCATTGTCCATCACCGCGTAATTCCTAGCCATCCTTTCAATCTTGACTGCTTCCACCTTATCTTTTGGGAGCTTTCCTTCCATGATGTATTGTCGCATTGGTGTCATCCAGGCTTCTGCTTCATCTATTTCTAGAACCTCCATTTGTTCTATCACTGATTGCATTCTTTGCTCTACGAAGTGAACCTCTTTGCCTGCTTCTGCCCCTAAGGCTAGTTTACTTAAGGCGTCTGCCTCTTGGTTTTGTTCTCTTGGGACTGACTCAATGTCGAAGCTTTGGAAGCTCTTTATCAGGTCCTTGGCTTGCTGTAAGTATCTCTGCATGTTTTCGGACTTTGCAGTGTAGATTCCTTTCACTTGATTGACAACTAGTTGAGAATCACACTTGACCCTTAAATGCTTTGCCCCTACTCCTTTGGCTATTCTCAGGCCAGTTATTAGTGCTTCGTACTCAGCCTCATTGTTTGTTGCCTTAAAGGTAAGTGCCATGGCATAGCGCATAGGTGTATCGCTGTTTGGTGGGTATAGTAAGAGGCCTGCACCTGAACCTCCTCCGTTGGATGACCCATCAGTATGCATCTCCCATAATTCTTCTGATTGTTTCTCCTGACTACTACTTGCCTCGCATGTAGTTTTGACTTCTCCCAAGTCTTCGTCTGGATTAATTCCAGTGAATTCGGCGATAAAATCTGCTAGGGCCTGACCCTTTATGGCTGTTCTTGGGGCGAAATGAATGCGAAACTCACTTAGCTCAATTGCCCATTTGGTCAGTCTTCCCGATGTGTCTGGTCTCTGTAGGAGGTGTTTCAATGGTTGGTCTGTGAGGACTGTTACTTCATGCCCATGAAAATACGGTCTCAACTTTCTTGCTGATATAATCAGTGCATAGAGGTACTTTTCTATTGGCAAGTAGTTGATCTCATACTTTGCCAATGTTTTGCTTACGAAGTATACCGGCAATTGTGCAGCGTTTTCTTCTTTAATTAGCACTGAGCTTACTGCCACATTGCTCACGGAGATGTAGAGGTAGAGGGGCTCCCCTGGTGTAGGCTTTGCTAAGGGCGGTAGTGTTTTTAGGTGTTGCTTGAGTTGCTGGAAGGCTTCCTCACATCTCGGTGTCCATTCAAATTTCTTGTTTGCCCTTAGTACCTCAAAGAAGGGTAATGCCTTGTCTCCTATTTTGGATAGGAATCTGTTAAGGGCTGCCAACCTCCCGTTCAGTCGTTGAACCTCTTTGTGCTTCGTAGGTGACTGCATTTCTTCAATTGCTTGAAGTTTTTCGGGGTTTACCTCTATGCCTCGCTGGCTTACCATGAAGCCTAAAAATTTCCCTGATTGCACCCCAAATGCGCATTTTTTCGGGTTTAGACGGACCTGGTACTGCCTCATCCTCTCGAATGTTGAGCGAAGGTTCTCCACATGGTCCTTCTTCTCTTTGGATTTGACTATCATATCGTCTACATATGCCTCCATTGTCTTCCCTATCATGTCCCCAAAGATTTTGTTGACCATTCTTTGATAAGTTGCTCCAGCATTTATGAGTCCGAAAGGCATCACCGTGTAATGGTATATCTCGCTATCAGCATAGAATGCTGTGTGAGGGGCGTCCTCAGGGGCCATTTTTATCTGGTTATATCCTGAGTATGCATCCATGAAGCTCATTAGTTGATGACCCGATGTTGCATCCACTAACTGATCTATTCTTGGTAGGGGATATGAGTCCTTAGGGCATGCCTTGTTTAGGTCACGATAGTCAATACACATTCTCCAACTTCCCCCCGGCTTCTTCACCAGTACTGGGTTTGCCACCCATGTCTGGAATCTGATTTCCTTGATGAACTTTGCCTTTAGTAGCTTTTCTACTTCTTCTTGGATAGCTATCTTTTTGCTTCCTCCCATTGGTCTCACCTTCTATGTTGTTGGTCGCGTTGCCGCGTCTATATTGAGCTTGTGTGAGATTACCTCTTCTGATATTCCTGGCATATCGCTTGGTGACCAGGCGAACAGATCCTTGTATTCCCTTAGTAAAGCTACTAAGTGGTTTTCCTCTTCCTGAGATAAGGCAGTCCCGATTTTGGCCTTCCTTTCGGGTTCTTCTATGAGTATCTCTTTTAGTTCCTCCATGGGGGCTGGTCTTCCATGATCTTCTCTTGGGTCCTCATCTACTAGTAGGACTTCTCTTGTTTTCTTCCTCTTGCCTAGTGCAATCCTTGCACATTTCCTTGCTACCTTCTGGTTACCTTTTACTTCCCCTATTCCTTGGTCTGTGGGGAATTTCATTTTCTGATGTAGTGTTGATGGTACCATACCCCACTTGTTGATTGTAGTGGTACCCAGGACCCCATTGTACTCCTCCATTTCTTCTGTGATGAAGAATGGGACATCAATCTTTAGCTGCCTCTGGCCTGTACCCAGTGTCACAGGTAGTGTGACTGCCCCCAGTGGGTATGTTGGCTCTCCTGAAAATCCTACCAAGGGGGAGTGAACTTGTTTTATGCTACTTGGCCTTATTCCTAGTATGTTGAGGACCTTCTTGCTAATGATGTTGGGTGAGCTTCCACTGTCTATTAGGATTCTCCCAATGTCCATATCAGTGATCTTCATTGTTATGACCAGGGCATCCTTGTTGTCTGGTAACACATGCTCCATGTCTCTTCTTGAAAATTCTATTATGTCTTCTCTCTTTCCTTCTGCTTGTTCTTCTTTTGGCTTAGGAGCCCCTAACTCTGCCATATATGCTTCTCTGGCATTTGCTGACTCTCCTCCAGCTCCATAACCCCCATGAATGACATATACGCCTGCCATCTAGCTGGTGATAATTAGGCTTTCTGTCCGAAGCCCACAGACGGCGCCAAGTGTTAGGTTATGAGATCTAGGTCAACGGGTGGTCGGTTTTGATCTCGCTCCTTACTGGGGATATGTGTGATCCGGTATTCCTGAGTTGCCCTATCCCAATCTATGTCCTTCCTTCCTTCCTTTGCTTCTTTTCTCCTTCTACCCTGCGAAAGGGGCAGTACCAGACACGGAGGGGGGGGGTGGTGCCTGGTGAACCCTCTCCGATGCCTAAGTCAGTATTCTTCTTAGAGAGATAAACTAGAGAGATGTCAGAGCAAAGTAATCCAAATTGCCAAGATGACCAAATGAGTTGTAAAGGTGGGGTATTTATAGGCAACAGTGTCATTAAGGTGGCTTAATGACATCGTTAACCTTTAAACACAATTAATTAACCTTTAAGCGCATAATTAAGACCTTAGGATACGGAGAAGGTAGGCGACGTGAACCGAGTGTGGATGTCCGAAAATGGCGCAGGGGCCCTTGGGGGAGGAGAAATCCGACCCCCAAGGGTAGGGGTTGGGTGAGGGCACCCAACCCCTCCCAAGGAGGATGGGGTTGGCCAACCCCATCCCTCCTAGGAGAGATCGGGTTGGCCGACCCGATCTCCCCTAGGAGAGATCGGGTTGGCTGACCCGATCTCTCCTAGGGGAGGTCGGGTGTGGCCACCCAACCTCACCTAGGTGAGTTTGCCTCGGCCGGACGAGCGCTCCGGCCTCGTCCGAGCCGTTGATGTGTTCGCGAAGTGTTCAGGTTGAAGTTTCGATTTACAATCGGTAATGGGACGATAAAAATATAACGGTTTGGAAGTCAACGGGTTCAAATTGGGCGTATATCCATCAAGCCTGGTGGGCCTTATGAAAGACCTGGAAGGTCCAGAAGCCCAGTATGAAGAGTCCCGACGAGATCGGTCCCGATATATGAGCTGAGCGCTCCAGACGAGAAGCCTCTGAGTAGGCCCCGATATGCCTTTGAGAAGGCCCCGATAATAAAGCCCCGAGGAAGCTGGACCTGTCTCGTGATACAAGGGGTCCTGGGTGGTGACCTAGAATGAGATAACTCTGGAGTCCCCGATATGAATTGGGACTTGTGATCAGAGGATAAGACCAAGAAACCCGCCTACTAGATAGAGTAGTGGGGAAACGGTTGAGATACAGATAACCTCCCCCGAAATACGCAGGGCGTGCCCGAGATAAGCGGAACGTGGGCGAGATACGCGGAGCGTGGGGCGAGATACATGGAATCCCGAACGAGATATACGGAATCATGGGTAAAACTGCCAGGCGCAGTTACAGGTAACTGAGTAACTTCCCCTCCTATATAAAGGAGGAAGTTACCTCAGAAAACACACATTCTAATACGAACTTAGATTACTGCTTACCACCCCATCGTTCATACACTCATTTAAGCATCGGAGAGGGATTCTGGGTCACCACCCAGGTCATCCCCTTTTGCAGGATTACGCAGAGCCCAGGAGTTCAACCCTTTCCGTCAAGAACGTAACGGAGCTTCGCCCGTGATCCAACATTGGCGCCGTCTGTGGGAAACTTACGAAAAGCCAAAATAGTTTCTACTAGATCCATGGCTGGTGGTGGCAAGAAGAAGCAAGTCCAGGCCGGCAGTTCTCGCCCTGCTGGAACTGTGAATTCCCCGTTGCTGGAGCATGCTGTTGAACAAGGTGAGCACCCTGCTGTTTCTCAGACAGGGGGGCATGGTGAAGATTATGAGGTCTCAGTCCGAGACACGGCGGTGAACAGGCAAGATATCCCGCGAAGGGAGGTGGATGCTCCTCCAAATCCGGTGATGCACAGAGAAGAAATCCCGCGGAGGGAGGTAGGTGCTTCCTCGAACTCGGAGTTGGCTAAGGCAGTAGCAGATGCTATGCCCATGTTCTTAGCGGCCATGGAAACTCTGTTGGATAAAAGAGAGGCTGCAAGGAGGGCAGAGCAGTTGCCTCCACGGGAAGAGTTGCCTCCACCTCCTCCAAGGGAGGTTGACGAAGAACGGGAGGTTCAGGAGGTTCAGCCTAGGAACAAGGGTAAG
This sequence comes from Clarkia xantiana subsp. parviflora, assembly GCA_036873135.1. Classification (NCBI taxonomy): domain Eukaryota; kingdom Viridiplantae; phylum Streptophyta; class Magnoliopsida; order Myrtales; family Onagraceae; genus Clarkia; species Clarkia xantiana. The sequence continues at coordinate 969,556 of JAPTYO010000015.1, forward strand.
GAACTCGCGCACTCGGAGAAGTTCGTGGTTGATGGTCCCGGACCAGTGCAACACAGGACCATTCCCCTGAATGGCCCCATCACCCCCGATCAGGTGGTGAAAATCGTCAACATCTGCATGGGCGACCAGAAGCATATGACATCGGAACTGAGGGACCGATCCACTCATCCTTTTGTTCCGCGGCTGTTGGATACTGTCGCCCCGCCAGGGCTAGGCATTCCGACCATCAAGGATTATGATGGTGAAGGGGACCCGGTCCGCCATGTTCAGAGGCATGTCCAGGCCTGTATGGGTAGAACCTCGAATGATGACCTCCTGTGTTCGCTGTTCCCGATCACCTTGGGAGAAAGGGCCATGACATGGTTTTTCAGCCTACCGCCGGGAAGCATTACTTGCTGGGCTGATATGCACGACCGCTTCATCAAGCAGTATCAGGGTCGTAGGCGTATCTTGAAGAGCGTGAGGTCTTTGACCCAGGTGGTGCAGAGATCCGACGAGTCGGTGGCATACTACTACCAACGGTTCACTGCTAGTGCCGCAGAGATCGATGAAGTGATATCGGAGGGAGAGACCATCCGCACTTTCCTTCGGAACCTGACTGCTCCGTATGGTTCCGATATGATGCCCAGTGTAGCCGCGAAGGCTGTGTGGAGCATGGAGGCCTTGCAAGCCAGGGTGAAGCAGCAAATCGACGTGCAGGATTCGAAGATTGCTGCCGGAGAGCTTGATCCTCCGAAGTCGGCAAGAGGAAAGCCATCGTCCAAGTTGTCAGATGATCGCAAAGGGAGTGACAAATCAGAAGGAAGTAGGAGCCGTGGTCGTCCCGATAGAAGAGAGGATAAGCGTCCCCCGAGGAAGGATAATCAAGAGGGTCGTAACCTGCCCCTCAACAGTTCGATGACCTCCGTGCTAGCGGTGATGGATCGGCAGGGTCTCGCCCGATACCCCCCGAGGAAAGAAGGTGAATTCTTGGGAGGTCGCTCTGATCGTTACTGTCGGTACCATCGAGCCAATGGTCACGACACAGATAACTGTCGGGAGCTGAAGAAGGAGATAGAAAAGCTGATCCAGAAGGGGAAGCTTAAGGAGTTCGTCGGAAGGGGACGGTGCCGATCCCGTTCCAAGACTCGGTCACGGTCTCGTTCCATGTCCCGCGACCGGTCCCCAAAGAAGAAGAAGGTTGAGCCGGAATCCTCCGGTGCCCGTAAGGAGAGGCGGGGAACCATTAACGTCATTCACGGAGGAATGGCGGCGGGAGGTGATACCTCCGCATCTCGGGAGAATTATGCTTCCCGTATCTCTGCTGCTGTGGTGTTAGGAAAGAGGTCCCGGTCGTGGACTGTAAAGGAAGAAATGGTGATATCTTTCTCAGCGGAGGATGTGATAGGCGTGGAGAGCCCTCACGATGACGCCTTGGTCGTGACCTTGGATGTGGATGGATTCGAGATGAAGCGGATCCTGATAGACGGAGGGAGCTCCTCCGACATTCTTTTCATGGACTCCTTGGAAGCCATGGGAAAGACGAAGAAGGACCTGACACAGGTGAACTTCCCGATGGTGGGATTCTCTGGTTCTACTTCCTATCCATTGGGGATGATTACCTTACCTGTGGAGTTCGGTAGCGGCTGGAAGATGGAAAGGCGGAACGTGGATTTCGTCGTGGTAGAGTCTGCGGGGACGTACAACGCTATTATCGGGAGGACCACCATCAACCCTCTCATGGCAGTCGCCTCGACCGTCCACCAAAAGATGAAGTTCCCGACTGACAATGGGGTCAGAGAGGTCAAGGGTGACCAGGTGGCGTCAAGATGGTGTTATGTTAACGCCACCCGAAGGAGAAGGAGGGAAGCCATGGCTGTCCTGCAGACTGATGCCGATCCTCGAGGGGAGTTTGGGCATCCCGCCCCCATGGAGGATCTGAAAGAGGTCGAGATTGACGGACCTCAAAGGAATGTGAAGATCGGGTCTGCTTTGTCGGAGGAAAGAGCCCGAGAATTAATCGAGCTCCTGAAGGAGTTTAAGGAGCTGTTTGCCTGGTCCCCGAGCGATATGCCAGGAATCAGCCCCGACGTGATAGTGCACGAGCTGAAGATTGATCCCGCGATCAAGCCTATCGCGCAGAAGAGGCGTCCGATGGGCGCGGATAAGAGGATCGCGATCTAGCAGGAGGTGGGCAGGTTGCTCGATGCTGGATTCATCAAGGAGCTCCGATTCCAGACTTGGGTCGCTAACCCGGTCCTGGTGAGGAAGAGTAACGGGAAGTGGCGGATGTGTGTCGATTTCCGCGACTTGAACAAAACTTGCCCGAAGGATTGTTATCCGCTCCCAAGGATTGACCAGTTGGTGGATGCCACATCGGGACATGAGCTGCTGAGCTTCATGGATGCTTATACTGGTTACAACCAGATCAAGATGGCGAAGGAGGATGCCCCCCATACAGCCTTCTATGCTGATAGTGACGTTTATCACTACGACGTTATGCCCTTCGGGCTGATCAACGCTGGAGCAACTTAGCAGAGGATGGTGAACAAGTTGTTCGGGGACATGCTGGGAAAGACCATGGAGGCTTATGTGGATGACATGCTGGTGAAGTCCCGACAGGCAAGAGACCATGTCCAAAATTTGGCGGCGGCGTTTGAGCGGATGAAGTTTCATCAGGTTCGCTTGAACCCAGACAAGTGCGCTTTCGGGGTGAACTCGGGAAAATTCCTGGGATTTATGGTGAGCCAGAGAGGAATCGAGGTGAATCCTGAGAAGCTGAGAGCAATCGAGGAGATGCAGTCTCCGAAAACCCATCGGGAGGTCCAGGTGCTGAATGGACGATTAGCCGCGATGAATCGTTTCCTGTCTAAGGCGAGTGATCGAGCCATGCCATTTTATGATGTGCTGAGGGCTCACAAGAAGTTTGAATGGTCCGACAAGTGCGAGGAGGCATTCCAAGCACTTAAGCAGCACCTCCGTACCCTCCCGCCGTTGGCGAAACCGGTTCCAGGCGAGCCGCTTTATCTCTATTTAGCTGTTTCTGAAGTCGTTGTTAGCTCTGTTTCAATAAAGATTGTCAAGAGCAACCAAGTTCCTGTTTATTATGTAAGCAAGGCATTTGCCAAATCTGAAATGAATTATCCCGCTATTGAGAAGTATCTCTTTGCGTTGATTGTTGCTGCTCGAAAGCTACGGCCTTACTTCCATGCCCATGAAGTTACGGTGTTAACTAATCAGCCCTTGAAACACTTTTTGAACCGACCGGAGGCGTCGGGGAGATTGGTGAAATGGGCCATCGAGCTTACGGAGTTCCGTATCCACTTTGCTCTGAGGACAGCTATTAAGGGCCAGGCATTGGCAGATTTTATAGCAGAGTCTACAGCACCCGATTTGGAAGAAGCAGGTCCTGTAGAGGGGGCAACCATGGAGGTCCCGATAGCAGAACAGCCAGAACAGCCAAATGAGGAGAACACCTGGGAGATGTACACTGATGGTTCATCAAGTGTAGAAGGATCGGGGGCAGGATTCGTGTTGATACCGCCCGGTGGAGGCGAGCCCCTACAATATGCCTTGGCCTTGACATTTAGAGCCACCAACAATGAAGCTGAGTATGAGGCTCTCATCACGGGCCTTAAAATCGCCAAAGGTACGGGAGTTGATCATTTAAAGGTGAAGTGTGATGCTAGCTTGATCGTGAATCAAGTCCAGGGGAATTATGAAGCCAAGAGCCCGACAATGAGGAAGTATTTGCACGAGGTGCAAACTTTGAAGGGAAGCTTCAAAAGCTTCGACATTGAGGCAATCCCGAGGGAAGAAAATGCGGAGGCAGACGCCTTAAGCAAGTTTGCCCTGGGAGTGGCCCCCGAGGAGAATTGGAAGGTGCACTTTCTGGAGAGAGTAATTATCTCAACCATCGATCCGTCGGAGGTATGCGCTATTGAAGCAGGATCGGAGGAAGAAGAGAAACCCACCTGGATGACCCCGATAGTCACATACCTGACTACGGGGGCACTCCCCGATGATGAAGTGGCAGCTGTTAGGTTGCGTCGAATCGTGAGCAACTACGTGATGGTGGGAAACCAGTTATACAAGAGGGGGCATGTAAAGCCTTTTCTGAAATGTGTGGCGGAGCCTGATACGAATCGGATCCTGAGAGAGTTGCACGAGGGAGTCGCGGCCTGTCATGAAGGGGCCCGATCCATTGTGAGGAAAGCGTTGAATCTAGGCTATTACTGGCCTTCGATGAACAAGGAAGCGACAGCGATGGTCCAATCCTGTGATGCATGCCAGAGGTACGCTCCGAATATCGTGGCTCCTGCCGCGGACTTGGTGTCCATCAGAAGTGCTTGGCCCTTCGCGCAGTGGGGCATTGACTTGGTGGGACCTCTTCCACAAGCAAAAGGTCAGTGCAAGTATTTACTCGTAGCCATCGATTACTTTTCGAAGTGGATAGAGGCTAAGGCGTTGGCCAAGACGACGGGGCAGCAGATCCTCAAGTTTCTCCAGACTCAGATCATATCCCGGTATGGGGTTCCTCGAGTGTTGATCAGCGATAATGGCCCTCCGTTTAATGGAGCTCAGCTGAAGGAGTATCCGGAAGAATTGAACATCGAGCATCGGACAGCTTCCATCCACCATGCTCAGACTAATGGCCAAGTCAAATCAGCCAACAAGATCGTGATGGATGGCTTGAAGAAGAGGGTCTATGCCTTGCATGGTCATTGGCTAGATGAGCTTGAAAACGTGCTTTGGGCTGTTAGAACAACACCCAAGCAATCGACGGGGGAGACTCCGTTTGGCCTTGTTTATGGCACGGAGGCAGTTGCTCCTGTGGAGATAGCGGTGGCGTCCCATCGCAGGAGGTATTATGAGCCTCTGACGAACGAGGAAATGAGACGTCTGGACTTTGACTTGCTCGAAGAGAAAAGATGGAAGGCTGATGAAGTTCAGGCTCGGATGCGTCTGGCAACAGCCAGGTATTATAATCGGCGTGTCAAGTCCCGACAATTCTTCGTGGGAGAACTTGTTTGGCGGAGGAACAAGTTCGTTCATCAAGATCGGATCAGCAAGCTATCACCGAAATGGAAGGGACCTTACAAGATTGTAGGGATAACAGCCCCGAATGCGTACAAGCTAGAAGACCTTGACGGCAAGACGTTGAAACATTCCTTCAGTGGCGCAGACTTGAAGAAGTATCATGTTTGATATTAAGTCGCATTTATGGCGCGATAAAAAGCCTTCCGAGGTACGATAAAAGCCTTACGAGGTACGAGTAAGTCGCCTTTATGGCGCGATAAAAAGCCTTCCGAGGTACGGACAAAAGCCTTACGGGGTATGAGTAAGTCGTCTTTATGATGCAACCAAAAGCCTAGGTATGAAAAAGCCCTAAGGGGTCCGCATAAGTCGTCTATATGATGCAGCAAAAAGCCCTAAGGGGTACGATTAAGTCGTCTAGAATGACGCGATAAAAGCCCTAAGGGGTACGATTAAGTCGTCTAGAATGGTGCGATAAAAGCCTTAGAGGGTGCGAAAAAATCATCTTAAGTGATGTGTGAAATTGCCTTGAATGGCATGGATGAGAAACCTTAAGTGGTAAAGTCCCGAGAAAAATGTCGCGAAGGACATACGAAATTACATTAAGTGATATGGATGAGAAACCTTAAGTGGTGAAATCCCGAATAAAGCATCGGAAGGATGCGTTGGAACGTTTTAAGTAACGAATCTAAAGTCACTTTAAGTAGTGACATAATTATCGAGACCAAAAAATATGAAAGGAATTTCTTATATGGGCTCGAAGGCCTAAGGGTTCCGATACAAAGAGACAAGGAGGATACAAGGAGAAAAATTACAAGGACTTAAAGAATAAAACATTAAGCTTGGTCCTTGTTGGAAGTTGGGTCCTCAGCAGGTTTGGAGGGGTCCTGGGCAGAAGGCTCCGCAGTCTGTGGAGTCGGGTCCGCGGCATCGACCTCATCACTCTCCGCGGGGAGGCTGAAGTATTTTTCCGCAAAAGGGGCGAGGGTCTCGGACTTCTTGAAGTCGATGGAATCCTCGTATGGCGTGTAAAGTTCCTCGACGACATTGAACAGAACGTTCTCCACCTCGGTTTTGCAGAACCCCACGGCATCCGCCTTGAAATCATCGGAGTTCCGATACTCCTCGCGACCCTGAGCCTTTGCCTCAGCCAGCTTGGCAGGAAACTCAGCCTTCTCGGCTTCAAGTCCCGCCTTGGCTTCCGCGAGAATGTCCTTCTCGAAGATGAGCTGCCTCTTCTCCGCCTCGTGCCGCTGCTGTTCCTCCTTGAGTATCCTCCGCTCCCGACGTAGCACGGCTTCATGATCTTGAACCTGCTTGTGCAGGCTCATAGCCTTCTCGCCAAGGAGGGTCTGTTCCTTGGCTATCTTCTCCCTCGCCGCCACAGCGCTGGCAAGGTCCTCCTGGAGTTTGGCCAAGGCTTTGGGGTCCGCCCTGGCTTGTGCCTCCTCCAAAGCACCCTTCAGAGCCAGGATGTAACCAAAGCAGCGCTGCTGGTCCGCAGTTTCCTAAGACAAAAGGGAAAAAAGGATTAAAATCCGATAATCGAAGGCAAGAACAATGAAGGCAAAAATAAAAGCGGGAATAAAGTTTACCTCCATCCGACGGATAGCCATGCTGCGAAGCTATTCCTCGATGTCCTCCCGCGCCAAGGAGATGGGGCGTCTCAAGGCTGGTGGAATTGACCCTGCCAGCAGATGCAGGGCCAATTCAGGCTGAAGGTCTCCCCGATGGAGTGGGCCAATTCCAGGGAACCGTCTCTTGGTCGGGGGTGTAAACCTTGTAAAGGTTCTCATCCACGGGGAGAGAAGGGATGACCTTGGAAGCCTCATTCGGAGGAGCCTCGGTCGGAGGCTCCGGAGTTGGAGAGCGCAGATCCAGGGGAGGACTCCGAGACACGTCCTCCTCCACAGTTGGCCTCAGGATGCTTCGACCTGGCCTTTGGCGGGGTAGCAAACCGCCTTCATTTGGCTCCTCGGAGGAGGGGGAAGCCTCCAAGTTGGTCACCTGACGGAACTGAGCTTCCGTCGGGACATCCTCCGTCATCGGCTCCTGTGGAGTTGCAGCCCCCGCTGGAGTAGCAACCTTCGATGGACCTGCGGTTGCGGGACGAATGAAGTCAGGCAGAATATTATCAGGGCACCAGATGATTTGGCACGCGACGTGTTGGTCCTTTCCAAAGAAGTTGTAATATCTCGCCTTGAGGACGCGGGGGGTTTCTCCTCGAAGTATGTACTTAATTTCTCGGACCCGCGACTCCCGATCAGCGGGGATAAACTACTCGGGAACCAACCTTTTATATTTCCTAATAGCGTGGCGAACGCGCTTACCTTCCTCAGCAGTGGTGACACCGAAGGCTTGGTCTATCTCCTCCCTTCTGGCCCGCTTGGGCAACCCGACCTGTTCCTCGGTCGGAGGAGCTGCAGAAGAAGAGGCTCCCCTCTTCAAAGACTTCCGCCTTCGCTTGGAGGAGCCTTGAACAGCATCAGTCTCCCCCTGCTTCAACATGAGATGAGTCAGCAGAGATGCCTTCTTGGCTACAAAATCAAAATACAAAGCGGTTAGAAGTGTTACCCAGATAACCAAATTCTTGGAAACGGAATCGAGGAGCTGGACTCCGATCTAGATCAAGTCCCCCTCCACGAGCTTGTTGGCGTCGAGGGGAACGAAGGATTCCCCCCAACGGTAAAGCTGGACCAGCTGGAGAGTGTTGAAGTCATCCTCGGTGTAGACTTCGAGCTTGGGGGCAGGGTCCGCCACAACCTCCCATCGGGGCCATGGGATAGAGCTGTTCTGGACGAAGAAGTAATACTTCTTCCATCCGCTATTGTCGGACCCTGAGTCACGAATGAGCACCCGAGGCTTGTTAAAGTTCCAGGTCTCACCATCCCAGCCGAACCGTGAAAGTCCATTTGGGGAGTCGGGGAGTGAAGGAGCAGACACCAGCCTTATTGCACTTCATTCCGTAGAAGGTGCGGAAGAGTAGCAAGTTGTACGTCCACTGCTGGCGGAGGCTCATAACCTGGAAGGCATTCCACACGCGGATAGCGTGTGGAGAGAAGGTGCTTGGATGCGTCTTATAGAAGTTGTACATCTCCACCAGATTCCCGCAAAAAGGAAATTGAATCCCAGCGTTTATCTGTCCGGTGGAGACGAACACCTCTCCTTCCCGAGGACGCGTGACAATATGCTTTCTCCTGGTGGCTGGATGAGACTCGTAGGGGAAGCAGGGTTCCCAGTCTGAAGTAATGCAGCCTTCTCGGAGAGCAGCCTCGTACGAGGTCTCAGAAATTTCGTTAATAGCAAGCTCAAAGATAAAAGGGGTCCTTTCCCCGGAACTGGCCTCGTCTAAAAACGGCCACAGACAGGAAAACTTAAGAAAAGAAGAGAAGGTAGTGTCGATAAATCATAGAAGCAAAGAAGGAAACCTTACCAGACATAGTTGATGGTTGCTTGGGATAGACGAAGAAAGATCTGGAGGGCTGGAGGCCTTGGATCACTGGAAGAGCAAACGAAGCTTGGAGAAGAAGTTTCGAGGTTTGAAAATGGCAGAATTTCCAGAAATCAAAACGGCAGGGAAGGAGTGAATAGTGTCAGGGTTTTGGCTTTTAAAGACAAAAGGACAGCTCGACGGATTCAATCTGGACCGTTGAAGATGAAACGACTCAACCTTGATCGCCGAGATTATAGGGACGGTACGGAAGAGACGTTAGTAACGTAATGAGTGCTTTTTCAGAAAGCAGCAGTCACGCCGGTTTAGGCGTCGTTTCATTATCCCTAGCATTTAATGCTGCAGTAACCGAGGAGTCTCCACAGATTTGGCAACTGTCCTTAGAGTCTGAGGAATTACGAGTGAGAAGCTCTGTTATTCAAGAATTGTGCCAAAGGCAAAAGCCTCCGATGGTGATATCGGGAGGTCTGAAGATAAAAGCCTCCGATGGCAATATCGGGAGGTCTGGAGATAAAAGCCTCCGACGATGAGGTCGGGAGGTCTGGAATTGGAAGACACGACGGACTGCAATTCCCCGATGTCTTGGGGGAAAATGATGGGTTCCGATATAATCGTTAGCCCCTTAACAGTCAATAGACGGCGAGTAAGCTTGGTGGGCCTTATGAAAGACCTGGAAGGTCCAGAAGCCTAGTATGAAGAGTCCCGACGAGATCGGTCCCGATATATGAGCTGAGCGCTCCCGACGAGAAGCCTCTGAGTAGGCCCCGATATGCCTTTGAGAAGGCCCCGATAATAAAGCCCCGAGGAAGCTGGACCTGTCTCGTGAGTCAAGGGGTCCTGGGTGGTGACCTAGAATGAGATAACTCTGGAGTCCCCGATATGAATTGGGACTTGTGATCTGAGGATAAGACCAAGAAACCCGCCTACTAGATACAGTAGTGGGGAAACGGTTGAGATACAGATAACCTCCCCCGAAATACGCAGGGCGTGCCCGAGATACGCGGAACGTGGGCGAGATACGCGGAGCGTGGGGCGAGATACATGGAATCATGGGTAAACTGCCAGGCGCAGTTACAGGTAAACTGAGTAACTTCCCCTCCTATATAAAGGAGGAAGTTACCTCAGAAAACACACATTCTAATACGAACTTAGATTACTGCTTACCACCCCATCGTTCATACACTCATTTAAGCATCGGAGAGGGATTCCGGGTCACCACCCAGGTCATCCCCTTTTGCAGGATTACGCGGAACCCAGGAGTTCAACCCTTTCCGTCAAGAACGTAACGGAGATTCGCCCGTGATCCAACAGAGCGCACATACATGTACGTACATACATGTCGACAAGGATGCATGTTGACAAGTGAAGAATATTTCCTAAGTATTTCCATGTACGTACATACATGTCGACAAGGATGCATGTTGACAAGTGAAGAATATTTCCTAGTATTTCCATGTACGTACATACATGTCGACAAGGATGCATGTCGACAATGATGCATGTCGACAAGTGAAGAATATTTTCTAAGTATTTCCATGTACGTACATACATGTCGACAAGGATGCATGTCGACAAGTGAAAAATATGTTCTAAGTATTTCCATGTACGTACATACATGTCGACAAGGATGCATGTCGACAAGTGAAGAATATTTTATAAGTATTTCCATGTACGTACATATATGTCGACAAAGATGCATGTCGACAAGTGAAAAATATTTTCTAAGTGTTTCCATGTTCGTACATACATGTCGACAAGGATGCATGTCGACAAGTGAAGAATATTTCCTAGGTATTTCCATGTATGTACATACATGTCGACAAGGATGCATGTGGAAAAGTGAAGAATATTTCCTAAGTATTTCCATGTATGTACATACATATCGACAAGGATACATGTCGACAATGATGCATGTTGACAAGTGAAGAATATTTCCTAAGTATTTCCATGTACGTACATACATGTCGACAAGGATGCATGTCGACAAGTGAAAAATATTTTCTAAGTGTTTCCATTTACGTACATACATGTCGACAAGGATGCACGTCGACAAGTGAAGAATATTTCCTAAGTATTTCCATGTATGTACATACATGTTGACAAGGATGCACGTCGACAAGTGAAGAATATTTCCTAAGTATTTCCATGTATGTACATACATGTCGACAAGGATACATGTCGACAAGAGTGCATGTCGACAAATGAAGAATATTTTCTAAGTGTTTCCATGTACGTTCATACATGTCGACAAGAGGAAAATATTTTTTAAGTGTTTCCATGTACGTACATACAGGTTTACAAGGGGAAAATATTTTCTAAGTGTTTCTATGTATGTACGTACATGTCGACAAGGATGGATTGCATACATTAAGTAGCTACTATCGACTTCTACACAATGCCTCCTAAGCATTCCTACGACGCTTATCGACAAAGCTCATACGACAACATCTATGGTAACAAGTATTAGATATTGTTAAAATATTTTCTAAGTGTTTTAGCATGTTTGAAGACAATGACCGACAGTCTATACATGATGCTCAACGTACATTGCCTAAGATATCATTACCAACATACAACCATTGACGGCCATGTACATACAACTAGCGATCATCAATATCGAGCACCAACTTTTTGGTGATTCGATGGTCGTACAAAGAACTAGGCAGCGTCCAAGGCTTATGCCACATAAGAAGACGCAACTCCCCCTGTTATACGTTAAAACAACGACTTAGGCATGGGAAAACATGTCGGCAATGAACACTATGCATAAGGGAAGTATAACGATTCATTTACAGTTTTTTAAAATTTTTAGCACTTAGAAAAATTTTGGCCGATTTGGGGCTAAGTATTCTAATGCATTCTATCAAACACCTTGTATGCATGATAAGATAGCTAGGTACATGATGATTTCAAGGCCAAATGAAGTCACGAAAGGTCTAGCCATGTACGAAATTGGACTCACCGACACGAAGCAAGTTCGAATTACTACTCGCCCTCACCCGAAGACCCACACACCGCCGCCGCCGTCCTCACGCGCCGTTGCCGTTGTCTCACGCACCGTCCCCTTTTGCCTCATGTGCCGCCTTGATTCCCTCCTTGCCCGAATTCGATCTTGATCAATGTCAAAAGTGAAGTCCAAATTCACACCTCCATGGATTCCCTCTTCATCAAGAATGGAGAGCTTCTTGAAGATTTATCCATTAAGGATGTAAGATAATGGGTATTCTCTCTCCTAATTCTCATTAATAGTGCCTACACCATGTGCTAAGGACTAAACTAGTATCTATTTTCACACAAGTCCTTAGTATCATGTATAAGCATACTTACACCTCTCCTATGCTTGTCTTACACACATGCTCTCTAGTATTGCATAACGCGCTTCATAGATCGTCGCGCATGTTATCACTTTTATACGTACATAACGCAAATTCATGATGGTCGCATGACTATTTTTATAGTCTAAGTATGGATTGTGTGTTTGCATCATTTTCCATGATTGCATCATACTACGTGTTTGCATCATTTTCCATGCTTACATCATGCTTCATGATTACATACATGTTCTCCAATTCCATATTATTTTAAGTGTTTTGCTTATTGCATGATTATGTCATTCGTCTACTACACTGTCATCATTTACATATTGACAACGTGTTATACGCTTATTTCATATACCATGATATTATCATAATGCATGTCATTGGACACATATTGTCCATTACGCTAACCTTGCAAACAGATTACGTACGTACGGCGGAAAATTAAAAGTTGGTCAAATTTAGGATCTCAACATTCGAATTGACAAACAGGCCACCCCTGAGGTCAGTACCGAACCTAAATTGGACGAATATCTTAAATTTGAAAAGAGTCAAGTATGGGTTTTTAACCACTACTTGACTCGGGGGCAAGTGTTAGATATCTGTCCAATTCGGGTTCGTATTTACATTTCGGGCCTCGTAAAATATCCAAAACCCGTAAAAACCCTTTCGCGTACACCCAAGTCTAAAACGGTACGGGATACGCGCAATTCCCGGGCCGAAGGACTTCCGGATTGGCCTAAGGCGATCCGGAGGTCCGGATTGGCCTAAAGCAATCCGGACCCGTCCCGGATTGTTAAACAATCCGAGTAGGTCCGGATTACCGTCTTTCTTCGTACGCTCACCCCGATTAATTTGCCATGTGCGGGAATTCGGTGCATGCATAGTCCGCATTGATGACGGTATACGTCTTCCTTACATACCGACATCAAGTTGTTCAAAGTTGGGCTAGATCTCCCATTCAAGATAACTCACTCACTTTTGGACTTGGAATGCTTTGACTTCTCTCTAAGGCTTTCTATCTCTAGAAGTTCTAACTTGAGCGTCGGAGTGGGCCCAACCAGCATTCCCCCCTCCCACGCTGGTTACTGCCCCTCGTGCAGGACCCGAAGATCAAGAGTTCAAGGTTGAGGATTGGGAGTTTGGCTCGGTGATTGTTTATTAAGGATTGCGGCGTTCCCGTCCTTATACATACATCTCGAGCCTGATCGTGAAGGAAGAAGCCTGTTCGTAAAGGAAAAAGTCCAGCGCTGCCCAAGTGGTGAAACGAACATAACAAGGTATGCACGGTAGGGGTATGCCCACTGGGTGTATGCTCAGTGGGTTATTCCCGTTATGGTGGGCGTATGCTGTGATGCTTGGAATTGCGCCCACGCGCTTTCCTTTGTTTCCTTCCTTGGAATGGCTGCCCTGTAGCATTGCTTAGTGACGGCTGCCTTGCCGGCTGAGGCCTTGGTGATTGCCTTTGATTCTTAGGGGTAGGCTGCTGCCCTTCCTAATGCTCTTGTGCGGTGTGCATGTTTGCTCTCGGAGAAGCGTAGTAGCCTTGTCGAAAAGGTGGTGGTCCAAAGCCTCATGTTTTCATGGAATCTCTATAAGCTATCCAGTCATCCATAGCTGACATAACATGTTGTGACCGGGGGTTGTACTTCGAGAGAACCACGGGCCCCAGGTTGCGCGTATGTGTGGCGGTTGAACACTGGTGTATTGTATGATGGCATGTTGTAGGAGGGCATTCCCTATGGATGCTCGTCGGGGTGCCTACCATAATCAGTTTCTTTCTAAGGGACTTCATGTTGTGGCATATGTGTGCCTTCTTGGATGCATGTCCCCTTGAAGGTATGCACACTTGGAGGTGTGCATGCTTGTAGGTATGCATTCATAGATGCATGCCCCCTTGAAGGTATGCACACTTGGAGGTGTACATACTTAGATGTATGCCCCCTTGAAGGTATGCATACTTGGATGCATGTTTGTAGGTGTGATCAATGCATTTCCGCTTAAGTAGCCTTCATGGATGACGTATGTGCCTTCTACTTCACTGTTGAGCTGATGTAATGGTTTTTTGTTCGTATCGTGCAGACGGCGCAAATGTTGGATAAAGCCCGTCGAGGTTCGTTCGTAGAGTGCGCCTTCGAGGTCTTGATCCGTGGGTGTGCTCGCCTTCTCCTTATGCTACCATGAACCTGCAAGAAGGATTGCGCCGAAGGGGGGTGGTTTCCGGCGAACCCTCTCCGATGCTTAAGTAAGAACTCGGTTTTAGATAGATAAAGTAGAGAGAGGTCAAAGCTCTTAGAATCACTTACCTTAAATGAAGAATGTGGGGTGGTATTTATAGAGTGTGGGAATTTGGCCACGAGGTGCTCGCCGAAATGAGGTAGGGTCCGCAGAATATTCCCTTTAGGATAGGGAGAAAGGTTATGCCCGTAGGTAGGGAGTGCGTAAATCTGGTGTGCGGACGTTGGAAATTTGGGGTGACCGTAGGTCAGGTATAGGTCACCCGGACGTGCTGGAGAGCTTCGGCCCTGGCTGACCGGACCAGTCCGGCCATTGGTGCCAGACTTTTCCGGCACTTGGTGCCGGATTGGTCCGTTCGGGGGTTTTCGCATTGGGGTGTCCGTTTTGTAAAGTTTTGGTTTCTAACCGTGTTTAGGGTCAGTGTTCGTAATATAGGTGAGCTCAAAAGAGGTCCAACTAGGTGTATATCCATCAACGTTGACATAGCATAGTTTTGCAGTACGTTGGTATCCTAGGACTTCACCTATCCCATTCTCTGTGATGAACTTCATTTTCTGGTGTACCGTTGACGGCACTATCTCGTAGGGGTTGATTGTAGTTCTACCAACGATCCTGTTGAAGAATCCTAAGTTTTCTATGACCACGAAGTTAACTCTTATCTTTATCTGTGTACATCCTTGCCCCAGAGTCACTGAGAGGGTGATCATTCCCAAGGGGTAACTTGTTGCTCCTGAGAAGCCAACAAGGAGGAAGTTCACTAGTCTGAGATCCATCTTTGTCTTTCCTATTTCTTCAAGCAATTGCATTTGCAGTATGTCAGCTGAGCTTCCTCCATCTACCAGTATTCTCTTTACATCGAAATTTTCGATATCCAGAGTTATCACCAAAGCATCATCATACGGAAAGATAATGCGAATCTTATCCTTCTCAGAAAATTCAATGACCATCTCTTCATTTTTGTCTCGGTCTCTTCCTCCATTTTGGCGTCAGGTTTATCTTGGAAGCATATACCTCTCTTGCATTTCCTGTTGAGCCACCTGCTGCCTCTCCGCCATGAATCATATTTATTGTTCATTTCTTGTTGGGAGGAGGATTGTAATCAACCTTCTCCTTGCCTTTTTCATTGGCTGTGAACCTTACAGGTGTGCTGCTGCCCCCATGAGCAATAAATTGCTTCAACTCTCCCCTTTGTATCGCATTGTTTATGCTCAAATTTAAGCTAAAGCAATCATTAGTGTCATGACCGTGTGCCTCATGATTGTCACACCACTTGTCCTTCTCGTTTCCAACTTGTGGATTTCTCCACCTTGCTGGGGGTGTCCAAATCTTCAACTGCCTCATCTCTTTCAGAACGACTGCTGGCGATGCATTCAGTGGCACAAACTTGATGACATTGATGTCTCTTGGCCTTTGAAAATCCCATGATTGATTCTTCACTTGAGGAGGACGCCAGTCTTGTTGTCTAATAGATTGCGGCACTTGAGGTGGTTTACCCCTGTTTGGCATTGAGTTCTCTTCCTTCGAGGCCTGAATTTTTGCCTTCTTGTTTGTTCAGTGCATTTCTAAATCTATGTGGGTTTTCACCCTTGCTGCTAGCTCCTCCAAAGTGATTGTAGGTTTCTTAGCCATCTTCTCCGCTAGAGTCGAGCGCCATAACGAGCTAGATTCCTTATGAAAGCTCTTACTATATCTTCCTCATCTCCTTGTATGTCTGCCAAATTCTGGTTGCACCTGGTATAGTTGCTTGCCAACGTCTCGTCATTCTCCTAACAAACGTCGTCAATTGAGTTTGTTCCCTTCAAAAATTTTCGCTCTACAAGGTATCTCTTGAGGAACTTGGATTTCAGATATAGCCACGAGGTAACACTCTCATTTGGTAAACCAAAGAACCAATGGGATGTCATTCCTGAAAGGGTGTTTAGGAACAGGAGCGCTGTGTGTCAGTCATCATTTGTTCTCAGAAGGGATGCTTCATGCTGTTGTATGTGTTCTAGAGGATCACCCTTCCCATTGTACTTATCAATCCTTATTGTGTTCAACGAATCTGAAACTCGGTTTTTTACTATCTCCCTTGTAAAATGGTGAGTGGCATTGTCACTCAAACCGTGTATCACCTTTTTCTTGCATTCGTTCATCTTCCTCATTATCAGTACTTCCACTTCTTCCTGAGTCAGTATTATTTGGTGACTGGCTATAATTCCTTTGCGGCATGTCGTAGCTGACAATAGGGCTTGCGGGGATGCCGCGTCCCAGATATCCTTGGTTGTACGGGCTATACTCATACTATGGGTATGCATGCTGGGGAGATTGTTGGAATGATTTCCTCCATTGTTTCTGAGGTTGTGCGTCCGTCCTCACCGGGGTGTATGACCATGCACCTTGTGGTGCCTGGTTTTCATACTGCATTGGCGGTACAGATGGTTGTCTTCCTCTTGGAGGTGGCATTCCTTTATTATGTATTTGGTTCTCACGCTGTCCAGTTGGAAAATGTGAGTATTGCTCCATTGGGGGTTGTTGCCTTTCTTGCCTTTGTCGCACAACCTCTCTATATGCCAATAGATCATCCAACGCTGACATAAATTATGGGGTCACTGCTTGTTCCCCCTGTGAGTACATTTGCCAGGGATGGGCCGCGTAAGCCTGTTGGTTGTTTGCAGGCATGTTCGGGGATGGAATTCCATAGGGGAACTCCTGAGAGTGCATTCCACAACGATGTCCATGTGGGGGCGCATTGTGTTGGAATGTTTGTGACGGTATCCCCTGTTGGGTTCTTTGTACTTGTGGGTGTTCTCCCGCCATTGGCGTTGAAGCTTTGGAGGAATGTGCCCCAGGTGGGCGTGAGGGTCCTCTGATTTCCTTGCGGTGCTTGTGGATTCGCCTGTTGTGACGGAGGCACAGGCGGTCTATCTTGATTGGGTGGTATATTGGTTTCAGGACTGTTAGCCATCTGTCTCATAATAGCCAGGATTGTTTGTTCAAAACCCACGAACGGTGCCAAGTGTTAGGACGTGTGTATCGGGGTAACTAGATGTCGACCCGAATGCTTGTCCCACGGGTGAAATCTGTCTTCCTCCGATCCGTTCCTTCCCAATCTTCTCGTAATCCGTCTCCTTGCCGACTTGCACGAGGGGTAAGCCGGGGGTGGAACCGACGAACCCTCTCCAATGCTTAAATTAGTACAGTACTCTTGTAAAAGAAACTAGACAGAGGGCATAGCTCAAAATGAATAATAAAATATCATGTGTCAAATGAGAAGAACTTTGGCACTATATATAGGCCACAGGGGAGATTAAGGCGGTAAATGACGCCGTGAACTCGTGATTTATTAGTGGATAACGAAGGGTTAAATCCCATGTAAGCATGGGAGAGTTCGTGCTATTATGCAAGGGTTTGACGTGAAAAAGTGGCGTCGGGTCTCGGCGAAGCGCGACCCGGACGGCTGTCTTCTGGACGCCGCGTACACCCCTTGGCGGGGCGTATTACGTCGTCTGGGGGTTGTGCTGAGGTCTTAGAGGTCGGATGGCATAATCCGACCTCCAAGTCCTGTGGTCGGACGGCTGGTCCAGTCTTTCCTAAGAGAGATCGGACCAGCTGGTCTGATCTCCCATAGGGGATATTGGACCAGTGGCCGGTCCGGAGGGGCCTGTTTCCTATCCGGGCCTATTCCTGTTGCGGGTGACGTTTTCGGGTCAATGTTTCGATTTATAATCGAGTGTGGGGGTAGTGTGGGGTAGCTTCGGGCTTCTTTTTTCACGAACGGGCTCGGGATGTGTGTATAAGGACGGGAACGCCGCGATCCTTAAAACACAATCCTTGAGCTAATCTTCCAGTCCTCGACCTCGAACTCTCGAACTTTGGATCCTGCACGAGGGGCAGTAACCAGCGTGGGAGAGGAGGGAATGCTGGTTGGGCCCTCTCTGACGCTCAAGTCAGAATTTGTAGAGAGAGAAAGCCTTAGAGAGAATTCAGAGCATCCAAAGTCCAAAAATGAGGGAGTTGTCTAGAATGGGAGACCTAGGCCCTTATTTATAGGGATCCTAAGGATCATGCCCAATTTCAAACGGCTTGATGTCGGTATGAAGGAAGACGCATACCGTCACCAAGGTGGACTATGCATGCACCGACTTCCCGCACTTGGAAAAATAATCGGGATGAGCGTACGAAGAAAAATGGTAATCCGGAGGTCCGGACTGCCTTAGGGCAATCCGGACCTCCGGACCGCCTTAGGGCAATCCGGAAGTCCTCCGGTCCGGGTACTACGCGTATTCCGGACCGTTTTAGACTTGGGTGTCCGCGAAAGAGTTCTTTTACGGGTTTTGGAATATTTTGCGAGGCCCGAAATGTAAGTACTAACCCGAATTGGACAGATAACACTTGCCCCCGAGTCAAGTAGTGGTTCAAAACCCGTGCTTGACTCTTTTTAAGATAAGATATTTGTCCAATTTAGGTTCGGTACTGACCTCAGGGGTGGCCTTTTTGTCAATTCGAGTGTTGAGATCATAAATTTGACCAACTTCAATTATCCGCCGTATGTACGTAATCTATTTACAGGGTTAGCGTAACGGACAATATGCGTACAACGACATGCAACTATATTCGTAATATCATATAATGAATGAAATACTTGTTATAACAAAGGATCATGCAACGTGATAATATCATGGTATACGATGTAAGCATGTAACACGTTATCAACATGTAGATGACGACATTGTAAACGGACGATGTGATCATGCAATAAGCAAAACACTTAGAATAATATGAAATCGGAAAGCATGCTTGTCAACATGTAGCATGACGTAAACATAGAAAATAATGCAAGCATGTAGTGTGATGTAAGCATGGAAAGTGATGCGAACATTTAATTCATACTTAGATTATAAAAATAATCATATAACAATATTGAGTTAACACTATGCACATATAAAATAGTAAAATGCGTAGCGATCTATGAAGCGCGTCATGCAACACTAGGGAGCATGTACGTAAAACAAGCATAGGAGAGATGTAAGTATGCTCATACATGATACTAAGGACTTGTATGAAAAATAGATATTAGTTTAGTCCTTAGCACATGGTGTAGGCACTATTAATGAGAATTAGGAGAGAGAATACCCATTAACTTACTTCCTTAATAGATAAATCCTCAAGGAGCTCTCCATTCTTGATGAAGAGGGAATTCATGGAGGTGTGAATTTGGAGTAATCACATCACATTTAATCATCGATCAAGATCGAATCCGGACAAGGAGGGGACCGAGGCGGCGCGTGAGGCAGGACAGGCGGCGCGTGAGACAACAGCGGCGGCGCGTGAAGTTGTGGTGGCGGTGCGTGGGTCCTCGGGTGAGGGCGAATAGCAATTTGAACTTGCTTCGTGTCGGTGAGTCCAATTTCGTACATGGCTGGACCTTTCGTGACTTCGTTTGGCCTTGATTTAGTGTTGAAATCACCATGTACATAGTTATCTTATCATGCATACAAGGTGTTTGATAAAATGCATTAGAAAATTTAGCCCCAAATCGGCCAAAATTTTTCTAAGTGCTGAAAATTTTAGAAAAGTGTAAATGAATCGTTATACTTCCCTTATGCGTAGTGTTCATTGCCAACATGTTGTTCCATGCCTTAGTCGTTGTTTTAGTATGCCCGATATTGATGATTGGTAGTTGTACGTACATGGCCGTCAATGGTTGTATGTTGGTAATGATAACTTAGGCAATGTACGTTTGAGCGTCATGTATAGACTATCGGTCATTGTCTGCAAACATGCTAAAACACATAGAAAATATTTTAACAATATCTAATGCTTGTTACCATAGATGTTGTCGTATGAGCTCTGTCGATAAACGTCGTAGGAATGCTTAGGAGGTATTGTGTAGACGTTGATAATAGCTACTTGATGCATGCAATCCATCCTTGTCGACATGTATGTACATACATGGAAACACTTAGAAAATATTCTCCCCTTGTCAACATCAATCCTTGCCAACATGTATGTACGTACTTAGAAAATACATTCCCCTTGTCGTTATGTATGTACGTCCATGGAAACACTTAGAAAATATTGCTCACTTGTCAACATGCATCATTGTCGACATGTATGTACATACATGGAAATACTTAGAAAATATTCTTAACTTGTCGACATGCATCCTTGTCGACATGTATGTACGTACATGGAAATACTTAGAAAATATTCTTCACTTGTTGACATGCATCCTTGTCGACATGTATGTACGTACATGGAAATACTTAGAAAATATTCTTCACTTGTCGACATGCATCCTTGTCGACATGTATGTACGTGCATGGAAATACATAGAAAATATCTTCACTTGTCGACATGCATCCTTGTCGAAATGTATGTACGTACATGGAATACTTAGAAAATATTCTTCACTTGTCGACATCCATCCTTGTCGACATGTATGTACGTACATAGAAATACTTAGAAAATATTCTTCACTTGTCGACATGCATCCTTGTCGACATGTATGTTCGTACATGATTGTGTGCACTTGCCCTCATACTTAGAATTTTTTCTCTATCCCTGGCTATGTACGTTGTATCCATATGCTTGATGTAAACGCAGGTTGTATGCCAACACCTTGTTGTATGCTAACACTTAGTAATATGCTGACCGTCATCTTGAGCAAAACACTTAAAAAATATTTCGCCCTTGTAGTCATGTATCCATGTCGTCATGCGTGTACATACATAGAGTTCACACACTGATTGATTTGTCACTAGTCATTTTCAGGATTCCAAATTACGCAGTCTTCTTTTCAGAGTTAGTCTTCTTGCCGCAGTTACTATGAGTAAGTCTTCTATCCCCGTTCTCAAGTGACATTATGTTCGGATGTTGGTGACGAGCCGGGTATCAACACAGTTGAGTCTCTTAAGGATACAATGAGGAATGTGAGTTACTTCTTCAACTATATTGATGAAGATATGTTTGAGTTATACGCGACTTGTTGTGGACTTGATCCTGCTTTGGAAGGCGTTCTTCCTTATGACGTGCTGCCAGACTCCAAAAAGGGGCAAGTTACTATTCCTCCTAGTGACCTGTCCGCAGTTTATACCTCTCAGATTAAGGAAGGCCTGCGTTTTCCCTATTGTCCTGACTTAGTGGACCTTTGTCGCTATTACCGGATATCACCCTTAAGTCTATCTCCTGCTGGCCTACATGTATGGAGCTGCTTTCGAGTTTTGTTTTACAGGCAATCTTGACACTATTCTACCACTCTTTTCCGATGCTTCTATCAACTAATGTGTCCAGACGCGACGGGGTTGTGTGGAACGAAGATGCGTTGGCCGAACTTGCAAGATAAGGGTTTCAAGAAGCTTGGTCTTGTAGATGCCGAGTGGGATCACAAACAACGTCTAGCCGCCCCGGCTGATTGTTCTGGTTCTCATTGGCGACATCACTACTTCTTCGTATGCGATGTCTGAACTATTTGGGATGTTGAGAGCGTGGAGAAAGCCGATCCTGCTCCTATTTTTTCTGACCTTTCCCTATATGATAGAGAGGCGGTGAAGAGTATTTTTCGATGTCAGCTAGAGCGCCGCTATCGTTGTCTATTACGTGCCTCAGATCAGGATTTGATTGATGCCGGGATTCATATACTTCCTTCTGAAGATTTGGTATGTTGATAACTTTTATAACCTGTACTATGTTGCAATGTAGGTCGTTTTGATGGAAAAAAGCTCGTCTTTGCAGACAGCTAATGATCGTGATAACCTGTCAGTTGGGTGTCGTGTTCGTAATATTGCCCCCACTATTCCTGAAGGCTCTGGACATGATCGTGGCAAAGGACCTAAGAGTGAGGCATCTTCTTGTATCTTCTTTTGACTTGTTGATTTTCAAAGTTTTGTTATATTCGTGTTGTCTTTGTTCTTTTAGGTAACTTCGTGCATGTGACTGAGCGCGTTGTTGCAGTACCTGCCACTAGTGTTCTTCCCAAGAGATCTGCCGCAGGGGCGTGTTCCTCGAGTGATCCGAAGCGCTCAAAACCAAGTGCGCCTATTCCAGCTCCTTCTTGCGATAAAGGGAAGAGAGTTGAGAGTCGCACGATAGCGCCTTCTAGCCCCGGTCGAGGGACCGGCCCGAGGAGGAGCGTTCTTCCCGCCGAGGTATGCATTGTTCTATTTGACATACTTTTTATACTTAGTATATTTTGCTGATGTCTTCTTTGTTTTATGTTGTTCTTATCGTACCGCTGCCATGCATTAAGCATGATGACTTGATCCTTTCTGACGGGATTGATGTTTCTGGAGAAAACTGGTCACCTTTCTCCACTGGTAGTCTTCATTTTCCGAAGGACTCCAAGCTTAGCACTCCAGGAGTTGGTGTACGGGTGCTTCAAAAATGTGTTTCTCCTGGTGATCATGATGTCAAACCGTCTACCGATGAGGAGGCACAGGCATACGTTGAGAGCGGCTTAACTGAATTTGCACCGGTAGATCTTGTTCTAACTTTTTGCCTTCTTGCTGTACGCGTATGCCTTGTTGTTGTTGTTGTTGATCATGATCGTCTTGTTTGTTGTACTTAGACTATTTCAAGGATGATGAACATGTCTTCCTTTGTGTTGAAGCTTGTGAGTGAGTGGAGGGCTGCTATCAAGAAGTGCAGTACAGTTTCTCGCGAGCTTGCATAGTCCGAAGAGGAAGTGCAGAATTTGAACTCCAAGGTTGGCGATATTGAAACGCGCATTGCTACTCGTCGCGTCCGTGTTGAACAACTTGAGGCCGAGATTGCTGCTATTAAACAGCAAATTGCGGAGAACAACAGTGTTCATGATGTCGCGCTTGCTTCTGTTCGTAACGAGACACATAGAGCAGGTGTTGAGAAGGGACTTGCTGAATATCCTAGTACCCCTGCTTATTCTGCTGCCGTTTTTGTTGCTGCTAAAGCGGATCATGCACCTTTGGTTGATGAGTTTGCCAAAGATTATATTGGCAGAGAACACGCACTTGCCCCGGATTTTCGTTCGACAAGCTAGGTCCTTATTCTTCTTTTGCTGTTAACCATGCTGCGGATTTGTAACGTAAGGCAGCTGAAGCGGCTTCTATTGCTTTGACCTTTGGATATGATAATGCTGATGTTGAACTTGGTGTTGATTTCCTAGACATACTGTCTTAGTCCTTTGGAGATGATGATATGTTTGAGGCTTTTGTCCAAACCTTTATTTGTGTGTTTGCTTGGTATGGAACTTCGTCCTTTGGACCTGTTTATCAATAATAAAAATCATGTGATAACTTGTTAGTAATATTTCATACCTTGAGTTATGAATGTTGTCCGTATGCTTTGGACTTGGAAGATAGGACAGATATCCTTAGATGATGAACACGATGTCCGTAATTGTGACTATATGTCGCGCATTGTTGAGTGTTATGAGCGCCCCTCTTGGTTAGATTCCAAGGCATGGCTAGATGCGTACACTAGGTACTTGTAGTGTTGTAAGTAGTAATGTACTTGGCGCGGGCACTTGGCACTTGGCACTCGGCACTGGCACTTGACATGTAGCAGTGTTGTCTTGATGAAGCAAGACTTAAGTTTATACCGTCTCTTAGTTCCACTCTAAGGCGACGTTGTTGCAAGATACTCCTTGCTTGTTTTGTTGTTTTTGCGTTAAATGCTAAAGAGCAAAATAACGTTATACAATACTCGACTTGTAAGTTTGATGAGTTTTATACAAAGTTTGCTTAAAAAAGCGTATAGCATGAAGCTATCACTTTTCGGGCCTAAGTCATTATGGTGTATGTACCCTTAAGAGATTATACATACTTTGAGTGTGTGGGGTTGTCGTCTATTAAGAGGATTTCCGCCACGGTGGGGTGATCAGTCCCATCATTGCATTTGCCGCATCCTGTTTTTATTCAGGGAATGGCTATGAACATGAGGATTTACCCGAAGGATTTCACAACATGTCATTTTTTAGAAGTAAACATGGGGTTTGTCCTGTTGAAAAGGATGTTGAGACATGTTACTTTTGATAGATGTGAACATAGGTATTGTCCTTATGAGGAGGATATTGCACCATGTCACTTTTTAGAATAGGTTTTGGTTTTTCTCCAAGGTATTGCATGTTGTTTTGTTTCTTGATGCTAGTCCATAGTAGAATGCATAATGTAGAGATGTACCTACGAAAGTAAATTGACCATCATTAGATACTTGTCGTGTTTACAATAGTTTTGCGGGAAGGCGTCTATTGAATGCTTCTTCCGAAATACTTCTAATTACAAAGGCATGATCTGCACTTATATTCCTAAAGGTGCACTGAAAAAGATAGATTAGAAGTGGAAAGTCTATCACCCTCAAATATATCCTGGCGGCTGACGGGCACTGTTGTTCGCGACATAGCTTCCGAAAGCTCCATGCGCAATGAATTCTTCAATCTCCATCCTCAAAGTCAGACATCCATTGCCATTGTGCCCCCAAGTTTGGTGATATCGGCACTGATGGGTCTCGATATAGCCGTTAGACCCATTAACGGTGACTAAATAGCGAGGTAGGCCCACTAGGCCCCAAACGAAGCTTAGAAGACCAATACGAAGGGTCCCGACAAGGTCGGTCCCGATATATGAGCTGAACGCTCCTGATGTTATGCCTTTGAGTAGGCCCCGACGTTATGCCTTTGAATAGGCCCCGACGATATGCCTTTAAGTAGGCTCCGACGATATGCCTTTAAGTAGGCCCCGATATTGAATCCCTGAGAATATTGGCCCTGTCCCGATGACGAGGGGCCCCGAGCGGTGACCAAAGGAGATAACTCTGGAGTCCCCGATATCCGTCGGGACTAGCCACCAGAGGATGAGGTCGAGAAACATGCCCACTACCCGTGTAGTGGGAAAGTGGCCTGAAAAGACGGAACGTGGGCTAATGGGCCGAGATACACGGAACGTGGCAGTTATCTCAACAGGTAACTGAGGTAATCCCTCCCCCATATAAAGGAAGGAGTTACCTCAGGATTCATTACGTTGACTTACAGACTGATATTTGCTTACCGGCAATCGAGATACTCATTTAAGCATCGGAGAGGGATTCTGGGTCACCGCCCGGTCTATCCCCTTCTTGCAGGATTACTTGGAGCGAAGGAGTTCGGATTTCCGTCAAGAACGTACCAGAGTTCCAACCGTGATCCAACATTGGCGCCGTCTGTGGGAACGAAGCAAAAAGCAAAAATGACTTCTACCCGTTCGATGGCTGGCAAGCAAAAGAAGAGACAAGGACA
Source organism: Clarkia xantiana subsp. parviflora (assembly GCA_036873135.1). Classification (NCBI taxonomy): domain Eukaryota; kingdom Viridiplantae; phylum Streptophyta; class Magnoliopsida; order Myrtales; family Onagraceae; genus Clarkia; species Clarkia xantiana. The sequence continues at coordinate 994,808 of JAPTYO010000015.1, forward strand.
ATCCGGCGGTTCTCGCCACCCTGCTGGAACTCTGAATTCAGGGCTGCCGGAGCGCACTGTGGATCAGAATGATCCTTCCCCTGCTGTTTCTCAAACAAGGGGGCATCATGATGATCGCGAGGATTCCATTCGAAACTCGTCGGAGAGCCGGGAAGAGATCCCAAGGAGGGACCAGGATGCACCTGCAAAGCCGGACATGGCAAAGGCTGTGATGGATGCCATGCCCGTATTTTTGGAAGCTATGGAGGCTCTCTTGGACCGAAGAGAGGCCGCCAAGAAGAAGGAGGAGGAGTTGCCTCCGCCTCCGCCAGTGGAGAATCGGGACGGACAGGAGGCCCAACCCGAACTCCAGGACAAGAGCAAGGAGCCTGCTCTATCGGAGCAGTTCGTGGTCGATGGGCCTGGGCCGGTGCAACATAGGACCATTCCTCTCAATGGCCCTATCACCCCCGATCAAGTGGTGAAGATCGTGAACATTTGCATGGGGGACCAGAAGAAGATGATGTCAGAACTGAGGGATCGATCCACTCATCCCTTCGTTCCCCGATTGGTGAATACCACTGCCCCACCAGGACTGGGCATCCCGACAATCAAGGAGTACGATGGCGAGGGGGATCCAGTTCGTCATGTCCAGAAGCATCTCATGGCTTGTCTTGGCAGAGCCCCCAATGATGACATAGTGTGTGTCTTATTCCCAGGTACGCTGGGTGAGAGGGCCCTGACGTGGTTCTTTAGCCTTCCGCCAGGATGCATCTCTAGCTGGACCCAGATGCATGATCGCTTTATCCGGCAGTACCAGGGCCGCCGACGCCTCCTGAAAAGCGCGGGGTCCCTGACTGAGGTGGTACAAAGCCCCGACGAGTCGCTGGCGCACTATTACCAGAGGTACACTGCCAGCGTGGCCGAGATTGATGAGGAGATGTCGGAGGGAGAAACCATCCGCACCTTCATTCGGAACCTCACAGCACCATATGGTTCCGACCTGATGCACAGCGTGGCCGAGAAGGCTGTGTGGAACATGGAGGCGCTGCAGAAGAGGGTGAAGCAGCAAATCGACGTGCAGGAGTCGAAAATAGCTGCCGGAGACCTCGATCCTCCGAAGACGAACAAAGGGAAGAAGTCGGATGATCGCAGGAGGAAGGACAAACCCGACAACAGTCGGGGTCGAGGCCGCTCTGATCGGAGGGAAGACAAGCGTCCTCCCAAGTCGGAAAAGCGGGAGGATCGTTACACTCCTCTCATTTGCTCCATGGGTGTCGTGTTAGCGGTGATGGACCGTCAGGGTATCACCAAGTACCCCCCGAAGAAGGATGGAGAGTTTATGGGAGCCCGCGCTGATCGGTACTGTCGTTTCCATCGCGCCAATGGTCACGATACTGACCATTGTCGGGAGCTGAAGAAGGAAATTGAAAAGCTAATCCAGAAGGGGAAGCTCAAAGACTTTGTAGCTGGGCGACGGAGCCGATCCCGTTCTCGGTCCCGATCGCGGTCTCGTTCCCGATCCCGCGGTCGATCTCCAAAGAAGGATAAGCCTGAGTCTTCCAATGCCCGCCGATGGTCGGATTTTCTTGCTCTACCTCTTACCCGATGGGGGTCATCACCCTACCAGTCGAGTTCAGGAGTGGTTGGAAGTCAGAGAAGAGGAACGTAGAGTTAGTGGTGGTCGAGTCTGCGGGGACCTACAACGCCATTATCGGAAGGACCACCATCAACCCGCTGGGGGCAATTGCCTCAACTGTCCATCAGAAACCGAAGTTCCCGACTGACCATGGAATCGGGGAGGTCCAGGGCGATCAAATAGCTTCCAGGAGGTGCTATGTCAATGCCACCGAAGGAGGAATCGGGAGGCTATGACTGTTTTACATACTGACGCCGATCCCCGAGAGGAGTTTGGGCGTCCCGCCCCGATGGAAGATTTGAAGGAGGTCGAGATCGATGGCCTCAGAGGAAGGTGAAAATCGGGTCCGCTTTAACTGAAGAGACGGCCCGAGAATTGATCGACCTGCTGAAGGAATTCAAGGAGCTGTTCGCCTGGTCCCCGAGTGACATGCCAGGAATCAGCCATGATGTGATTACTCACGAGCTGAAGATTGACCCCGCGGTCAAGCAGATCACACAGAGAAGGTGCCCGATGGTTGCTCGATGCTGGATTCATTAAGGAGCTCCGATTCCAGACCTGGGTCGCCAACCCAGTCCTGGTGAAGAAGAGCAATGGCAAGTGGCGGATGTGTGTCAATTTCCGCGACCTGAACAAAGCATGCCCGAAGGATTGCTATCCCCTCCCGAGGATCGACCAGCTGGTGGATGCCACATCGGGACACGAGTTGTTGAGCTTCATGGACGCCTACTCTGGCTACAACCATATCAAAATGTCCAAGGAGGATGCCCCCCACACTGCTTTTTATGCTGATAGTGACATCTATCATTATGACGTTATGCCATTTGGACTGATCAATGCAGGGGCGACTTATCAGAGGATGGTAAACAAGCTGTTCGGGGATATGCTAGGGAAAACAATGGAGGCCTATGTGGACGACATGCTGGTGAAGTCCCGACAGGGCGAGGATCATGTTCACAACCTGGCCACGGCGTTTGAGCGGATGAGGCATCATCAAGTTCGCTTGAACCCGACCAAGTGTGCCTTAGGAGTGCACTCAGGGAAGTTCCTGGGCTTTATGGTGAGCCAGAGGGGAATCGAGGTAAACCCTGAGAAACTGAGGGCAATCGAGGAGATGAAGTCCCCGATTAACCATTCGGAGGTGCAGGTGCTGAATGGCCGATTGGCCGCGATAACCGCTTCCTATCCAAGGCAAGCGACCGATCCATGCCGTTTTTTGAAGTATTGAGGACCAATAAGAAGTTTGAGTGGACTTCCAAGTGTGAAGAGGCGTTCCAAGCACTCAAGAAGAACCTCCGCACTCTCCCGCCGCTGGCGAAGCCCATCTCAGGCGAGCCACTCTATCTGTATTTGGCTGTTTCTTAATTTGCTGTTAGTTTCGTCTTAGTGAAAGTTGTAGAGGGTAGCCAAGTCCCCGTCTATTATGTAAGCAAGGCACTCGCCAAATCTGAAATGAATTATCCCGCCGTTGAGAAGTATCTCTATGCGTTGATTGTTACTGCTCGGAAGCTGAGGCTTTACTTCCACGCATATGAGATTACCGTTTTGACGAATCAGCCCTTAAAGCATTTTTTGAACCGACCTGATGCGTCGGGGAGATTAGTGAAATGGGCAGTCGAGCTTAGCGAGTTCCGCATTCACTTTGCTCCGAGGACGGCTATCAAGGGCCAGGCGTTGGCAAATTTCATAGCTGAGTCTACAACCCCCGATCTAGAAGAAGCGGGCCCAGTAGAGGGGGCAACCATGGAGGTCCCGATAACTGAACAGCCTGATGACGAAAATACGTGGGAGATGTATACCGATGGCTCCTCGAATTCAAAAGGATTGGGAGCAGGGTTCGTACTTATACCGCCAGACGGAGGCGAGCCCCTTCGATACGCCTTAGCCTTGACGTTCAGTGCCACCAACAATGAAGCTGAATACGAGGCCATTGTGCAACGCTAGCCTCATTGTGAACCAAGTTCAGGGGCGATACGAAGCAAAGAGCCCGATGATGAGAAAGTACCTTCGGGAGGTGCAAACCTTGAAGGAGAGTTTAAAGAGCTTCGACATTGAGGCGATCCCTAGGGAAGAGAATGTGGAAGCGGATGCCCTGAGCAAGTTCGCTTTTTGGGGGCACCCCTCGATGAATGTCGGAAGGTGCACTTCTTGGAGAAGGTGATCCTGTCAACCACCAATCAAGCGGAGGTATGTGCCATCGAGGCCGGATTAGAGAAGCCTACTTGGATGACCCCGATAGTCGCGTATCTGACTACGGGGACAGTCCCCGATGACGAATCAGCAGCTGGCAAATTACACCGAATCGCCCCCAATTATGTGATGGTGGACAACCAGCTGTACAAAAGGGGGCATTTAACTCCTTACCTGAAATGTGTGGCTGAGCCCGACACAGATCAGATTCTTAGGGAGGTGCACGAAGGATATTTGGCACCAATCTTCAATATCCCTGCCTAAGAAGGCGGTTTCCGGTTCAATTGGTCTTGGAAGCTTGTTTTCCAGAAGCTTGACGTATATTTCTTCCACCTCCGTGTTTAAGGGAGTGAAGATGTTAGCATAATCCATGCTTGAGCCATCTGATTTCCTTGAAGTTTGAGCTTCCATACTTGCGTTGAGAGGTATGCCCCATCTCAATTCACGTTCACAAGAGATTGCAGTCTCCATCTTATCTTTTAGGCACGCCATCGTCTTAGTTGTACACCATCCAAATTCCCTTCCGCATAACAAGAATGTTGGCGCGTTCATGTTCCGGAAAAATGCATTGATGGCGTCCTTCTTGATTGCTCTTAATGCAGTTGCATTATGAGCAAACCTCCGAAAGTAGGACATGATGGATTCTTCTTCTCCCTGCCTGACATCAAGCACACTCCGCTTAGGTGAACAAAGAATCCTGTCAAGTTCGGACCTTGGCGATAACTTTTCCTTCTTCCTTTTTCCATCATCGTTAGAGGCGAACAGCTTTCTCTTTGCACCAACTCCTATCATGGCAATTGACACTTGTTTCATTTTCCTCAGGGCATTAACATAGCACTTTTGTGCGGCTGTCTGATCACCTAGCACCTCTCCAATCCCATGAGGAGTTAGGAACTTCATTTTCTAATGAGTTGTAGATGACCCAATGTCATGTGGGTTGATCGTTGTTCTCCCTAAGATGCCGTTATATGCCCCCAGGTTATTTACCACAACAAATGTGACGTCTATATGCAGTGCCTTCCATCCTTCTCCAAGGATCACTGGAAGTGTGATCATGCCTAATGGGTAGGTTGCCGCTCCCGCGAAACTAACCAGCGGAAATGTGCTTGGCGAGAGATCAGTCTCTGTTTTTCCCATCTTCTTGAGCACTTCTATATGCACTAAATCCGCAGCACTCCCACCATCTACCAGAATCCTTTGTACGTCAAATCCATTGATGTCCATTGTTATGACCAAAGCATCATCATGGGGATACACTATGTGTTTCTTGTCGGCATTTGAGAACGGGATGATTATGTCTTCTTTCTCTGGTTGTCGCCTCTTCCCGTACTTGGGCAGAACTTGCACCTGCGAGGCATAGACATCCTGGGCGTTAGAAACGCTACCTCCTGCCGCTGGCCCACCATGGATTACGCTGATGACACCACGCTTTGGCGGTTGTGGGTTTTCATTCACTTTCTCCTTTCCCTTGTTTCCCTTTCCATATTGCTCTGCATGGTTCTTCTTTTGGCGTTTTTCACCTTGGTCGACATATTGCTTGAGCTCTCCTTTAAGATGAAGTTGTTTATACGAAATCGCAAGCTGACACAGCTATTCGTTTCATGTCTGTAGACTTCATGGTTTTCACACCACTTATCTTCCTGCTTTCCCAGTGGCCCCTTTCGGAAGTTTGCTGGCTCCCTCCACATATTATCCTCTTTCATCTTCTTTAGGATTACGGAAAGTGGTGCATTCAAAGGAACGCATTCTACCAGGTTCACTTCTTTTGGTCATTTAAATTTCGGCTGATATGGCCTCTTATGGGGCTGGAATTGTCTTGCTTGCTGCTGACCTTGTTGGGGTTTTGCTTGCTTCTCCTTAGCGCGAGCTGCACTAAATTTCGCCTTATGTTGTTTTCTGAATCTGTCCAGATCCACAAATTCTTTTACCCTTGCCGCCAACTCCTCAAGTGTTTCAGCTGGGCGCTTTGACATCTTTTCAGCCAAGGCATATCCTCTTCGGCCTAAATTTGCAATGAAGGCGCGCACGATTTCTCCTTCGGTGATGTTTCCTTGAATGTCTGAGATTTTTTGATTGAAGCAGATGTAATAATCTGCTAACGACTCGTCGTTTTGCTGTGTCACCTCATTCAACGCATTTGACCCTTTAAGGAGTGTGAGCTCTCCCATGTATATTTGAATGAATTTTTCCTTCAGATATGTCCATGACGTAACGCTTCCGCATGGTAGCGAAAAGAACCAATGTGCGCCAGTTCCAACCAGAGTATTAGCAAATGTCATAGCAACATGATGCAGGTTGTCAATTCGTCCCAGCAGGGAAGCTTCATGTTGTTGCACATGCTAGATTGGATCTCCTTTTCCTCTATATTTTTCTCCACCGATTCTGTACAGGGCGTCTGGAACGTGACTGTGCACTATTTCATCAGAGAATGGATGTGATGCATTTTCTTCCAGGGCATGCATTCCCTTCATCTTCGACTGCTTCATTTTTCTCTCAATCATTTCTTCTAAAGCCTTAGCCGTGAGTCCCGTGATTGGGATGTCATTGTCATACGCGGGCTTCCTCCACCCATCGTTGCATGTGTCAGCATGGCTTGCTGTCTTAAAGCTATCCTCCTTGTATAGGCGTTGTGAATTGCTCATAGGAGGCTGCTTCCATCTTACCCCTTGTTGTTGCTTCATGCCAATACTTGGGGTGCATGAACATGCTGGCTCCTGCCTGGCCTATCGATAGGTATCTTCGGAGTCTCCTAATCCCTCTGTGTGTTGCGGCTTTTGCTGATTGGCATCATGTGACGCCTCCCTGGCTGGTGCAGTTTGTTCATTAGCATGCGGGGGTGGTGGCGGAGGTGCAGCATATCCTTGACTCTTTAAGATCTCCCTAAGAGAAAGCAGTTCTTCAAGTGCCGCCATCATTGCCGGTGTGACTGTAGGCATGTTGGTTGCATTCCTTAGTTGTTGCTGTGCTTCCTCAGCTGGCATCCCCGATGGGAATTCCTGATTCGTCCTCGTCCTTTTCTCTTGCGCAGTTGCATTGTTTTGATCTTCCGTCCCATGTTGTGCAGGAGGGGAATTTGTGGACGGCATGGATGAATCCGTACATCCTGCGTCCGGAAAATGAGAAGGTCCTGGTTGACTTCTCGTTGGTTTCATCTTGCTTGCACTCGCCTTCTTTGGTCGTCTTCCTGCCATGGCTTGCAGCACGGCTTTTTGTTCGGATCACTCAGACGGCGCCAAATGTTATGTCTGCTTCCACCTGGGTAGCTTCGGGCTTCTTTTTTCACGAACGCGCTCGGGATGTGTGTATAAGGACGGGAACGCCGCGATCCTTAAAGCACAATCCTTGAGTTAATCTTCCAGTCCTCGACCTCAAACTCTCGAACTTTGGATCCTACACGAGGGGCAGTAACCAGCGTGGGAGAGGGGGGAATGCTGGTTGGGCCCTCTCCTACGCTCAAGTCAGAATTTGTAGAGAGAGAAAGCCTTAGAGAGAAGTCAGAGCATCCAAAGTCCAAAAATGAGGGAGTTGTCTAGAATGGGAGACCTAGGCCCCTATTTATAGGGATCCTAAAGATCATGCCCAGTTTCAAACGGCTTGATGTCGGTATGAAGGAAGACGCATACCGTCACAAGGTGGACTATGCATGCACCGACTTCCCGCACTTGGCAAAATAATCGGGATGAGAGTACGAAGAAAAAGGGTAATCCAGACCTCCGGACCGCCTTATGGAAATCCAGAAGTCCTCCGGTCCGGGTACTGCGGGTATTCCGGACCGTTTTAGACTTGGGTGTCCGCGAAAGAGTTCTTTTACGGGGTTTGGAATATTTTGCGAGGCCCGAAATGTAAATACGAACCCGAATTGGACAGATATCTAACATGGGGTTATCGTGATAATTTAATCCTAGCTAAAATGGGTCCAAATCGGACGTATATCCACCACCTCTCATGTCAATTGAGATTTTAGTCTTAGCCCTAAATCCCTAATGTGATATACCCCAATTACCATAACTGTTGGGCTTATATTGAAAAGGGCTCCTATTACGCGGCCCATTCATCAAATACCAACAAGAACCACCTCCAAGAAGGAAACTTGAAAATTTTCATCAAGGAGGATTGGAAGAGAGAGAGAAGTCCACTACCAAGACCTCCCCCGAAAGTGAAAGAGAAAATGGAAGATTTTCCTCCTCCACCGAACAAGATAGGAACAATCAACATAATCCATGGAGGTATGGCAGCTGGGTGGGGGGGGGGGGACTCTCAAACTCTAGGGAGGTCTATATAGCCCAAGTACATGAAATGCCAACATTCGGAAAGCGTCCAAGGCCAGGAAAAGACATGCAATAATTTTCTCTGACGAGGACTTGAAGGATGTGGTGCACTCGCATGATGATGCATTGGTTATAACCATAGATATTGCTTGATATGATGTAAAGAGGATTTTGGTGGATGGAGGAAGCTCCACAAACATTCTTCACATCGATGTAATCAAGGCAATCGGAAAAACAGAGCGAGACCCCAAACCGGTGAATTTCCTATTAGTAAGCTTCGCAGTAGCTACTACATTCCCACTGGGAATAATCACTTTACCGGTAACACTTGGGGAAGGTTGGAAACAGCTACAGATAGAGAAAACATTCGTGGTAGTTGAGGAGCTGGGCACTTATAATGGGATACTGGGTCGCACCACCATAAACCCAAACTGAATAGTGCCTTCAATAGTACACCAAAAGATGAAGTTTCCAACACCCAATGGCATCAGAGAGTTCTTAAGAGATCAATCCGCCTCTAGGAAGTTCTATCTCAACGCAATGAGGAAGAAGGCACTGCAAGTGCAACCCATTGCAGTCATGAGTTACCAAGAAGGGAATAAATGGAAGAACCCATTGGGGGATACTTATCAAGTTTGGGAAAAATGATATGCAAGCTGAAAGAAGAAAAATACCACCTAGTAGAGGTGGCAAGAAGTGTCTTCATGAAAAGGAAAAGACAAGAGTCTCAGAGAAGGATGAAGTTATGGAAGAATTCAAGGAAAAGAAGGAAGAAAAGATTACCAAAAATAATGCGGAATAAATTTATCTCCACTTGGATGATGTAAGGCACTAAGAAGACGAGTCAATACAAGTTACTTCGTTCGACTAGCAACCATGGCGGCAAATGTGAAAATCACCAAAGCTGAATTTGTGAGAGCCTTCTTTAGCCACCTAAGGAGGGACGCTGAAAAGTATTTTAGGGGGGACGTGGCCATCATCACCATAACCTCCACCGAAATATTCAAACAGAGACTCTCACAAGTAATAGAGAAGGAAAAAGATCGAGAAAATGACTTATACACTCTGAGCAATGGGAGAGTCTTCCACTTAACACCACTCGTATGTGAGGTGGAAGAGCTATATCTGAGGGTCCTTCACGATAACATCCCGCATCCACGGGAAAAAGAGACAGCCTTCATTGGATGAGATCTAGAAGGATGGTGCAGCTATCACAAAACTTGGGGGCACAGTACAAGAAGGTTTCTAGTGCTCTGAATGGAAATTGAGAGGGAATCTATCACGGTCGCTTTCGAGCCCACGTAGCAGCACAGGAGGACGAACCCGCCTAGGGGGGAAGGGACCAGTTGATCATTATGAATGTTTATAATTGTTGGAAGGTTGGAGAGTAAGATGAGAGCAATCCTTTCAATATACTAAACATGATGAAATGATTGCTTAACTTTTACAATGATTGAGGCTCCTTTATATAGGAGGCCTCTAGGACTAGAATGCAAACCCTACGAACATTAGGGACTAAAGTGCAAATACTAGAACTAACATAAACTCAACATAATTAGATAATAACCCTCATATTATATATCCTAATATCCCCCCATCTTCTTCTTCATTTTTCAATCCAAAGCGCATCCCAATCTTCAACAATTGAATCCCAAAAATCAATCTTCAAAACGGAGCTTCCAAACTCCAATCATCAACAAAAAAAAGATGAAGCCACATGCTCCAATCTTCAAACTTCAAGGCCACTGTGCTCTCAGAGGTGAACACCCACATGTAGCAATAAAATATGCTCTCAGAGGTGGTGAAAATTCACGTGTAGCAACAATCGGGGTCTTCATCAAGCTCTCAGAGGTGAACACCCACTTGTAGCAATAACACATGCTCTCAGAGGTGGTGAAAATTCACGTGTAGTGATGACAGTTGCCACCTATTGTCCTTGAACTCCAATCCTCAACAATATGAGGTCCATCCAAATCAAACAAACAAAAGACAAAGCTCCAATGCTTCAATCTTCAACAACCCAATCAAAAGAGCAACACAATGCTCCAACATCTTTCCAATCAAAAGAGCAACATAATGCTCCACCACAATAAACCAAGGTACATTTAAACCCGGTCTTCACAAAACAGCCCCCCGAAAATCCAATTTTGGAAAATGGCCCCCAAACTTCAACAAAACCAGCTTGTGTGCAAACCAGATTTTGCAGCAAACAAGCTGAAAATTACAGCAGTACCAATAGAGATGCAACAACAGTTCATCAATTACAGCAGCAGTTCATCAATCGAGTCGTCCATCAAATAAACAGACAGCAATTCGCAGCTTCAATTGCTAAGTACCAACTGCAATTTTCAGCAATAATGAAGAACTTACAGTGCAGCAAAAAAAATCAGCAAATTAGCATCAGATCTGAGTTCAGAAAATCCAAAATTGCAGCAGGTAATTGAGATTCCAGCAGCAATTTTCAGAATTGCAGCAGCAGCAATTTCAGCAGCAGAAACCAGAAAATTGCAGCAGAATCAGCTCCAACAGCAATAGATGCAAATGCAGCAGCAACATCAGCCACAACTTAACCAAATTTAGCAATTCAGCAATGGATTCAGCAACAATTATGCAGCAGCATTAATTTTCAGCACTGTTAACAGCAATTCAGCAACAGAATTGCAGCAAAAGCAGCAATTTACAGATTGCAGCAGGATAGAAAAACAAACCAGCAGCAAAATCCAAATGCAGCAGCTCTTACTGCATAGATCACAGCAGCAACATCAAGAGAATACAGAAAGGTCGCAGCAGCAATTCAAACACTAATTCAGGCAGCAATTCGCAGCAACATAGTGCAGCACCATAGCAGAATAACAGAACCAGTAGCTGTAAGTTTTATTAAACCCTAATTGCCAGGATCTTGATCATGCTTTATGAGGGAAAATATATAGAGAGGTATGACTTACCCGGTAATTGATTTCGATTCCTCCGATCTTCCTAGACTACCAATTCGCTTCTCTGTAGAACGGTTCTACTTCTCTCCCTTGTCCATCCTTCTGTCAGAGACCAGTTGATGGAGAACTGCTCTTTCTCTCTGCGTCAATAACTGGCAGGGAGAGAGGACCGTTTATAATATTAACCCTTTAATCTGGTACGTCCATCAAGTAACCAATTGAATGGTCTAGATTAAATACATTCCATAAAGATATATATTGATATAATATAATATAATACATTATTCAATATATCTATATTCATTAATATTATCTGGCCACATAATTAGAATATATATTGTAACATTAAATATATATTCTTACATTCTCCCACTTGGCCAGATAATCACATAAGTCTTACATCTTTATGGAATAACATAAGGCGCGCGTAAAATCTAATCTTTCCGTTCATCATAATCACTTACATTCTATAATCTGTAAATGCGGGTTATGGCGGTTATACACTTATTTAAGCAGCATACTCCCTTCCATATACCACGACAGTTACATCTTATCAAACATAAGCCTGTAAGTAATATATATAAACACATTAGGGTCCGAGTAAGGCTTTGCATAAGGTTTTCCCGTTATCATAAACTTTATGTGTACACAATCATAATTAACAGGAAAACATTGGAGTCAGAAACATATCATTGAGCTCAGAGTGTCAAACATCATCATCATCAGCTTTACAACTAAGACCCATTATTTACATGCTTCTTTAATGTCATTAGTTGTAAACATTCATTTAAATACATCATTGTCAGCTTGGCCATTATGCTGACAGACACTCTTGTTTCTGAACTTTCTTCTTAACGACAATAAACTTTCATTCCATAAGTTTGCACCTTTTTAATTCTTGTCGTTTTGACGAAGAAATAACTGTGGCGTTATTACGATAAATTTTCCAGCGACTTGGTAATGGTGTCGACAACCTCAAGCCCTGAAATAAGTCCCACAGTTCTTAATGCATGATAAAACATGCTAAAAAACCTTACTTTACATTATTGATAACGACAGATAATTACCACTTTTCTATAATATTGCTCCAACACATAAAAGGAACAAATAATTGAAAGTGGACTTTCAACTGTCACGATATCCCTTAAATCTGAATCTACATGAACATAAATGCATTCACATGTTCTTGTAGGTGCATTAGGACTTTATTTGCAGCATTCGAGAATTATACTCCCTTTTTAAGATCATTTCAGTGTGAGCTTTCTGAGACAATCCAATTGTAACTGTGACTAGATTAAAATTTTAATTTAATCTTTGTCACATAAATTGTCTCTCACATTAACTTTCATCTTAACTCCAGAGAGAAATATAATGCATAATCATTTAAATGTGAGCAAAAAATAATCAATTATACAGGTAAAATATTTACATACTCCCACTAATCTTACGGTTCATACGACTCTAAAGTAACTTACTAAACCATTCGTGGGAAACATTTATTTTATCCTATAAATTGATTTCTAAAATGACAATTCATTAATTGAGAAATATAAACTTCATACATAATATATTGTGGGAATGAAACCGAAAAAATATTTACTAATATCTGAATCCTACAAGTAAACCAACTTCCAGAATAACAAATTTTCGTAATGTTATTCTAAATGATTTAACTTTATCAGATGATTATATTTTTCTTTCTTTATGAAGTATCATGTCCTTCGAACATTATCCCTTATGTTGAAATTTTCATTCAACTGATGGAACTATATTCTAATCCATGTGAATAATGCATTCATACAGATAGACAATGTCTATCATTTACCATAATATCCACATCTTATTATTTAGACACTCCCACTAATTTCATTATTCTTAAGATTAACATAACTGGTTTCTACAATTTTCGGACTTCAGTTAAGAAAGTAAGTCTTTATACCTTTTGGATCTTTTAATGCTACTCCAGAGTAAACATTTCATTCAAGAATCCATTCTTTAATGTGGATCATAAACATTTACTTTACTTTTATTAGACAACCTCAAACATAACGGTGTCTTAACCAAGCTCCCTTCCAACGCACATATCAATAAAAGGTTGGAATTGCCTTTATGGGATCTCAGACTTAACTCATACATCCACAACTTAATGTCATTAATGGGTAAAGAAGATTTACTTGTCTAACTCTTAACTGTAACTTTCAAAGTCCGATTATATTTCCCACAATACTATTTTCATAAATGTATGACATGTTCTCTTAAGAAGGCTTATTAATGAACTAAAAGTCATATCATACTTCTATACATTTCTCATGAAAGTCACCACACATAAAGACATTATAAGTTTTCATGTTTCTATCTAATTGCTTACTTTCCATCAAGAAAAATCACCCCGCAAACAGATATATTCATGACATGAATAACACTAATATGCTTAAATTTATAAGTGCAAGAATATATACAATTATCCCCCTATTCTTGACACTTATTAATTTTCCGTATAAATAATCATGCAATAGGCGAGATATACGAAATATTGCATTTTATTCATGTATGAAAAACTATTGCACTAACCTTTTAGTAGCACTCCTTTATGCATGGTTGACATGTGACTTTCTTGTTCTTCATAACATACGAGCTAACTCAATATCACTTAATGAACACTTTAAAGTGCTCTCATAAATATTGAGTTATCTCTAGTCATCCTTAAGGTCTTTAATCTTGCTCCATAAAATTAGTCAACTCAAACTTCTACAAACTATACAACTCAAAACTTAATGGTTGTAAGTTTGTACATACGAGTGACTTATTACATAATTCGTTCTTTCATCCACAAAACTTCATAATTTTCTTTATTTATTGTTTGTGGAATAAACCAAAATTATTCGCATTAACTTAAGATTTACTCTGTTATATCGTGTTTATACTTTATGATTTGACTTTCTACTTAAGTTGTGTACCCGTAAGGATACTATTTAATTGTGTTAAGTCAGGATCTAGTAACTTTAGTGGAACCTGACTTACACGGTTTAGAAAGTCAAACCTATTAAACACAATAACAGAACATACATGCGAATTAACTATAATAGCTGCAAATTACATACTTGCTCATTAATAAAATAAGTTAATAAGAATCAGCTAATCATTTAAAGTAAATCATAATCGACCTTTGGGCAACAACTATAATATACTATCATTAAGTAAATGCCAATTAGTAAATAAACTATTATAGATTCAGATAATCAATAAGAGTATATCATAGTCGACCTTTGGGCAACGACTACAATACACTAATCTTAATTAAATGCCATTACATTATTTGGAAATCATCAAAGTATACTATAACCGACCTTTGGGCAACGACTATAGCACACAAATCTTAATTAAATTCCATAACATTATTGGACAATTAAAGAAAAACTCCAGTTAAATATATAAGTTATCTTTGGATATACAAATATATAGAACCAAAAGATCTTAATTATCCCATCATGTTTACCGGTTATAGAAAGCGATTCACCTTTGGGCAAATCCTAAAATTCTAGTAACCTGTAAATGTCAATTTATCCAATCATGTATACAGTAATAGGCATTTCATTATTATTATGGATAAATGACAGTTGTATTATATGCATGAAACAAATAAACATTCTAGATTAGCCACTTTGGTGACAATAATCTACTTAAAATACAAGTTCATGCATATAATTATTGATCTTTCTTTAGACATTACTATTGTATTATACGCATGAACAAATAAACATTCTAGATTAGCCACTTTGGTGACAATAATCTACTTAAAATATATGTTCATGCATATAATAATTGATTTTCTTTAGGCATGACAATACATTCTAGTTCTGTCACTTTGGTGACTAGAAACTAACTATGAAGTCATGGTGATAGTAATGTCTCATTAAACCATAACCTTATCATTCTAGTTCAATCACTTTGGTGATTAGAAACTAACTATAGAGTTATGCATATAGGCTTTAAAGTAATATGTCAATAACTAGTTATAACCCGACGTAATGGTTATCATCATGATATTGAAACATCACTAGAGAACACTAGGTTTGGCTAAAATAAAATTTAACCCATAAAATAATGGTTTTACACCATAAAAACTATAATTTTCCTTAGTTATCAGCGGAAGCAATTAGCAAGGAAGTTAAAACAAGTAATCTTTCATGCAATATGCATTTTCATGCTTAAGTCAAACATACAAAATCTTTTATTGTTGAAACATAATCAACATTTAACTTAAATATTAGAACCACATAATCTAATATGCCATTCATTCACCACTCATGCATAAATAACAACATCATCATACTTTAGAATTCATAAACACATGCATAGGAGTCTCAATTGACTATCATTATCACACTCCAAACTCATCATTTAGGTGTATATCCATATTATTATAAGCATGCGATTCTAATCACCCTTAAGGCACGTAATGAATGAAATAGGTAAACTCTAATTTGATCACTTTAGGAACCACTATCAAGATACTATACATGCTAGTACGTGTTGTTCTTAAACTGATCTAGCATACTATCATCATGAGTTGTATAAAAGAGGGAGAGTATACATACGTGAAATTCTGAAAGCCCTCCACTTAGCGGATTCGCAGATACGTGATCATTTTCATCCACGTGATGTCCTTGTAAACTTAGTCATAATGTAGAGGATTTATCACATATTACATGGTGGATTCATAACCGTAGTAATCTATCTCTTCTCCCGGATCGAACCACTCGGGAGACAAATCGAGATGCAACTCCTCGCTCTCCCCAATGCCTCATGTCACCGATTTGATTTCATCGAGAAGCATAATGAGATGAAGACAATAATTCCATTATCAGAAATTTGATTAAACAATTCCAAATCAACAAAACCAACTTCATTAGGTGATAAATCAAATTCCTTCAATTGCTAACCAAATTCCATGAATAACAATTCCCTTCGCCAAGAATCATGCCATCATCATATCATTTATTATATGCATATATATATATATATAGCGAATGATTCAATTCCTTATTCACAGCATGTTTTATACAAATATAAAATATAAATCCACTAGCAAGATGAACAAGGCATGCTCGAGAAGGAAAAACCCCTAAGACCTAATTCCACTAGTACATGCGTGAGAGACTTGGGTTCCTAATTAAAAAAATAAAAGGAAACAATCCCAGTACAGCAATTCATTTAGGCGAGATGAATTCATACGACAAACATCAGATGTCCACTAATATAACTGCCGAGAAGAAAATTGACTGATACAAACTTCGATTACTGTCGGAATCAATTCAGACTCTTAAACCAGTCAATTCTATCAATTAAATGATTCAGTTTATACGATTCGAAATCAATCCCTAAACTACGATGATCAATAATCCCATCATAAGGCATAATCAGAACTCAGGCTCTGATACCACATGTAAGTTTTATTAAACCCTAATTGCCAGGATCTTGATCATGCTTTATGAGGGAAAATATATAGAGAGGTATGACTTACCCGGTAATTGATTTCGATTCCTCCGATCTTCCTAGACTACCAATTCGCTTCTCTGTAGAACGGTTCTACTTCTCTCCCTTGTCCATCCTTCTGTCAGAGACCAGTTGATGGAGAACTGCTCTTTCTCTCTGCGTCAATAACTGGCAGGGAGAGAGGACCGTTTATAATATTAACCCTTTAATCTGGTACGTCCATCAAGTAACCAATTGAACGGTCTAGATTAAATACATTCCATAAAGATATATATTGATATAATATAATATAATACATTATTCAATATATCTATATTCATTAATATTATCTGGCCACATAATTAGAATATATATTGTAACATTAAATATATATTCTTACAGTAGCAACAAATCACAGTTGTACACCCCAAAGTCTTGACACTGGGAAGCTTTCTGACTAAAGCATTCTTCTGGCCTATCTTCCGTGTCACTAAACTATACTTCCATATGGCCAAATCCAATAACTCCCGTCGAAAACTAACACTTCAGAACCCAGCAACAACAAACAAAATTTGCACCAGCAGAAAGTATAGGCGCAGCAGCAGCAATTCATGAATTGCAGCAGCAATTTCAATAGTGCAGTAAAATCCAGTAATAGAGAAAACGACAGAAAGAACCAGCAAATCAGAAGCATCACAAGCGTTTGCACAGCGGGAAAATCAAGTCGGCGCAGGACCTAGAACCGAGAAATCGTCATCATTGTTAGCATCAGAAGCAAGACCCTGCAAAACGCAAACAGAAACAACAGCACCGACATGGGAAAACAGATCGAACAGCAGCGAATCGGTGATGTTCACATCCAGAACTCCGACGTAAAGTGAGGTCGTGAAGAACTAGTTAACCGCGCCGTTCGCGCCACCCTGAGCTGGAGAATGAGGCTGCAACGGAAGAGAAGCTCTCTCCCAGATTCCCAATCTCACGATGCTGATGGAGGAGATGGAACAAAGAGAAGGGAAAGCCAAGAACAACGGTGTCCACTGCGCAGCCAAGGAAATCGAATCCAGGGCCGAGATTGGTCACAGCAGCTGGGTTGAAGGAAAGAAAGTAGGCGAAGACGGTGGATTTTCACGTCACCGGTGCCAAAAAAAAATATATATATTTCTGGGGCTGAGATTATTAAAAACTGGAAATTAACAATTAAAAAACAAAAATCAAAAAATCAAAACCACTGATCGGTGGCTCAGATCTCATGCTTTTGCTTTACATTTAATATACTACTGCAAGGTTGTCCATGGACTCCATTTAAATTTCCCTTATGTAAATATTGCATGCTATGACTTAATGAATTAAATGTATTTTAGGTTAAATGAAGATAAAAGAAAACACACCACTACTCATAAAAGAGAAGGTGTAGTTCATACATGCAAAAAATCAAATAAACAAAAGGAAGAGACGTAAGACTCAAAAGTATGAGCAACCCAACCATCTAAAAAGGGAAATAAGACCCACCGGGCCACCCCATCCAACAAAAGGAAGGGACGTAAGTCTCACAAGTATGAGAAACCCAACCATCAATAAGGGGATATAAGTCATGATATCCTTACAATGCTCCTCAGCTCTACTCAGAAAGTCTTTGGAGGCCACAAATTCCTGCACACCAACAGACTTACCCTTCTTCAATCTAGACAGCCTACCCTCTTCAAAAGAAAGATGTACAACATTCTTCATCCTAAAAGCTGCTAAGAGATCATCATCAGCCTTCCTAGCCCGGATAACATCTAGCTCCCTTTCAATGACGGCAATACGACTCGTAAGAGAAACCTTAGACACCTTGAGCGCCTCAATCTCATCACCAAAAACTCCTCAATTTTCCTAAGATTCTCATCGGTCTTCCTTAGCTTCGTTTACACGTTAAACTCACCAACGACTTCGAATTATTTACCAACGAGCTTAAAACGGTGCTGAACGCGCGCGTACGTTCTGGACCGAAGACTCATCCGGATTGTCGTGATACCTCGGTGTGGTCTGGATTGTCCCCCCGGTGACGCGCAAACCCCTATGTACACACTACACGTGCGGACCTTCCCTGTTAGATATCTGTCCAATTCGGGTTCGTATTTACATTTCGGTCCTCGTAAAATATACCAAAACCCGTAAAAAAACCTTTCGCGGACACCTAAGTCAAAAACGGTCCAGGATACGCGTGATTCCCGGGCCGAAGGACTTCCGGATTGCCCTAAGGCGATCCGGAGGTCCGGATTGCTTCGAAAATCCGGACCAGTCCCGGATTGTTAAACAATCCGGATAGGTCCGGATTACCGTTTTACCTCGTACGCTCACCCCGATTAAATTGCCAAGTGCGGGAAGTCGGTGCATACATAATCCGCCTTGATGACGGTATACGTCTTCCTTACATACCGACATCAAGTAGTTTAAAAATGGGCATGATCCTTAGGCTCCCTATAAATACGGGCCTAGGTCTCCCATACTAGATAATTCCCTCATTTTTGGACGTGAAATGCTCTGAATTCTCTCTAAGGCTTTCTCTCTCTAGAAGTGCTAACTTGAGCGTTGGAGTGGGCCCAACCAACATTCCCCCCTCCCACGCTGGTTACTGCCCCTCGTGCAGGACCCTAAGATCAAGAGCTCAAGGTCGAGGATTGGGAGTTTAGCTCGGCGATTGTGTATTAAGGATTGCGGCGTTCCCGTCCTTATACATATATCTCGAGCCCGATCGTGAAGGAAGAAGCCTGTTCGTGAAGGAAAAAGCCCGAAGCAGCCCAAGTGGTGAAACTAACATAACATTTGGCGCGGTCTAAAGTGATTCGAACAAAAAGCCGTGCTGCAAGCCATGACTGGAAGACGACAAAAGAAGATGGGTGTAAGCAGGATCAAACCAACGACTTCTCATATGCCGGATGCAGAATCCACGGCTTCGTCCATTCCATCCGCAAACGCCCCTCCTACACAGTTCGGGCCAGAAGATCAGAACAACGTGCCTCCGCAAGAGCAAGGAACGAGGGTGGATCAAGAAATTCCATCTGGAACGCCAGCTGAAGCAACACAGCAACAACCAATGAATGCAGCCAACATGCCTACAGTCACACCGGCAATGATGGCGGCACTGGAAGAACTTCTCGCTCTCAGGGAGATCTTAAAGAATCAAGGATATGCTGTGCCTCCACCACCCCCGCGTAATAATGAACAAGCGGCACCAACCAGAGAAGCGTCATATGATGCCAACCAGCATAAATCGCAACACCCAGATGGTGTAGAAAATTCTGAAGATGCCGATCAACAGGCCAAGCGGGAGCCAGCACGTTCAGGCACTCCAAGCGTTGGCATGAAGCAACAAGGAGTAAGGTGGAAGCAGCCTCCTGTGAGCAATTCACAACGCCCACACAAGGAGGATAGCTCTAAAACAACAAGCCCGCGCACGAAAATGACATCCCAATCACGGGACTCACGGCTATGGCCTTAGAAGAAATGATTGAGAAAAAAATGAAGCAATCGAAGATGAAAGAAATACACGCCCTGGAAGAAAATGCATCGCATCCGTTCTCTGATGAATTAGTGCACAGTCACGTTCCAGATGCCCTGTACAGAATCGGCGGAGAAAAATATAGAGGGAAAGGAGATCCAATCGAGCATGTGCAACAACATGAAGCGTCTCTGCTAGGACGAACGGACAACCCGCATCACGTTGCCATGACATTTGCTAATACTCATGTTGGAACTGCCGCACATTGGTTCTTCTCGCTGCCATGCGTGAGCGTTACGTCATGGGCATATCTAAAGGAAAAATTTATTCAAAGATACATGGGAGAGCGCACACTCCTTAAAGGGCCGAACGCGTTGAATGAGGTGACACAACAAAACGACGAGTCGTTAGCAGATTATTACATCCGCTTCAATCAAAACATCTCAGACATTCAAGGAAACATCACCGAAGGAGAAATTGTGCGCGCTTTCATTGCAAATTTAGGCCGAAGAGGACATGCCTTGGCTGAAAAGATGGCAAGGCGCCCAGCTGAGACGCTAGAAGAATTGGCGGCGAGGGTAAAAGAATTCGTTGATCTGGATCGATTCAGAGAACAACATAAGGCAAAAGTTAGTGCAGCTCGCGCTAAGGAGAAGCAAGCAAAACCCCAACAAGGCCCGCAGCAAGCGAGACAATTCCAGCCCCACAAGAAGGCCATATCAGCGGAATTCCAAAAACCAAAAGAAGTGAATCTGGCAGAGTGCGTTCCTTTGAATGCACCACTTTCCATAATCGTGAAGAAGATGAAGGTGGACAATATGTGGAGGGAGCCAGCGAACTTCCGAAAGGGGCCACTGGAAAAGCAGGAAGATAAATGGTGTGAAAACCATGTGGTCTACGGCCATGAAACAAACAGCTGTGTCAGCTTGCAATTTCGTATAAACAACTTCATCCTTAAAGGAGAGCTCAAGCAATATGTCGACCAAGGCGACAAACGACAAAAGAAGAACCATGCTGAGCAACCTGGAAAGGGAAACAAGGGAAAGGAGAAAGTGAATGAAAACCCACCACCGCCAAAGCGTGGTGTCATCAACGTAATCCATGGTGGGCCAGCAGCAGGAGGTAGCGTTTCTAACGCCCGGGATGTCTATGCCTCACAGCTACAAGTTCTGCCCAAGTACGGGAAGAGGCGTTAACCAGAGAAGGAAGATATAATCATCCCATTCTCAAACGCTGACAAGAAACACATAGTGTATCCCCATGATGATTCTTTGGTCATAACAATGGACATCAATGGATTTGACGTACAATGGATTTTGGTAGATTGTGGGAGTGCTACGGATTTAGTGCATATAGAGGTGCTCAAAAAGATGGGAAAAAAGGAATTCGATCTCTCACCAAGCACATTTCCATTGGTTAGTTTCGCAGGAGTGGAAACCTATCCATTGGGCATGATTACACTTCCAGTGATCCTTGGAGACGAATGGAAGGCATTGCATATAGACGTCACATTTGTGGTGGTAGACAACCTGGGGGCATACAACGGCATCCTAGGGAGAACAACGATCAACCCACATGACATTGTGCCATCTACAACTCATCAGAAAATGAAGTTCCTAACTCCTCACGGGATTGGGGAACTGCTGGGTGATCAGACAGCCGCACGAAAGTGCTATGTCAATGCCCTGAGGAAAATGAAATAAGTGTCAATTTCCATGATAGGAGTTGGTGCAAAAAGAAAGCTGTTCGCCTCGAACGACGATGATAAAAAAAGAAGGAAAAGTTATCGACAAGGTCTGAACTTGACAGGATTCTTTATTCGCCTAAGCGAAGTGTGCTTGATGTCAGACAGGGAGAAGAAGAATCCATCATGTCCTACTTCTGGAGGTTTGCTCAAAATGCAACTGCACTGAGAGCAATCAAGAAGGACGTCATCAACGCATTTTTCTTGAACGTAAACGCACCAACATTTCTGCTATTCGGAAGGGAATTTGGATGGCGCACAACTAAGACAATGGCGTGCTTAAAAGACAAGATGGAGACGGTGATCTCTTGTGAGCTTGAATTGAGATGGGGCACACCTCTCAACGCAAGTGTGGAAGCTCAAACTTAAGGGAAATCATAAGGCTCAAGTATGGATTATGCTAACATCTTCACCCCTTTGAACACGAAGGTGGAAGAGATATATGTCAAGCTTCTGGAAAACAAGCTTCCAAGACCACTTGAGCCGGAAACCGCCTTCTTAGGCAGGGATATTGAAGATTGGTGCCGATATCACCAAACTTGGGAGCACAATACCAATGATTGTTTGACCTTGAGGATGGAAATCGAAGAATTTATTGCGCAAGGAGCTCTGGGAAGCTATGTCGCGAACAAGTCAGCCGCCAAGATATATTTGAGGGAGATAGACTTTCCACTTCCAATCTATCCTTTTCAGTGCACCTTTAGGAATATAAGTGTTGTTCATGCCATTGTAATTAGAAGTATTTCGGAAGAAGCAGTCAATAGACGCCTTCCTGCAAAACTATTGTAAACATGACAAGTATCTAATGATGGCTGTTAGGTCATAGGATTTAGGTCAACGGGTCGCCGGCCTAAATCCTACTCCTCACTGGAGAACTAGCGGATCCTTTGCTTCCTGAGCTCGGTTGTTCTGATCCGTATCCTTCTGCCCTTCTCCTTCTCTTCTCCATGTGCCCTGCAAGAGGGGCAATATCAAGCACGGAGGAGGGGGGGGGGGTGGTGCTTGATGTACCCTCTCCGATGCTTAAGTCAATACGTTTCTTAGAGAGATAAAACTTAGAGAGATGTCAGAGCTAAATTGTATACTTAGCCAAGATGATCAAATGAATGGTGGAAAGGTTGTATTTATAGGCAACGGTGTCATTAAGGTGGCTTAATGACATCGTTAACCTTTACGCACAATTAATTAGCCCTTAATCACGTAATTAAGACCTTAAAGCACGGATAGGTTGGCGGGAATAATCCAAGTATGAGAGTCGGAAAATGGTGCCGGGGCCCTTGGGGGGTGGGGAGAAAATCCGACCCCCAAGGGTAGGGGTTGGGTGTGACCACCCAACCCCTCCCTAGGGGAGGTCGGGTGTGGCCACCCGACCTCACCTAGGTGAGTTCGTCGCGGTCCGGGCGAGTATTTTCGCCTCGTTCGGACCGTTGGTGTTTCCGCGGGGTGTTTGGGTCGAAGTTTCGATTTATAATTATTAACGGGGTGATCAAAATAAAGCGATTCGGAAGTCAACGGGGTCAAATTGGGCGTATATCCATCATATGCCCCCGAGTCAACCAATGGCCTGACCCTTGATTGACTCTATTTTAGGATGGTATGACACGCACAATTTGAAGCCGGGATTTTACCTTTTGTCGAAATCCTTACTTACCCGTGGGTATGTGTCTCTGACTCTGTCCCCTGTCTTATAAGATAGAGGAATTGCAAACGTCAGAATAGCACGGACACGTGTCCAAGCACGTGTCTGTCTGAGATGGAAATAATAAATCTAATAACGTCACGGGCGTATACTCGGAAAATATACGTTCGTGTGGGGATGCAACATGAATACAACTAAACGAGTCCATGCTTCAATTTCATGCCGGGGTAAGTCTAAGTGGAGAAAAAATTTAATTTTGGTCTAAAATTTTTCTAAGTATGGGATACTTAAAAATATACCCATGGGGTGTTAACTTGGGTGGAAATATGTCTAACCATAGTCTAAGGGAGATAAAGATGATAGTTTTTCCTTTAATTAGATCTCTTCAAATTTTAAATGGAGGGTTGTGATTATATCACTTTAAAAAACCATACACCTTTTCAAATATATAGAGGAGTAAAGAAATTGCCTCAGTTAGCCACCATTGTCATCTTTTTCTTTTTTCCTCACACTTGGAGACCAAGGGAGGAATTATTGCACACCAAGGGAGGGAGGCCGGCCGAAATTCCGGTGGAGGACCAGGAATTCCGACCAGCAGCTCGGGCGAGGAGAAGACCGGCGGAGGACGGCGGCGTGACGGCTGCTGATCGGGACAGCGACCCATCTCGCGGCGGCGTGGAGGGTGGCTGAGGCGGAGACCGCAGTTCGCGACGGCGAGGGCTCCTGCGACTCTGGCGGACGGCCACGGCGTCGGGGCAGGCGGGACCTGGCGTAGCTCGGCTCCGGCGACGTCGAAATCAAATTTCCGGCGAGGTGCTGGTTCCGGTCAACATCAAAGCTCGACTTCCGGACCCGTTTATCAAATCGGGTCGTGTTTTCCAAAGGTCCAATCTTTTCCTTTTCGTTACCGTATAAAATGTCGATACTTGAATTACCGATATTCGATTGCCGGTTCTTGATTGAATATGTGATTGCCGTAGATAGCCGCCGATTTGGGAAAAGTTTTTTGGTCGGTTACCCAGAGATAGTTTTTTGTCCGTTTAAACTATTCCCGCTTGAATTTGACGTCGTGGCACCATTCGCGTGTTGGCTCCCATTGAGGGACATAATTGTAATTTTGCCCGGGCATTGATTCTCGGTTTAAGCAAAATTGCCCGATTTTATCGTTGTGGTGTCATTGGCGTGTGTTTGTTACCTTTGTCGGATGCCTTTGAGTTTTTGTTTGTTATTTGTCGGGTGCCGGGGTACGCCCGGTCTTTCCGGAAATATCCTTATCTTGACACCTGTCGCGCCGTGACAGGTATTATACTCGTGGTGGTGCCCCCGTACGCAGACTTGGCAGAGGCGCTATATCCTTCTAAGGATGAGTAAGTTTCTCTTTCTTTCTATTCATCGCATTGCTTTCTTTCCTGCCATTAGTTCGGTGTCGGATTCTGAGCCGTGTACCGAGCCGGGGTGTTAGTCGGAGCCTGATTCGAGCTTGGAATTTCTCACTGCCTTTGAATTAGGTCTCGCTGCTTTGTCGGAGAACTACCTGACTAGGTCCGACTATAAAAAGCATGTTACCTTAGGTGACATTTGTCCCTTAGATGAGCCTTTATATCCCTTCCTTCCTTCTTTGGGAAACACCCGCCAGACAGTGACAGAGCCCCCCAGGGGGAAGGTTGTTGTTTACCCTTCTCAGATTCGGTTTGGATTGCGGCTGCCTTATTGTGACGAGCTTGTAGAATTAAGTAGGTTCTTTAGGATCTCCCCTGTGAACCTTGCCCCCAGTGCTATCCGCGTCTGGGTGGGTTTCCGGGTGTTGTGTCACTGGTACTCCTGGAAGTATTCATTGGTCTTGTTCCGGTGCTTCTTCCGATTCCAGTATCAGAAGAAGGTAGGCTTCGCGAGTTTTGTGACTCGCTATCCGTCCCTCAAAGATTCCCGATTTGCTGATTTCGGGTTGAGCGGGGTTAAGTGGGATACTTCACTTCATTTCGTGGCCCAGAGCGATAACTCGGCGAGCCACTGGGCCAAACATTATTTCTTTATCACGGATCGATATGTTACCTGGCCGGTTTTGAATGATGATCGATCAGACGGCTGGCCTGCCTTTGGGGAGTTCTCTCCTGTGGACCTAGAGACTATGAAGACCATCTATGAGGGCCACAGGACCCAGTCATACTGCCCTGTGTCCTTGGTGACCAAACAGATCTCTATGAGGCAGGGAATAGTTTGACTCCTAACTCCGGGGGTTCGGTATGTTACTTAGTCTTCTCATCTATATTTAGTTTCTGTTTTTCCCTTGTAGGTTGGTTTCACGGGAAAACGTATAACGTGCAGGCAGCACCGGTCGATCTGGGCAAGAGGAGGGCTCCCTCCAGCTCTACTCCGAAGAAATCCCCTATGCTTGGGAAGACTGCCGGGGCCTCTGGTATGCTTCCTTCTCTTTTCCTCTCATGGTATACTTGTGTTTTTTCTTACGCTGTTTTCCTTGTATTGTTAGGGCACTCTCCTTTGGTGACCGAGAGAGTTGTCTCTGTGGGCAAGGGCTCTGGACCTTCTAAGTCCAAGTCACGGAGGTCCGACTCTGAGGCCGGGGCCTCGGCTGTCAAGAAGAAGAAGACTGCGGATCCTCCTCCCCCTGGTGTTCGTCCCCCGACCCTGTCTCGCGACAAAGAGATAGTGGTCGAAGAGGCACCTTCCCGAGCTGATAAAGGGAAGCGGCCTGTTGGTGATGGTGGAGTGGTCACTGGTTCTCCATCTCCTGCCCCCCAGCCGAGGGCACGGTCGTCAGGTTCGTTCTTCTTTATGTCGTTGATGTTTCTATGTTCGTATTTTTCTTTATCTTGCTTTGTTTGTATAGGTGGGCCTCCGGCTTTTAGTCGGAAGGATTTTACGCGCCTTACTGACGAGGATATCGTTGGATCTGAGTGGACTCCTTTTGCTGGGTTGAAGGAGTTCCACTTTGATAGCGGATCTTCCTTGCGCACCCCGGAGGTTGGCATCCGTGTGCTTCGCGGTGCCATCGCTCCTGGTGATCGTGCTGCTCAGCCTAAGTCTCCTAGGGAGACCCGGCGTTTCGTTCAGGGTGTATTATCCCGTTATGTGCCTGTGAGTGGTGTCTCTCTTCCCTTTTTACTTTCATGTGGTTGCTTTTCCAGTTACTTACCCCTTGTTAAATTTTCAGGGTATGTCTGACATGGTGAACATGTCGTCCCTTGTGCTTGAGTTGTCAGATGAGAAGAAGGCTCTTGAGGATAGCCAGGTATCCCTGAAGGCGGAGCTTGCCACTGCCGCTAAGAAGGCTCGCCTGTCTGACTTGCAGATGCAGGAGCTTAGGGACCATGTGTCTTTACTTGAGACTACCATGGGTAGCTTGCGCCGTGAGGCTGAGGTTGCATCGTCACTCCATTCTGAGGAGTTGAGGAAGCTTGAGGCAAGGTGCCGGGCAGAGGAGAGAGCTGTTGCAGTATCTGAGTACAAAGCTTCCTCTGCCTTCACTGCTGATTACAGTGTTCGGCTGAACCAGGAGATGAACCAGTTTGGCGAGTATCTTGTTGATCATATCTTTCGGATTGATCCCCAGTTTCCCGTCGGTGATCTGGGTGATTTTGGACCGTATGCCACTGGTTATATGGTCGTCCTTAGGGGTCAAGCTGCGTTGCTGATGAGCCTACCCCTGCATAGGTGGATGCTACACCTGTGGATGTTGATAGTTCGGACTCTTCATCCTCTTCTTCTATCTCTGCTGGTGGTTCGTCCTCAGAGGGCCAGGACCATGAGGATTTTCCAGCAGGCTCTGGTTGATGTGCTGATATCTCTCTATCTTTGTATATATGACTTTACTTTTCCTCCCCTTTGATGGGTTGAGTGCCTCTCCCTTTGATGGGTCGAGTTCATTTTGGGATTGCTATACTTTGGATTTTGTGTTGCTTTCCTTCTTCGTATGGTTATGTTGGCCGTGTGTGTAACACTTGCCTTTTGATGGGTACTTCGTATGCTTCTATATATATTCCTTTGATCATGGACTCTTCTTTTTGTTGCGTTTTCCTTTACTTATCCTTCTCTTGTGTTTTCCTTCACATCATACCTGCTATCTCATCAAGAAAAAACATTATGTGTTCTTTATACAACTTTGCTTTGCAATTATTTTCTCATGGGATCCTTCTTAGTATGGTGCAATGATCTCTTCTGATACCCTTTAAATGGTATGTATGATACTGTTAGACCAAAGATACGCTCTTGGTGGTCGTCGAAATCTGTTCACGAGACAGGCTCTCGGAGGCCACTTAACGTTTCACATGATAGGCTCCCGGAGGGCACAAGTTAGACCAAAGATACGCTCCTTGTGGGCGTCGAATCTGGTAGTTTGAAATCTACCTCAAGATACGCTCTTGGGGGCGTCGAATCTGGTAGTTTGAAATCTACCTCAAGATACGCTCTTGGGGGCGTCGAAGGTCGTAGTATGAAAACTACTCTCAAGATACGCTCTTGGGGGCGTCGAAATTCGTAGTTTTTTGAAACCACTCTCAAGATACGCTCTTGGGGGCGTCGAAGTTCGTAGTATGAAAACTACTCTGAAGATACGCTCTTGGGGGCGTCGAAGTTTGTAGTATGAAAACTACTCTCAAGATACGCTCTTGGGGGCGTGAGGGTGTTGCTGGCTTGGAAGTCATATCTGTGTAAGGATAACATAATGATTGTACCACCACCTTCTTTGAAAGATACTCTTGAGTAACTTCTACTTCATTAGGAGCATTCATGCTTTATGTACACTTGGGGTGCCTTTGGTGGATCAAGACACCCTTTGGAGGAAATCAAAGATAGTTGTAGAGTCGGAGTAACTTCTTGAGTTCTCCTTCTCAAAGGTTGTTTTTGAAAACTTAAAATGCTTGAACATGCAAAGTGCTTAATATTAAACTAAGGATATGGGGTGGTGAGTGTATCTGTTGCCACGTACTCCTTTAGGCCTCCTCTGTAAATCATCTCCTCCACTTCTATCTTCAACACCATGCAATCATTGGTTTGATGCCCCCAGGTCCCATGGTATTCACACCAACCCTGTGCATCTCTTCCTAGGAAGGCCTTGCCCTCCTCTTTGCATGTGGGTAGCTCTTCTTTGAGGTACTTCTGAAAAATTTCATCTATCTTCACTGTAAGGGGTGTGAATTTGAAGTTTACACCTCCTTCCAGTGTGTCAGTCTCTCTTCCTTCTTCAAGGACTTCTTCCGGTTGCCCTATCTCTTTTGCGAACGCCTTGTCCAGCTTCTCTTTGAGCTCCCTCATTGTGCTTGTCATGACCACCTCATAGAGCCCTCCATATGCTTCATATGAGGTTGGATGCATGTTTCTAAGGAAGGCCCTTACGGCCTCTCTTCTTGTGATGTCCATGCTTGCACCATAGCTGAAGAATCTCTCAAAGTAACTTGATATGGACTCCCTTGGCATTTGCTTGATGTCATCTATATATCGGAAACCCCTTTCAATGGATTCCCTTGTTCTCTTTCCTTCGGCATTCTCTGGCTGCCAAGGTATGCTTGTTACCCTTACAGCCTTACCTCTCTGCTTCTTCTTAGCTGGTCCTTGAAAGAACTGCCTACTCAGGCGGAGTGCAATTCCCTTTTTCATCTTTCCCTGCCTTGATTTCATTACCTTCTCTTTGTCTTGGATGGCCCCTGTCATGACCATAGCCACTGTGTCTGACTCGTGTGATCCACGTCTCATGGAGTTGACGTAGCACTGCCTTGCAGTGCGTTGATCACCCAATACTTCCCCAATTCCGTTTTCAGTGATGTACTTCAGCTTCTGATGCACGGTAGATGGCACAATTTCATATGGATTTATGGTTGTTCTTCCTAAGATCCCGTTGTAGGCTCCCAGGCTTTCAACCACCATGAAGTTGACGTTCACTCTCAGCTGTGTCCATCCTTGACCCATGGTCACTGGCAGGGTTATCATTCCCAAGGGATAGCTTGTTGCCCCTGAGAAGCCAACCAAAGGGAAATTGACTGGTTAGATGTCTGCCTTTGTTTTTCCTATCTCTTCTAGGACCCTTAGGCTTAGGAGGTCTGCAGAGCTGCCCCCATCTACCAGTATTCTTTTTACATCGAAGTTATCGATGTCCTTCACTGATGACTAAGGCATCATCATGCGGGAAGACAATATGGCTTTTGTCCTTCTCCGAAAACTCAATCTTCATTTCTTCTCCTTCTCGTGGCCTCTTTCTCCACTTTGGTACTGAGCCCAGCTTGGATGCATAAACTTCCCTTCCATTAGCTGTTGGGCCACCTGATGCCACTCCTCCATGTATCATGTTTATAGCCCCCCTCTTGTTAGGTGGGGGATTATAATCTACCTTGTCTTTGCCTTTATCCCTGTGTGATGGCCCTAGCTGTGTGCTGTTGCCACCGTGATCAACAAACTGTTTTAGCTCCCCTCTCTGTATGATATTGTTGATACTTAGCTTCAAGCTAAAGCATTCGTTCGTATCATGCCCATATGCCTCATGGTTATCACACCATCTATCCTTGTGTGTCCCTACCATTGGCGCTCTCCATCTTCCGGGGGGCGACCATAGTTTCTGATTTCTCATCTCTCTTAGGACCACTGCTGGGGTGGTGTTCAATGGTATGAACTTGATGACATTTATTTCCCTAGCCTTCAATGGCTCACCCATCTGATTTCTTTGCTGAGGCGGGCGCCACTCCTGTTGCCTTATGGGTTGAGGTGCCTGAGGTGGCCTTCCCTTATTCTGCTTTGTGTTGGCCTCCTTTGCTGCTTGAATCTTGGCTTTCTTACTCTCCTTGTGCCTTTCTAGGTCTTTATGAGTTTTCACTCTCCCTGCTAGCTCCTCTAAGGTGCTTGCCGGTTTCTTGGCCATCTTTTCTGCCAGTGTCGACCCGAAGCGACCTAGGTTTCTTATGAAGGCTCTTATTATTTCACCCTCGGTGATGTCGCCCTGTATGTCTTCTATGTTCTGGTTGAACCTAGTGTAGTAATTAGCCAAAGATTCATCATTTTCTTGCTTCACATCATCCAGGGAGCCTGTTCCTTTGAGTAGCTTCCTTTCTCCTAGATATCTCTGAAGAAATTTCGCCTTTAGCTGCGCCCATGAGTGGATGCTCCCAGTTGGTAGGCTAAAGAACCAATGTGACGCCACCACTGATAGGGTGTTTGGAAATAAGAGTGTCTTGTAGCGGTCATCAGTAGTTCTCCCGAATAGAGAGGCTTCATGCTGTTGAATGTGCTCCAAAGGGTCACCCTTGCCATTGTTCTTTGCTATCTATATTGTATGCAAGGAGTCTGGCACTTTGTTCATTTCCAACTCCCTCGTGAAGGGGTGGTTCGTGTTGTCACTCAGGCAATGTAGTCCATTTCTCTTTGACTCATTCATCTTTCTCACTATCATGGCTTGTATCTCCTCCAGGGTAATCATCACCGGCGATGGAGTATAGTCTCTCTGATATCCTCCATAGTTATAAACTGGGCTTGCAGGGATTCCTTGTCCGTGCTGGTACGGACTGTAGGCGTATCCCCGATATCCCTGCTGGGGTACTTGGTGGAATTCCTGCCTCCTTGGAGGTCTTGTCTGTCTGTCTGCCCCCAGCGGGGTGTATGCTCTTGCGTCCTGCTGTGTCTGTTGCTGCCTTGGAGGCACAAACTGCTGCCTTCCCTCTGGGTGTTTCCTGCTGTCTCTTGCGTCCTTTGTTCTTCTCGCTGCTTTGTTCGAGGGTGCGAGTGGTGTTCTTCTTCTGGGACTTGTTCTTCCTCATGAACTTCTTCTTCTTCGTGTTGGTGTTTCCTTCCCTGCCTGTTCCTTAGAGTCTCTCTATAGGCTAGTAGCTCATCCAATGCGCTCATCAACCCTGGAGTCACTGTATGTGCTCCTTGTGTGTATGCGGGCATTGTGTTGGTTGTGTGGGCGCGATTGTTGTTCCTTTGAGCCGGCATCCTATACGGATATCCTTGAGGTTGCGCCTCATAGTAGTATCCCTGAGGAAGTGCCGTGTATTGGGATGGCACTCCCTGTTGGTCCCCCTCTCTTTGTGGCCTCCTTGCCAATGGTGTTGAGGCTGTGGAAGACTCATCCCCAGCTGGGCGTGAGGGTCCTCCTTCCTAGTTGTTAGGCTGGGGTGCCTGTGGGGCTACCTGAGGCTCTGGGTGTACAGGTTGTTTCTCTGGGTTAGGCTGCCTTGCTGGAGGTATAGGCTGTCTCCCTCTCCTATTGCCCCCAGGTGGGCGGTTATGCCTAGATGCTAAGCTATTCGTCGTCGCTCTCGTGATTGCCAGGCTTTCTGTTCGAAGCCCACGGACGGCGCCAAGTGTTAGGTTATAGGTTTTAGGTCAACGGGTCGCCGGCCTAAATCCTACTCCTCACTGGAGAACTAGCGGATCCTGTGCTTCCTGAGCTCGGTTGTTCTGATCCGTATCCTTCTGCCCTTCTCCTTCTCTTCTCCACGTGCCCTGCAAGAGGGGCAATATCAAGCACGGAGGGGGGGGGGGGGTGGTGCTTGATGTACCCTCTCCGATGCTTAAATCAATACGTTTCTTAGAGAGATAAAACTTAGAGAGATGTCAGATTTAAATTGTATACTTAGCCAAGATGATCAAATGAATGGTGGAAAGGTTGTATTTATAGGCAACGGTGTCATTAAGGTGGCTTAATGACATTGTTAACCTTTAAGCACAATTAATTAGCCCTAAATCATGTAATTAAGACCTTAAAGCACGGAGAGGTTGGCGGGAATAATCCATGGTGCCGGGGCCCTTGGGGGGTGGGGAGAAAATCCGACCCCCAAGGGTAGGGGTTGGTTGTGACCACCCAACCCCTCCTTAGGGGAGATAGGGTTGGCCTTGGCCTACCCGACACGATCTCCCCTAGGAGAGGTCGGGTTGGCTGACCCGATCTCCCCTAGGGGAGGTCGGGTGTGGCCACCCGACCTCACCTAGGTGAGTTCGTCGCGGTCCGGTCGAGTATTTTCGCCTCGTTCGGACCGTTGGTGTTTCCGCGGGGTGTTTGGGTCGAAGTTTCGATTTATAATTATTAACGGGGTGATCAAAATAAAGTGATTCGGAAGTCAACGGGTTCAAATTGGGCGTATATCCATCAATGGCCAATTTACTTTCGTAGGTACATCTCTACATTATGCATTATACTCTGGATTAACATCAAGTAGAAAACAACGTGCATACTACTCATAATCATCACGCAATGCAACTTATAATAGGCGACATCAACAAATGCATCTTCAACAAATTCAAAAGAAATATCATGCAATATTCCAAAAGTGACATGGTGCAATATCCTTCTCAAAAGGACAATACCCATATTCACATCTTCCAAAAGTGGCATGGTGCAATATCCTTCTCAAAAAGACAATACCCATGTTCAAATCTATCAAAAGTAACATGTTGCGACATCCTTTCCAAGAGTGCAAACCTCATCTTTACTTCTAAAAAATGACATGTTGTGAAATCCCTCGGGCAAATCCTCATGTTCATAGCCATTCCCTGAATAAAAAACAGGATGCGGCAAATGCAATGATGGGACTGATCACCCCACCGTGGCGGGAATCCTCTTAATAGACGACAACCCCACACACTCGAAGTATGCATACTCTCTTAAGGGTTCATACACCATGAAGACTTAAGCCCGAAAAGGGATAGCTTCATGTTATACGCTTTTTAAAGCAAATCTTATACAAAACTCATCAAATTTACAAGTCGAGTTTTGTATAACGTTATCTTTCTCTTTAGCATTTAACGCAAAAACAACAAAATAATCAAGAGAAATCTTGTAACAACGTCGCCTTAGAATGGAACTAAGAGACGGTATAAACTTAAGTCTTGCTTCGTCAAGACGATACTGCTATAGGTCAAGTGCCAGTGCCAAGTGCCCGCGCCAAGTACATTACTACTTACAACACTACAAGTACCTAGCATACGCATCTTGCCATGCCTTGGGTTCTAACCAAGAGGGGCGCTCATAACACTCAGCAATGCGCAACGTACAGTCGCAACTACGGACATCATGTTCATCATCTAAGGATATCTATCCTATCTTCCAAGTCCAAAGCATACGGACAACATGGATACTCAAGGTATGAAATATTACTAACAAGATATCACATAATTTTTATTTATTGGAAAACAGGTCCAAAGGACGAAGTTCCATAAAAAGCAAACACGCAAACAAAGGTTTGGACAAAAGCCTTAAACGTATCATCATTTCCAAAGGACTAAGACAGCAAGTCCAGGAAATCAACACCAAGTTCAACATCAGCGTTATCATATCCAAAGGTCAAAGCAATAGAAGCCGCTTCAGCTTCCTTACGTTGCAAATCCGCAACATGGTCAATAGCAAAAGAAGAGTAAGGACCCAGCTTGTCGAACGGAAACCCGGGGGCAAGTGCGTGAACTCTGCCAATGTAATATTTGGCAAACTCATCAACCAAAGGTGCAAGATCCGCTTTAGCAGCAGCAAGGACAGCGGCAGAATAGGCAGGGGTACTAGGATACTTAGCCAATCCCTTCTCAACACCCGCTCTGTGTGCCTCGTCACGAACAGAAGCAAGCGCGGCATCATGAACACTGTTGTTCTCCGCAATTTGCTGCTTGATAGCAGCAATTTCGGCCTCATGTTGTTCAACATGGACGCGATGAGTAGAAATACGTGCATCAATATCGGCAACCTTGGATTTCAAATTCCGCACTTCCTCTTCGGACTGTGCAAGCTCGCGGGAAACTGTACTGCACTTTTTGATAGCAGCCTTCCTCTCACTTACAAGCTCCAGCACAAAGGAAGACATTTTCATCATCCTTGAAATAGCCTAAGTACAACAAACAAAATGATCATGATTAACAACAACAACAAAGTATACACGTACATCAGGAAGGCAAAAAGATAGAGTAAGATCTACCGGCGCAAATTCAGCCAGGCCGCTCTCAACGTATGCCTGTGCCTCCTCATCAATAGACGGTTTGACATCATGATCACCAGGAGGAACACATCTTTGAAGCACCCGCACACCAACTCCGGGAGTGCTAAGTTTGGAGTCCTTTGGGAAATGAAGACTACCAGCGGAGAAAGGTGACCAGTTTTCTCCGAAAACATCAAGCCCGTTAGAAAGGATTAAGTCATCATGCTTAATAAGGGGCAACGCTACAATAAGAACAACACAAAACAAAGAGGACATTAGCTAAGTATGCTAAGTATAAGAAGTATGTCAAATAGAACAATGCATACCTCGGCGGGAAGAACGCTCCTCTTCGGGCAGGTCCCTCGACCGGGGGACAGAAGGCGCTATCGTGCGACTCTCAACTTTCTTCCCTTTATCGCAAGAAGGAGCTGGAATAGCCGCACTCGGTTTAGAACGCTTCGGGTCACTCGAGGGACACGCCCCTGCGACAGATCTCTTGGGATGAACACTAGTGGCAGGTACCGCAACAACGCGCTCAGTCACATGCACGGAGTTACCTAAAAGGAAAAGACAACATGAGTTTAACAAAACTTGAAAAATCAGCAAGTCAAGCGAAGATACAAGAAGATGCCTCACTCTTAGGTCCTTTGCCACGATCATGTCCGGAGCCTTCAGGAATAATGGGGACAACGTTACGAGCACGACGCCCAACTGACAGGTTGTCACGATCACTAGATGTCTGCAAAGACGAGCTATTTCCATCAATACGACCTACATTGCAACATAGTACAGGTTATAAAAGATATCAATATACCAAATCTTCAGAAGGAAGTATATGAATCACGGCATCAATCGAATCCTGATCTGAAGCACGCAATAGACAACGATAACGGCGCTCTTGCTGACATCGAAAAATGCTCTTCACTGCCTCCCTATCATCCAAGGAAAGATAAAAAAAATAGGAGCCGGATCAGCTTTCTCCACACCCTCAACATCCCAAATAGTCCCGACATCACATACGAAGAAGTAGTGATGTCACCAATGAGAACCAGAACGATCAGCTGGGGCGGCTAGACGTTACTTGTGATCCCACTCGGCATCTCCAAGACCAAGCTTCTCGAAGCCCTTATCTTGCAAGTTCGGCCAACGCATTTTCATTCCACATAACCCCGTTGCGTCTGGACACATCAGTTGATAGAAGCATCGGAAAAGAGTGTTAGAATAGTGCCAAGATTGCTTGTGGAACAAAACTCGAAAACAGCTCCATACACGGAGGCCAGCAGGAGATAGGCTTAAGGGTGATATCCGGTAATAGCGACAAAGGTCCACCAAGTCAGGGCAATAGGGAAAGCGCAGGCCTTCCTTAATCTGCGAGGTATAAACTGCGGATAGATCACTTGGAGGAATAGTAACTTGCCCTTTTTTGGAGTCTGGAAGCACTTCATAAGGAAGAATAGCCTCCAAAGCAGAATCAAGTCCACAACAAGTCGCATATAGCTCAAACATGTCTTCATCAATATAGTTGAAGAAATAACTCACATCCCTCATTATATCCTTAAGAGAGTCAACTGTGTTGATACCCGGCTCTTCACCAACATCTGAATATAATGTCACTCGCGGAACGGGGATAGAAGACTTACTCATAATAACCACGACAAGAAGACTAACTCTGAAAAGAAGTCTTCGTAACTCGGAATCCTGAAAATTACAAGTAACAACTCAATTAGTGTGCAAGCTCTATGTATGTAAATGCATATCAACATGGGTACATGATTACAAAGGAAAATATTTTCTAAGTTTTACAATGTACGTACATACATGTCGACAAGCATACATGTCGATAAGTGAAAAATATTTTCTAAGTGTTTCCATGTACGTACATACATGTCGACAAAAGGAAAATATTTTCTAAGTGTTTCCATGTACGTACATACATGTCGACAAGCATACATGTCGACAAGTGAAAAATATTTTCCAAGTGTTTCCATGTACGTACATACATGTCGACAAGGATGCATGTCGACAAGTGAAAAATATTTTCTAAGTATTTCCATGTACGTACATACATGTCGACAAGTGGAAAATATTTTCTAAGTGTTTCCATGTACGTACGTACATGTCGACAAGGATGGATTGCACACATCAAGTAGCTACTATCGACTTCTACACAATGCCTCTTGAGCATTCCTACGACATTTATCGACAAAGCTCATACGACCATGGATGACCGTGTACATACAACTATCAATCATCAATATCGAGCATGCTAGAACAACGACTAAAGCATGGGAAAACATGTCGGCAATGAGCACTATGCATAAGGGAAGTATAATGATTCATTTACACTTTTCTAAAAAATTTCTGCACTTAGGAAAATTCTGGCCGATTTGGGGCTAAGTATTCTAATGCATTTTATCAAACACCTTGTATGCACGATAAGATAACTAGGTACATGATGATTTCAAGACTAAATCAAGGCCAAACGAAGTCACGAAAGGTCTAGCCATATACGAAATTGGACTCACCAACACGAAGCAAGCAAGTTCGAATTACTACTCGCCCTCAACCGAAGACCACACGCGCCGCCGCCGCCGCCCTCACGCGCCGCCCCCCTTTGCTTCACGCACCACCTTGATTCCCTCCTTGCCCGGATTCGATCTTGATCGATGTCAAAAGTAATGCGATTACTCCAAATTCACACCTCCATGAATTCCCTCTTCATCAAGAATGGAGAGCTTCTTGAGGATTTATCTATTAAGGATGTAAGATAATGGGTATTCCCTCTCCTAATTCTCATTAATAGTGCCTACACCATGTGCTAAGGAATAAACTAATATTTATTTTCACACAAGTCCTTAGTGTCACATACTTGCATCTCTCCTATGCTTGTTTTACATACATATTCTCTAGTATTGCATAGCGCGCTTCGTAGATCGTCATGCATGATTATCGCTTTTATACGTACATGGTGCAAATTCATGATGGTCGTGTGATTATTTTTATAATCTAAGTATAAATTGAATGTTTGTATCATTTTCCATGATTGCATCATACCGCATGCTTGCATCATTTTCCGTGTTTACATCATGCTTCATGATTACATACATGTGCTCCAATCCCATATTATTCTAAGTATTTTGCTTGTCGCATGATTACGTCATTCATCTACTACACTGTCATCATTTATATATTGACAACGTGTTATACGCTTATTTCATATACCATGATATTATCATAATGCATATCATTGTACGCATATTGTCTGTTACGCTAACCTTGTAAACAGATTACATACGTACGGCGGAAAATTAAAAGTTGGTCAAATTTAAGATCTCAGCATTTGAATTGACAAACAGGCCACCCCTGAGGTCAGTACCGAACCTAAATTGGACGAATATCTTATATTTGAAAAGAGTCAAGTACGGGTTTTGAACCACTACTTGACTCGGGGGCAAGTGTTAGATAGCTGTCCAATTTGGGTTCGTATTTACATTTCGGGCCTCGTAAAATATCCCAAAACCCGTAAAAAACCCTTTCGCGGACACCTAAGTCTAAAACGGTCCGGGATACGCGTAATTCACGGGCCGAAGGACTTCCGGATTGCCCTATGGCGATCCGGACCCGTCCCGGATTGTTAAACAATCCGGATAGGTCCGGATTACCGTTTTACCTAGTACGCTCACCCCGATTAAATTGCCAAGTGCGGGAAGTCGGTGCATACATAGTCCGCCTTGATGACAGTATACGTCTTCCTTACATACCGACATCAATTAGTTTAAAACTGGGCATGATCTTTAGGCTCCCTATAAATAGGGGCCTTGGTCTCCCATTCTAGACAATTCCCTCGTTTTTGGACTTGAAATGCTCTGACTTCTCTCTAAGGCTTTCTCTCTCTAGAAGTGCTAACTTGAGCGTCAGAGTGGGCCCAACCAGCATTCCCCCCTCCCACGCTGGTTACTGCCCCTCGTGCAGGACCCTAAGATCAAGAGCTCAAGGTCGAGGATTGGGAGTTTAGCTCGGCCATTGTGTATTAAGGATTGCGGCGTTCCCGTCCTTATACATATATCTCGAGCCCGATCGTGAAGGAAGAAGCCTGTTCGTGAAGGAAAAAGCCCAAAGCAGCCCGGTGAAACGAACATAACATTCCCGATGTCAACTTTACGCCCGTCCACGCCTGGTTCACATTTTACATTATACCGGTGTCGGACCATTCAAAACCGGGTTCGGGTTCAAGGTGCCCCTATTTAAGGTAATCTACCCAACCATTTCATAACTTAAGTTGACAAAGGAAGCTCTGACTTCTCTCTAGCTTTCTCTCTCAAGATTTCCGATTTAAGCATCGGAGAGGTCTCATCGCACTCCACCCCCCCCCCCTCTTCGTGGTGTGCGATATTGCCCCTTGTGCATATAACAGGAGGTGCGCGCATACAGACACGTGTGTCGACCTGGCATACCGACGACCCGACAAACACTTCTACTTACCGTATAGGTACTTGACACCCTGAGTGGTTAAGGTCCCAACATTTTGGCACCCCGCGATATTTGAACGAACAAGCACTCGTTTACCAGCAACAGCTACATGGCAAACACATACGTCATATATGGTGGTTTCGGAGCCAGAGGCGAAATATCATACGCAAGGGAAGCATATGCATCCACGTTGTACAATAGCCAGCCAAACTCCATCAGGATGACGAACCCATGGAAGGCGTCATATACTTCTCGATAAAGGACAAGGTTCCTATAGTGTACCCACACGATGATGCTCTAGTCATAACCATGGAAGTAGACAACATGGATATCAAGCGTATTAGTAGATGGAGGGAGCTCCCCTAGCATATTAACCAAGGAGACGGTCCTCACCTTGGGAAAGAAAAAGAACATCAAGCAGATGTACTCAGCACATGTTGGCTTCATCAGCGACACCAAGTACCCGGTGGGAACAATCAAGTTACCAGTCACTCCGGGAACTGGTGATAAATAACTACGCATGGAGATACCATTCTTAGTAGTGGAAAATCTAGATGCATACAATGGCATCCTAGGTTACACGACTATGAACACGTGGGGCATAATAGCCTCAACAACACATCAAAAGCTAAAATACCCAACCACCACGGTAATTAGGGAAGTTAAGGGAGACCAACATCTATCAAAGGAGTGTTACAACACAACACTTCAGCACAACATCAAGGAGGATGATAGCGACGTCCCTTTTATTGACGTAGACACCAGAAAAGAGCGCGCTCGTCCAACTCCATTGGATGAGTTACGAGAAATAAAGGTAGATGAGCCAGATCAGATGGTCCGAATAGGCACATCACTTTTGGAGGACGAGGTGAAAGAAATCACGGCACTCTTAAGGGAGGATAAAGACCTATTCGCATGGTCCCCAAGCGATATGCTTGGGATAAGCCCAGACGTGATTTCGCACAAGCTCAGTATCAAACCAGGTGTTTGAGCCATCGCACAAAAACTACGACCACTCGGGGGAAATAAAGAGATAGCTGTCTGAGAAGTAGGAAAGTTTTTAGAAGCTGGATTCATTGAAGAGGCAAGGTTCCAAACATGGGTCACAAACTCTGTATTGGTACCAAAGCCAAATGGCAAGCTGAGGATGTGTATTGACTACAAGGACCTCAACAATGCATGCCCCAAGGATGCACATCCCTTACCAAGAAATGATCGATTGGTCGATGCCACCGCAGGCCATGAATTGCTGACTATAATGGATGCATATTCATGGTACAATCAAATACCAATGTTTCCGGAGGATGCACCGCACACTGCATTCTATGTAGACAGCGACATATACAACTATAAATTAATGCCATTTGGTCTAATCAATGCGGGTGCAACATACCAACGGATGGTGAACACTATATTCAGAGACTTGAATGGGAAAACGATGGAGGCATACGTTGACGACATGGTCGTAAAGTAAACTAAGAGATACGACCATGCCGACGATCTGCGCACAACATTTCAAAGGATGCGTGAATTCCAAATTCGCCTAAACCCTGCAAAGTGTCTTTGGCGTACAGTCAGGGAAGATACTAGGATTCATGGTTAGCCAGAGAGGCATAGAGGCGAACCCGAAAAAAGTTAAGGCAATTGAAGAGATGGCATCTCCTACAAAACATAAGGATGTGCAGCAGCTAAATGGTCGTTTAGAAGCTTTAAACAGATTCCTGGCAAAGATTGGAGATAAAGCACTCCCTTTCTTTAAAATCATGCGTGCCAACAAGAAGTTTGAATGGACGCCTGTATGCGAAGAAGCTTTTCAGCAGTAAAAGCAAACCTTGCGAACACTGCCAGCATTGGAAAACCTATACAAGGAGAACTTATTTACCTCTACATATTAGTTAGCAACACTGCAGTGAGTTCAGTACTTGTCAGGCAGAAAGGCAGTACTCAGCTACCAGTGTATTATGTCAGCAAGATCTTGGAAAATATGAGGTGAACTACATGCCAATCGAGAAATACTTGTATGCCCTCATAATTGCGGAAAGGAAGCTAAGACCGTATTTTCATGCGCACGAAATAACGGTACTTAGAGACCAGCCGCTGAAACACATATTGGCAAAACCGAACATGTTAGAAAAACTGACAAAGTGGTCAGTCGAGCTGAGTGAGTTCCGCATTCACTTCGCCCCGCGAACCGCAATCAAGGGACAAGCCTTAGCAGACTTCATCGCGGAATTCACAGGATCACCTCTAATGAAGCAACACAGGAAAACGCCTCACAGACCATAGAGCCCGTTGATGTATGGGAAATGTACACAGACGGGTCATCAACGTAGGAGGATCGGGGGCTGGACTCCTTCTAATATCACTAGATGGGCCGGAGCCTCTGAACTATGCTCTAATATTAGTGTTCAGAGCAACAAACAATGAGGCAGAATACGAGGCTTTGATAACAGGCCTAAGGATTGCCAAAGGTGTAGGAGTCAAACCCCTAAGGGTGAAGTGCGACTCACAGCTTGTCATCAAACAAGTAAAGGGCGATTACATGGCAAAGTCTGAAAACATGCAGAAGTGCCTAAAACACGCAAAGGAACTCGCTGACAGTTTTGACACCTTCGACATAACGTCGGTCCCGAGGAATGAAAACCAAGAGGCAGACGCTCTAAGCAAGTTCGTGCAAGGTTAAGAACAAGGCAAAGAAACACACTTTGTCGAACACAGAATATTGTCGGTCATAGACAAGTTGGAGGTGTTAACCATTGACGCCGCGCAGACATGGATGACACCAATCCACGCATACCTCACGATAGGTGCGCTACCTGATGGCAAAACACAGGCGAACAAGATACAATGGGTCGCTGTGAACTATGCGATCATTAAAGGCCAACTGTACAAGAAATGTTTCTTAACCCCATACTTAAAGTGCATCACACAACCAGAAATGCAAAAGGTG
Source organism: Clarkia xantiana subsp. parviflora (assembly GCA_036873135.1). NCBI lineage: Eukaryota > Viridiplantae > Streptophyta > Magnoliopsida > Myrtales > Onagraceae > Clarkia > Clarkia xantiana. The sequence goes on from JAPTYO010000015.1 coordinate 1,036,480, forward strand.
TTTAAAGAGTTACATGAAGGACAAGCAGCCTGCCATGAAGGAGCAAGGTCCTTAATTCGTAAGGCTTTGCATCTAGGATACTATTGGCCTTCTATGAAAGCCGAAGCAACAAACATGGTAACAGAGTGCGACTCTTGCCGACAATATTCGAGAAGCATCATAGCACCATATGCGTAACTAAGCCCAATAACAAGTGTGTGTCCTTTTGCGCAATGGGGTATCGACTTGGGTCCTCTCCCAAAATCTAAAGGGCAAACCAAATATATAGTGGTGGCTATTTACTACTTCTCTAAGTGGATAGAAGCCAATACCTTAGTGAGAACGACAGATGCCCAAATCATTGATTTCATCCGAAACCATATTGTTGCCAGATATGGCGTCCTGAGGGTACTCATAAGCGACAACGGTCCGCAGTTCAAAAGTGGTAGGCTAAAAACCTACTGCGAAACTCTGAACATAGAACAGCGCTTCGCATCAGTGCGCCACGCACAAACTAATGATCAGGTGGAGTTAACCAACAAGATAGTCCTTGATGGTCTCAAGAAAAGAATTCACGCACTAAAAGGAGGATGGGCCGAAGAACTCGGCAGCGTCCTATGGGCGGTACGCACAACGCCTAAGAGAACAACGGGAGAAACACCATTCAGCCTGGTGTACGGAACAGAAGCAGTTGCACCGGTAGAGATAGGCGTCTCATCATACCGAACAACTCATTACGACACCTAGAAAAATGAAGAATGACTTCTAGATCTGGACTTAGCTGGTGAAAAGCGCTGGAAATATGAGGAGATTCAAGCAAGGATGCGCTTAATCACCTCGAGATACTACAACCAAAAGGTCAAGGGAAGACAATTCCGTGTGGGCGAAATGGTGTGGAGAAAGAACGAATTCATACAACTTGACCAACAAGCTATCTCCAAAATGGGAGGGTCCTTACAAGATAGCATCAGTACCATATACCAACGCATATCGTTTGGAGGATGCCAATGGCAACATATCCAGAAACACATTCAGCGGCGGACACTTAAAAACGTTCCACGCAGGAACACATCACTTACTTAACTAAAGAGTCTTCGTATCAATCTCTTTTATGCTATTTATTATATGCAATACTTGAAGGAGATGTAATAACTCCATATATTCGCAATTATGTAAACATCGAAGAACTAATGAAGTTAATGGATTCTCGTAGGTATATTATTCTCTTATACTCCCTACTATGGAATCATACCAAGTAGTGGACTCTATGCATTTATTTTGCATCAACAATACAAGCTATTACGCTTAACACAACAAAAGGCTTATACCATACGCCATCAACATGTAAATACTCAATGACAACAACGAGCACTCAATACGCTCTCTCACGCGACGTCTACTCTATATAGCTATATCCGGGAAATTTTTCTAAGGCTTATCTACAAGTAACATGGAACGAAATCCCTGCTCAGGGGCAACCCCATGATTACAACGACCATTCCTTGGATTTTTCAAACAAGAGGCGGTCATCTATCACGTGGTGCGACATCCTCTTTACGAGGGCAACCCCACACTACTACATGACGCGACATCCTCTTTACGAGGGCAACCCCATGATATCTTGCCGTGGAAAATAACACTCAGTATAGATATATTAAATGGCGCAACATCCTCTTTACTAGGGCAACCCCATGACATCTATGTTGCGGAAAATGACACCCAGCATAGATTACTAAGCAAACGACACAATATTACATGGCACGACATCCTCTTAATGAGGGCAACCCCATGAGAACCTACTACGAACCACAAGTAGTGTTCATTATTACGTACCACCCTTCTACGCTGGTAGCAGTGTATCCTGCCATCGCCACAATACACAACGCAGCGAAAAAACTCACAAAACCTACAAGTCGAGTTTTGTAAAACGTTATCTTATCCGTGAAAAAATAACGAAAACAAAACACTGTAACTAAGCAAGTAGGGTCTTGCCACAAACGTCGCCTTGGAATGGCACAAGAGACGGAAAAACTACAAGTTGTGTAATGCGGTCTTGTACAGCCCCCTGGAATAACCAGGTAGATGTGTTGTAGTATCGCAAGGTAAGTAACTGGACTATCCAGCAGAACGCCTTGCAACAACGATACGGCGGGGTACCCAAAGTACGGAAAATAAAAGACTTTCAAATTGGCAAGTCGCGTCTTGCTACAACGTCGCTTTGGAATGGTCCAAAAAACGGTATAGAATACAAGGCGTATTACATGACCTATGTCACGCCCATTTGAATAACAAATTGGAGGCGTACTAGCATCGCAAGGCAAGTAATTGGGTTAGCCAACAGAACGCTTTGCAACAACAATACGTGAGGTATTCCCAACTAATGGACGGAAAAACGCATCAAACTAACAAGTAGCGTCTTGTGACAACGTCGCCTTAGAGTGGACTAAGAGACGTTAAAAAATAAGATCTCGCCTCGTCGAGACGACATGTTTACGTGTGAGTGTGGGTCTTGTTCATTACTACTCATAAATTCCAAGTACCAGGACAATAGCCTTGCGCATTACTACCCATAAATGCCAAACGTCACTCTAAAAGTCTTGTGCGTTACTACCCATGAAATACGGCAGGCATACAACACATGTGTTTAGCACATACTCATTACGCCATGCCTTGTTATAACCAAGAGGGGCGCACAACGCAGGGACATAAGTCTACTATATTAAGTTCTATAATGTGGAGAGGAGGGTTGAACCATAAGGAGATATAAAATATGAATGATATAAATGATTCAACCAAGTATTTACATGTTAGGATGCAACTATATATAGGAGATCAATCCTAACTACATGTTAGGATGCAACTATATATAGGAGATCAATCCTAACTAACTAGTCAACTATACAAGTCAACCTAAGGTACCATGTATCTATACAAGTATGAGTACCTATCAATGTATATACAATATGTACAACTAATATTCCCCCATCTTTTCCTTCTTCTTCCTTTTTAAAGAATTTAAAAGGAAAATTCGAGAGAAAAGTTTGATGATGAATGAAATGCCAAGGTCCAATCAAAACCCGGTCAAAAAAAGCCAAGGGTAAACCCGTTCAAAATGAGAAATTTCAAAACCTGCTCAAATGATCCATGGGAAATTTAAAACCCGCTCCAAAATACCAAGGTACATAACCCGGTCTTCATAAAACGGCCCCTCGAAAATCCAATTTTCGGGATACGGCCCCAAACTTGAGAACTGGCCTCAAAACAGCCCCAAAGTCTTCAAAAGCTCCAAAGAAGCCCCAATATTTCAGAACTATCCTCAAAATAGGCCCAAACTTTGCAAAACTTGCAAAAATGCCCCAAACTCTGAAACTGCTCCAAAACGGCCCCAAAGTCTTCAAAAGAGTATCCCAAATTTGAAAACTGCCTAAAACAGCCCCAAATATCCAAAATCTTGCAAATAAAACCCAAACTTCATAAAACTCCAAAATTAGCCCCCAAATTCGCACAAAATCGCACAAAGAGGCTCAGGCATGTGTAGAGCACATGAGGGTGCACAGGGGTGCACGAGACGAGACAACCCCAAGTCTAAATCCCGGTGCACGGAGGGTGCAGGACGCTACAAGCCTCAGGGTTGCGGGTTCGAAACCAGCGAGACGCAATATTTCCAGATTATTCAAACCTGGGCAGAATATGAAGATCTTCAAATCTTCAAGAGATTTCCAGGTGTTCTTTATGAAGACCCAGCCAAATCGATCCGATTTGATGCCAAAACGACCCCAAACGATCAGCAAATCAACTTCATTATACCAGCAACCATAAGGCACATCAAATCCAATTCAAAAGACCAGCAAACAATCGATTATCCAAATCGAATTTCCAGAAATTGTAGTCCAAAAACTGCAGCACCAAGAATAGATTGCAGCTCCAAACGAATCCAAAATTGAACAAATCCATAGAAGATATCATTAAATTGCAGCTCACAATAAATCGCAATATCAAATGTGAATCCAATGTAATTCAAATCACAGCAAATGATCAAGAAATCAGCTCGAATTAGAACAAATTGCAGCAACTATACTGCTGTACGAAGAACACGGATATGCAGCTCCAAAAACAGATCAAAATGATCCAATCCACAGCCATTTACACCAAATTGGAGCTCGGTATCAATCATAGCTTCAAATGTGAATCTAAACTGATCCAAATCTCAACATATAATCCAGCAACCAGCTCAAAATCGAAGATCAAACCTCAACCAGGTAAATGGCGCGAAAATTGAAATTAAATTCGAAATTTCCTCCAAGAAGCTTCGATGATGCTCAAATCACTACCTAAGCATCGTAATGATGCACAGAGATCAAATGAAGAGCAGAAATCCATAAACGAAGCCTTGAATTGGAGAATCAATCACATCCAAAATCAACAGAAAAGCTGCAGAACGTGAAGAACACAGAACCAGAGCTGCAGCAATTCCAAAATCCAGAACGATGTGCTGATCAATCCAGCTGAAATAGTTAATCTCGGACTCGAGAGTCAACACTAGATCGAATCCAAATCACAGGATTGATCAATAATCGATGAATAAACTCCACATCGATGAAACAGTACATGCAGCAAGCTGAAATACAGAAACCGAAATGCTGAACTGCTGATCCAATAATGCTGAAATCCTCAATCCAAACAGCAATTATTGAGCAGCAAATTCACGAAATACATCAGCAAATGAATGATCTTCAAGTAATCCAATGAATCGAAGCTGAAGTCCTCAAGATCCAATCTCAAATAGATGCAAAATCCTCTCGAAAAATCATGAATCGAACCTGGAAATACCATAGCTCTGATACCATATTAAGTTCTATAATGTGGAGAGGACGGTTGAACCATAAGGAGATATAAAATATGAATGATATAAATGATTCAACCAAGTATTTACATGTTAGGATGCAACTATATATAGGAGATCAACCCTAACTAACTAGTCAACTATACAAGTCAACCTAAGGTACCATGTATCTATACAAGTATGAGTACCTATCAATGTATATACAATATGTACATCTAATATACTAACTACAACTTCGGATGCTACATTCAATCATATGACGAGTCTCAACTCTACTCTATAGTCCACACCACATGGACAATCATGAAAGCAAAGGTATGAAATATTACTACCAAGTTATCATGCATTACTAAACCTTCAAGATAGGTTCATACGAAAATGTCAAGCATCAAAACATAAGCATTAAAGGTTCAAAGGGATAACACCCCAAATGCAGTCTCAACCTACGGGGAGTCAAAACTATATACAAAGGTTCGGTATAGAACGAACGATCAACCCGACGCCACATCAGGAACATCGACAACATCAACATCAACGCATGCCTCGGCAATAACCTCATCTAGAGGAGCCCCCACCAGTATACTCAACTCACCATCATCTTCAAATACCAACTCATACTGGCGAGTATCAACCACAACATCCCCGGAGGCAGTCGCCTCAACATCCTCGGGGGCATTCACCTCAGTAACCCAAATTGCAGGCGCCTCAGAAATCAAGGGGGCATTCGCTACAGCAGGCGCGGGAACAATTCCGTCTCTAAGACGCAAGGCAGCCACATGTCCAGTGGAATATATACCCAACTGAGCAAAGCAGAAATTGGGGGCAACAGTATATTCCTGTTCAACAAAGCCCTCGATGGACTCATACATCAAGTCGTCAGCACCTGCCTGAATGTAAGCATGATAGGACTCTGAATCGTTATACTCCACCAAACCATCAACCTTGCCTTCTTCATACGCATTATCCTTTACAGCCTGCAAGGAAAGGCCACGCGCCTCGCTATCCTCAACAACCTTCTTTTGAAGGGCAACAACATCAGGCTCGAGCGCAACAATTCGAGCCTGATGAGAAGAGGTTTCCGCCTCCAAATCAGCAAACTTCGAATCCTAAAAGCGTGCCTTCTCTTTCGCACTCGCCAGCTCGCGACATACCATGTCGCACTTCTTTTGGAGTGCCGTTTTCTCCTCCGTGAGTTCAATCACAAAGGAGGAAAGGTTCGCCATCTGGACAGCAAACTATAAGAATAACACAGAGTTCAACGACAAACAAGTTGTGACAACAACACAAACATACATACAAGTTATAAAAGAGTAAGGATAAATAATCACAGGCGGAAGGCATGTCAGCGCACCCTCAGCATACAAGTGCGCATCCTTGGGTTCGCTGGGGCGAACACTTCAATCGCCAGGAGGAATAATCTTCTGGAACACACGTACTCCCACCTCGGGAGTAGTCAAGATGGCTTCTTTAGCAAAACGTGGCCCCCTAACAGCAAAGGGTGCCCCACCGGTAATAGTGTCCTTTGTAGGACGAACCAAGTCAGCTCGGGTGAGCGCAGCCAGAGGTGCAATACCTACAAACATGCACAACGATAAACAAGGAGGCCTAAAATATAACAAGTATAGCAAGGAAGTAAAGTCAAACAACACACCTCTGCGGGGAGGCTCCACCTCCGATGTCCGGTCCCTCGATCGGGGCCAGACATAACAGGCGTGCGAGCCTGACCTCCAACATCCTTCCCTTTCCTAAGAGAAGCAGTCTTCGACGCCTCGCCACTTCTAGACTTCGAGCGCTTAGGGTCGCTCGAGGGTCGCACTCCGGAGTCGGGACGCTTCGCCTTAGGCCGAGGCGGAGTATCAGCGACTGCAACAAAAAGCTCTATCTCAAGTGGGGACCGACCTGCAAGCAAGAGCGAAGCATGATAAGAGAAATGACACTTAACATATGCTAGAGAAGATGACTTTACAAAAACGCGACTTACCCGCAGTACCTTTCCCTCATCCGGGCTACATGCCTTGGAGCGCTGCGGAAACATCTGAGCGACCACCTCGCACGGGAGTGGTAGCACCACCCTGAAGACTCGCTTGCAAACGCGAGGTTTTCCCATAAAGCTAGCCTACATCACAACATAATAAAGTTATAAAATTTCATAATATACCGAAGGAGGTGCGCAGATCCCATCCTCGTGCAGTTCTCGCTCCGACACGCAAGACAAGGCCTTATAAGTACGCGCCTCGTGTGCCCGATATATCATCTTCATAGACACTTTGTCTAACTTAGAAAACTCAGAAAAATCCGGCACAAGATCAGGTCGAGTAATACGAATAATGGGCCAAGTCACCCCATAATCATTGGTGAAGAAGTAATGTTTCTTCCAATGCCCTTTAGAGCGGTCGACAACAGTCACGAAACGAAGACCAACATCCCACTTTAATTCTCCCAATCCGAGTTTGGAAAAGTCCTTCCCTTTCATCAAAGGCCAACAAATGGAAATGAGACATAAGCCAGACGAATCTAGACGCTGGAGCCGGAAGAAACACCGGAAGAGCAGGGTCGAGTAATGCCGTGACTGGTGATGGCATAGCACCGGGAAGCAAACCCAATACCGTATCCCAGCGGGCGCAAGATCAAGAGGAGATATCCTATAATAGCGGCCTAATCTATGCAAATCATGACAGTAGGGTGTTGGATCACGGGCGAAGCTCCGTTACGTCCTTGACGGAATGCTCTGGACCCCTGGGCTCCGCGTAATCCTGCAAAAGGGGATGACCTGGGTGGTGACCCAGAATCCCTCTCCGATGCTTAAATGAGTATACGATCAATGGGGTGGCAGCCAGATTCTAAGTGCGTATTAGAGAGTATCGTTTTCTGGGGTAACTTCCTCCTTTATATAGGAGGAGGAGTTGCCCGGTTACCTGTGACCATGCTTGGCCGTTGTGCCCATGATTCCGTGTATCTTGCCTTGATTCCGTATATCTCGGTTAGGATTCCATATATCTCGCCCCACGCTCTGCGTATCTTACCCGTACTCCGCGTATCTCGGGCACGCCCTGCGTATCTCGGGGGATTTATCTTTATCTCTAACCGTCTCCCACTACTCTATCTAGTAGGCGGGTTTCTCGGTCTTTATCCTCTGATCACAAGTCCCGACTCCTGTCGGAGACTCCAGAGTTGTCTCATTCTAGATCACCACCCAGGACCTTTAGTCTCTACGGGACAGGTCCAGCCTCTGAGGGGCTTTATTGTCGGGGCCTTTACTAAGGCATATCGGTGCGTACTCAGAGGCTTCTTGTCGGGAGCATTTAGCTCATGTGTCGGGGCCGCTATCGTCGGGACCCTTAATACTGGGCCTCTGGGCCCTCCAGGCCTTTCACGAGGCCCACTGGACCTATTCGCCGTCCACGGGCTGTTAACGAGGCTAACGATTACATTGGAACCCATCATTTGCCCCCAAGAGATGGGGGACTTTTAGTTCGTCATGTCTTTTAATTCAGCTCTTCTGACCTCGTTGTCGGAGGTTTTTGTTTTTATACCTTCCGATACCACCGTCGGAGGCTTTTGTTTTCATACCTTCCGATACCACCGTCGGAGGCCTTTGCCTTGCGTGTGATTGTTGTATAACAGAGTCTCTTACTCATGATTGCCTTGGGCCCACCAGACCCCATGGGCAGTTGCCAAATCCGAGGAGACTCCTCGGTTATTGTAGCATTAAATGCCTAGGGATAAGGAAACGACGTTTAAACCGACGTGACTGTTGTTTTCTGGAAAAGCAGCTGTGACGTCACGCACGTCCCTTCCGTACCTATAATCTCGGCGATTAAGATCGTGTCGTTTCCTCTTCAACGGTGCAGATCAAGCCCATCCAGCTGTCTCTTCCGTACCGTCTTCATAATTTCAACGATTGCGATCAAATCGTTTCGTCTTCAACGGTCAAGATTAAGTCCCCCCAGTTGTCCTTTTGTTTATAAAAGCTAAAACCCTGGCTTTATTCACTTCTTCTGCACTCTCTCGATTTCAGTCATTCGTGTATTCGAAGCTTCTTCTCCAAGCTCCTCCTGCTGTTCAAGTGATCCAAGGCCTCAACCCTTCCGATCTTCCTTCATTTTACCTCTTCGACCACCGATCATGTCTGGTAAGGGCTTTCTTCTATGTTTTCGTGATTTACCTACTGTTTTGTTCTCCTTTTCTCTAATTCTCTTGTTTGCAACCGTTTTAGACGAAGCTAGTTCTGAGGCTAGGGCTCCTTTCATTTTCGAATTTGCTGTCAATGAGATTTCTGAGGCTTCATATGAGGTTGCCCTTAGAGAGGGGTGTATTACCTCAGATTGGGAACCTCGCTTCCCGTATGAGTCTCAACCTACTGTCAGAAGGAAGCACATCATTACGCCTCCTCGGGCAGGGGAAGTGTTCGTCTCCGCCGGACAAATAAGCGCGGGGATTCGGTTCCCCTTCTGCGGAAATATGCTGGAGATGTGCAACTTCTACAAAATGCACCCTCGTACCTTCTCTCCACACGCCATCCGCGTGTGGAATTCCTTCCAACTCTTATGCCACCGCCAGCAGTGGACGTACAGTCTACTGCTATTCCGCACTTTCTACGGCATGAAGTGCAACAAAGCTGGTGTCTGCTCCTTCTCCCCCCGACTCCCCAAGTGGACAAAGGAGCAACTTTCATGTTTCGGCTGGGACAGCGAAACTTGGAAGTTCCACAAAGATCGGGTGCTGATTCGCGACTCGGGGTCCGACAACAGCGGATGGAAGAAGTACTACTTCTTCGTCCAACATAGCTCCGTCCCGTGGCCTCAGCGGGAGGTCGTGGCGGACCCTGCCCACTCTCCAAATGGTTCAGCTCTACCGCTGGGGAGACAACTTCATACCCCTCGACGCCAACAAGCTCCAGGAGAGGGACCTGATTACTATCGGAGTCCGACTCCTTGACTCTGTTTCCAAGGATTTGGTCATCTGGGTAATATTTCTAACTATCTTATTTTTTACCTTTGCAGCCAAGAAGGCTTCTCTGCTGACTCGTCTCATTATGAAGCAGGGCGAGACTGATGCCGTCCAGAGTGGCTCCAAGCGGAAGCGCAAGCTGGTGAAGAAAGGTGCTTCCTCTTCCACTCCTTTATCTGCTGCTCCTCCAACCGAAGAGCAGGTCGGGGCCAAGAAGGCCAGGAGGGAGGAGATAGATCGGGCCTTCGGGGCCACCACCGTCGAGGAAGGTAAACGCGTTCGTCGTGCAATTAAACGATATAAGAAATTAGTTCCCAAGGAGTTTATCCCCGCCGATCGGGAGTCGCGGGTTCGGGAAATTAAATGTATCCTTCAAGGGGAAGTCCCCCGCGTTCTCAAGGCGGGATATTACAACTTCCATGGGAAAGACCAGCATGTCGAACGTCAAATTCTCTGGTGTCCTGGCGGAATTATTCCTGATCATGTTCGTCCTGCCACCGCAGGTCCCTCGGAGACACCCGCTCCGACAGAGGCTATTACTCCAGCGGAGACTACGGCTCCGCAAGATCTGATGCTGGAGGACGTCCCGACGGAAGCTCAGTTCCGTCGGGTGACTGATTTGGAGGCCTCTCCTTCTGTCGAGGAGCCTGACGAGGGGGGCTTAATTCCCCGCGGAAGGTCGGGGCCAAGGAACATGAGGCCCGCCGTGCGAGACGTGTCCCAGAGTCCTCCTCCTGCTTTCCGTACTCCTACTCCCGAGCCTCCTCCGACTGAGGTAGCTCCTCCCACCGATAATGCCGAGGTTATCCCTCGTCTTCCGACTAGGCGGCGATCCCCTGGCGTCCGATCGAATCCCTCCACGGGTTTTCGATCCGACGGGATAATCTTGAGCCCGACTTGGCCCTGCATCTGCTGGCAGGGTCAATTCCTCCTGCTTTGAGACTGCCGCTTTGCTTGACGCGGGAGGACATCGAAGAGGAGTTCCGTGCCATGGCCGTCCGTCGGATGGAGGTAATACCTTACCTTTTCTTGTTTTCTTCTTTATCCCTGCTTTGGATCATCAAATTCTTATCTTTTTTCCCTTCGCCTTAGGAAACTGCGGACCAGCAGCGTTGTTTCGCCATCGCCTTAGCTCTGAAGAGTGCTTTGGAGGAGGCTGAAGCCAAGTCGAACCCTGATGCCTTAGCCAAGCTTCAGGTGGAACTCGACGAGGCAGTGGCGGCCAAGAACAAGATGGCTAAGGAGAAAGCTCTCCTAGCCTGCTCAAGAAAGTCCACGATCATGAGGCTGTCATGCGTCGGGAGCGGAAGATGGTCCAGGTGGAGCAGCAGCGGAATGAGGCGGAGAAGAAGCAGCTCATTCGTGAGAAGGACGTCTTCGCGGATCTTCTTGCGGAGGCCAAGGCAAAGTTTGAGGCGGAGAGGGCTGAGTTCTCTGCCAAGCTGGCTGAGGCAAAGGCTCAAGGCCTCGAGGAGGGCCGCCTGCAAGGCCGCGGGGAGTATCGGGACTCTGAAGAATTCAAGGTGGCTGCTGTAGAGTTCTGTAAGTCCGAGGTGGAGAACGTTCTGTTCAATGCCGTCGAAGAGCTCTACACAGCATACGAGGATTCCATCGACTTCAAGAAGTCCGAGACCCTCGCCCCTTTCGCGGAGAAATACTTCAACCTCCCCGCGGAGAGTGAAGAGGCCGCTGCCGTGGACCCGACTCCACCAGCTGCGGAGCCTTCCGCCCAGGCCCCTCCAAACTTTGTTCCTTCCGATGCTGCTGAGGATCCATCTTCCAACAAGGACCAAGTCTAATGTTACATCTTTTTAGTCCTTGTAATCTTTCTCCTTTGTCTTTTGTATCAGAACTCCTAGGCCTTCGAGCCTTTATCTAAGGAATTTCTTTCAATCTGTTTTGGTTTCGATGATCATTTGCACTTATTCAAAGCGGCTTTAAATTCGTTACTCAGAACGTTCCGATGCACCATTTGAGATGACTCCATACGTTCTTCCGACGCTTGACTCGGGACTCCACCATTTAAGGTTTCTCGTCCAATCAGGACTTTACCACTTAAGGTTTCTCGTCAAAAATCGGGACTTCACCACTTAAGGCTTCTCGTCCAAAATCGGGACTTCACCACTTAAGGCTTCTCGTCCAAAATCGGGACTTCACCACTTAAGGTTTCTCGTCCTCGCCTTTCAAGGCCATTTTTCACACCCTTTAGGGCCTTTGTCGCGCCAACTCTGACGGCTTCAATCGTACCCTTTAAGGGTTTTTATCGCGCCAACTCTGACGACTTTTGCGGACCTGTTAAGGCTTTTTCATACCCGTTAAGGCTTTTGGCCGCATCATATAGACGACTTACGCGGACCCGTCAGGGCCTTTTCGTACCCGTTAAGGCTTTTGACCGCGTCATATAGACGACTTATGCGGACCCATCAGGGCCTTTTCGTACCCGTTAAGGCTTTTGGCCGCATCATATAGACGACTTACGCAGACCCATTAGGGTCTTTTCGTACCTAGGCTTTTGGTTGCATCATATAGACGACTTACATGTACCCCGTAGGGCTTTTGTCCGTACCTGTTAAGGCTTTTGGCCGCATCATATAGACGACTTACGAATACCTCGGAAGGCTTTTATCGTACCTCGGAAGGCTTTTGTCGCGTCCTTCAGGACGTCTTACTAACAGTTAGAATAAATCTAAAAGCAATTTGATCGGAAGCAACTTCTTTTATTAATAACTCAAAGCTTTGCTTACATCGGATTGATAGACAACTTGAGCCATTCGCAGCGACTTAATATCAAACATGATACTTCTTCAAGTGTTCGCCACTGAAGGAATGCTTCAACGTCTTGCCATCAAGGTCCTCTAGCTTGTATGCATTGGGTGCTGGCATCCCTACGATCTTGTAAGGTCCTTCCCATTTTGGTGATAGCTTGTTGATCCGATCTTGATGAACGAACTCGTTCCTCCGCCAGACAAGTTCTCCCATGAAGAATTGTCGGGACTTAACACGCCGATTATAATATCGGGCTGTTGCCAGACGCATCGGGGCCTGGACTTCATCAGCTTTCCACCTTTTTTCCTCGAGCAAGTCTAAGTCTAGACGTCTCATTTCCTCGTTTGTCAGGGGTTCGCAATATTTTGCGCGATGGGATGCCACCGCTATCTCTACGGGAGCAACTGCCTCCGAGCCATAGACCAGGCCAAACGGAGTTTCTCCTGTTGATTGCTTGAGTGTTGTTCTCACAGCCCACAGCACGTTCTCGAGCTCATCCAACCAATGACCATGCAAGGCGTAGACTCTCTTCTTCAAGCCATCCATCACGATCTTGTTGGCTGATTCTACCTGGCCATTGGTTTGAGCGTGGCAGACTGAAGCGGTCCGATGTTCGATGTTCAATTCCTCCAGGTACTCCTTCAACTGAGCCCCATTGAACGGAGGGCTGTTATCATTGATCAACACTCGAGGAACCCCATACCGGGATATGATCTGAGTTTGAAGGAATTTGAGGATCTGCTGTCCCGTCGTCTTGGCCAATGCCTTAGCCTCTATCCACTTTGAGAAGTAATCGATGGCCACGAGCAAATACTTGCACTGACCTTTCGCTTGAGGAAGAGGTCCCACCAAGTCAATCCCCCATTGCGCGAAGGGCCATGCACTCCTGATGGGCATTAAGTCCGCGGCGGGAGCCACGATATTTGGAGCGTACCTCTGGCATGCATCACAGGATCGGACCATTGCTGTCGCCTCCTTGTTCATCGGGGAGTGCCCCCGTAGTCAGGTATGTGACCATCGGGGTCATCCAAGTGGGCTTCTCCTCTTCCTCCGATCCTGTCTCAATAGCGCAGATCTCCGCCGGATCAATGTTTGAGATAATCACCTTCTCTAGGAAATGTATCTTCCGATTCTCCTCGGGGGCCACTCCCAGAGCGAATTTGCTTAAGGCATCTGCTTCCGCGTTTTCTTCCCTCGGGATCGCCTCGATATCGAAGCTTTTGAAGCTTCCCTTCAAAGTCTGCACTTCGTGCAAATACTTCTTCATTGTCGGGCTCCTGGCTTCATAATTCCCCTGGACTTGATTTACAACCAAGCTGGCATCACACTTCACCTTTAGATGATCGACTCCCGTACCCTTGGCGATCTTGAGGCCCGTAATGAGAGCCTCGTACTCCGCTTCATTGTTGGTGGCTTTGAACGTCAACGCCAAGGCATATCGTAGGGGCTCGCCTCCACCGGGCGGCATCAATACGAATCCTGCCCCCGAGCCTTCTACACTTGATGAACCATCAGTGTACATCTCCCAAGTGTTCTCCTCATTTGGCTGTTCTGGCTGTTGTTCTGTTGTCGGGACTTCCATGGTTGCCCCCTCTGCGGGACCCGTTACTTTCAGATCGGGTGCCGTAGACTCGGCTATAAAATCTGCCAATGCCTGGCCCTTAATAGCAGTTCTCGGAGCGAAATGTATACGAAACTCCGTAAGCTCGATGGCCCATTTCACCAATCTCCCCGACGCCTCCGGTCGGTTCAAAAAGTGCTTCAGGGGCTCATTAGTCAATACCGTGACTTCATGGGCATGGAAGTAAGGTCGTAGCTTTCGAGCGGCAATAACCAACGCAAAGAGATACTTCTCAATAGCGGGATAATTTATTTTAGACTTGGCAAACGCCTTGCTTACATAATAGATAGGCACTTGGTTGCCCTTGACAATTTTTATCAAAACAGAACTAACAGCCACATCAGAAACAGCCAAATAGAGATAAAGCGGCTTGCCTGGAACTGGTTTCGCCAACGGCGGAAGGGTACGGAGGTGCTGCTTGAGTGCCTGGAACGCCTCCTCGCACTTGTCGGACCATTCGAACTTCTTGTGGGCCCTTAGCACATCAAAAAATGGCATGGCTCGGTCACTCGCCTTGGATAAGAATCGATTCATCGCGGCCAACCGGCCATTCAGCACCTGAACCTCCCGATGAGTCTTCGGGGACTGCATCTCCTCAATTGCTCGCAGCTTCTCAGGGTTCACCTCGATTCCTCTCTGGCTCACCATGAACCCTAGGAACTTCCCCGAGTTCACCCCGAAAGCACATTTGTCGGGGTTCAGCCGAACCTGATGGAACTTCATCCGCTCAAACGCCGCCGCCAAGTTCTGGACATGGTCTCCTGCCTGTCGGGACTTCACCAGCATGTCATCCACATACGCCTCCATGGTTTTCCCCAGCATGTCTCCGAACAACTTGTTCACCATCCGCTGGTAAGTTGCTCCGGCATTGATCAATCCGAAGGGCATCACGTCGTAGTGGTAGACGTCACTGTCGGCATAGAAAGCCGTATGGGGGGCATCCTCCTTCGCCATCTTGATCTGGTTGTACCCGGAATACGCATCCATGAAGCTCAACAGCTCATGTCCCAATGTGGCATCCACCAATTGGTCAATCCTCGGAAGCGGGTAGCAGTCCTTCGGGCAGGCCTTATTCAAGTCGCGGAAATCGACACACATCCGCCACTTCCCGTTACTCTTTCGCACCAGAACTGGGTTAGCAACCCAAGTCTGGAATCGGAGCTCTTTGATGAATCCAGCGTCAAGCAGTCTGCCTACCTCTTGCTGGATCGCGGTCCTCTTATCCGCGCCCATTGGACGCCGCCTCTGCGCGATAGGCTTGATCGCGGGATCTATCTTCAGCTCGTGCACTATCACGTCGGGGCTGATTCCAGGCATGTCACTCGGGGACCAGGCAAACAGCTCCTTAAACTCCTTCAAGAGCTCGATCAACTCTCGGGCTCTTTCCTCCGACAAAGCAGACCCGATCTTCACCTTCCTCTGAGGCCCATTAATCTCAACCTCCTTCAGATCCTCCATGGGGGCGGGACGCCCATACTCCTCTCGAGGATCGGCATCAGTTTGAAGGACAGTCATGGCCTCCCTCCTTCTCCTTCGGGTGGCGTTAACGTAGCATTTTCGCGATACCACTTGGTCGCCCTTGACCTCTCCGACTCCATTGTCAGTCGGGAACTTCATTTTCTGGTGGACCGTCGAGGCGACTGCCATGAGTGGGTTGATAGTGGTCCTCCCGATAATAGCGTTGTATGCCCCCGCAGACTCCACTACGACGAAATCTACGTTTCGCTTCTCCATCTTCCAGCCACTACCAAACTCCACCGGTAAAGTAATCATTCCCAGCGGGTAAGAGGTGGAACCAGAGAATCCCACCATCGGGAAGTCCAGAGCGTCCATGAAAAGAATATCGGAGGAACTCCCTCCGTCTATCAGGATCCGCTTCATCTCAAATCCGTCCACGTCCAGGGTCACGACCAAGGCGTCGTCGTGAGGGCTCTCCACGCCTACTAGATCCTCCGCCGAGAAAGAAATCACCATTTACTCCTTCAGGGTCCACGACCGGGACCTTTTGCCTAGCACCACCGCGGCAGATATGCGGGACGCGTAGTTCTACCGAGAGGCAGAGGTATCACCTCCCGCCGCCATTCCTCCGTGGATGACGTTGATAGTCCTGCGTCTCTCCTTACAGGCACCTGAACCTGAGGCTTCTGGCTCAACCTTCTTCTTCTTCGGGGATCGGTCACGGGACTTGGAACGGGATCGTGACCGACTTTTGGAACGGGATCGGCACCGTCCCCTTCCGACGAACTCTTTCAGCTTCCCCTTTTGGATCAGCTTCTCAATTTCCTTCTTCAACTCCCGACAGTTTTCGTTGTCGTGACCATTGGCTCGATGGTAGCGACAGTAACGATCAGGGCGGCCTCCTAGGAATTCGCCTTCTTTCCTCGGAGGGTATCGGGCGAGAACCTGTCGGTCCATCACAGCTAACACAGAGGTCATCGAGCTATTGATGGGAACGGCCCGACCTTCTCGATTTTCCTTCCTCGGAGGACGCTTGTCTTCTCTTTTCTCGGGGTGACCACGGTTCCTACTTCCTTCCGACTTGTCACTCCCTTTGCGATCATCCGACAGCTTGGACGATGGCTTTCCTCTCCCCGACTTCGGGGGGGTCGAGCTCTCCGGCAGCAATCTTCGACTCCTGGACGTCGATTTGCTGTTTCACCCTCGCTTGCTGGGCCTCCATACTCTACACAGCCTTCGCGGCTACACTGTGCATCAGGTCGGAGCCGTACGGAGCGCTCAAGTTCCGCAGGAAACTACGGATGGTCTCTCCCTCCGAGATTTCTTCATCAATCTCCGCAGCACTAGCAGTGAAACGTTGGTAGTAGTATGCCAACGATTCATCGGGTCTCTGCACCACCTGGGTCAGGGACCTCACGCTCTTCAAAAGACGCCTTCGACCTTGGTACTGCTTGATGAAGCGGTCGTGCATATCGGCCCAGCAGGTGATACTTCCTGGCGGGAGGCTGAAGAACCAAGTCATGGCCCTTTCTCCCAGGGTTATCGGGAACAATGAGCATATGAGGTCATCGTTTGAAGTCCTACCCATACAGGCCTGGACATGCCTCTGAACATGGCGAACTGGGTCTCCCTCACCATCGTACACCTTGATAGTCGCAATACCTAGCCCGGGCGGGGCTACGGTATCTACCAGCCGCGGAACGAAAGGATGGCTAGACCGATCCCTTAGCTCCGATCTCATCTGCTTCTGATCCCCCATGCAGATGCTAACGATCTTCACCACCTGATCGGGGGTGATGGGGCCATTCAGGGGAATGGTCCTATTTTGCACTGGTCCCGGGCCGTCGACCACGAACTTCTCCAGGTGTGCTGGTTCTTTACCCTTGCTCCTGGGCGGAACCTCCTGTTCCTCTGGGACCACCCTTGGCGGGGATGGTGGTAGTTCTTCTCGCGGAGGCAACTCCTCCGCCCTCCTGGCGGCCTCTCTCTTGTCCAGCAAGGCCTCCATGGCAGCCAAGAACATGGGCATAGCATCTGCTACTGCCTTGGCCAACTTCGAGTTCGAAGACGACCCTTCTTCCCTTCGCGAGACTCTTTCTCCTCCATGGCCCACCGGGTTCAGGGGAGCCTCATCTTCCTCCCTACGCGGGACATCCTGCATGTTCCTCTCTGTGTCTCGGACTGAGACCTCATAGCCATCACCCTGCCCCCCTGTTTGGGAAAGAGCGGGGTCCTCACCTTGTTCAGCAACACGTTCCGGTAACTGGGAATTCATAGTTCCTGCGGTACGGGAACTGCCAGCCTGAACTTGCTTCTTCTTGCCACCACCGGCCATTGATCTGGTAGAAACTATCTTGACTTTTTGTAAGTTCCCACAGACGGCGCCAATGTTGGATCACGGGCGAAGCTCCGTTACGTCCTTGACAGAATGCTCTGGACCCCTGGGCTCCGCGTAATCCTGCAAAAGGGGATGACCTGGGTGGTGACCCAGAATCCCTCTCCGATGCTTAAATGAGTATACGATCAATGGGGTGGCAGCCAGATTCTAAGTGCGTATTAGAGAGTATCGTTTTCTGGGGTAACTTCCTCCTTTATATAGGAGGAGGAGTTGCCCGGTTACCTGTGACCATGCTTGGCCGTTGTGCCCATTGTTAGGTTATGAGATCTAGGTCAACGGGGGGTCGGCTTTGATCTCACTCCTTACGGGGGATGTGTGTGATCCGGTGTTCCTGAGTTGCTCTACCTTAGCCTATCTTCTTCTTTCCTTCCTTCCTTCCTTTGCTTCTTCTCTCCTTCTACCCTGCAGAAGGGGCAATACCAGACACGGAGGGGGGGGTGGTGCCTGGTGAACCCTCTCCGATGCCTAAGTCAGTACTTTTCTTAGAGAGATAAAGCTAGAGAGATGTCAGAGCTAAAATGTCCAAATGGCTAAGATCCCTAAATGAGTTGTGAAGATGGGGTATTTATAGGCAACGGTGTCATTAAGGTGGCTTAATGACATCGTTAGCCTTTAAACACAATTAATTAACCTTTAAGCACATAATTAAGACCTTAGGATTCGGAGGAGGTAGGCGGAGTGGACCGAGCATGGGAGTCCGAAAGTGGTGTCGGGGCCCTTGGGGGGGGGAGAAATCCGACCCCCAAGGGTAGGGGTTGGGTGAGGACACCCAACCCCCCCTAGGGAGGGTGGGGTTGGCCAACCCCATCCCTCCTAGGAGGGATCGGGTTGGCCGACCCGATCTCTCCTAGGAGAGATCGGGTTGGTCCACCCGATCTCCCCTAGGGGAGATCGGGTCGGCTGACCCGATCTCCCCTAGGGGAGGTCGGGTGTGGCCACCCAACCTCACCTAGGTGAGTTCGCCCCGGCCGGACGGGCACTTCGGCCCCGTCCGAGCCGTCGATGTTCTCGCGAAGTGTCCGGGTTGAAGTTTCGATTTACAATCATAAATGTGACGATAAAAATACAACGGATCGGAAGTCAACGGGTTCAAATTGGGCGTATATCCATCACATGCCCCCGAGTCAACCAATGGCCTAACCCTTGATTGACTCTATTTTAGGATGGTATGACACGCGCAATTTGAAACCGGGGTTTTACCTTCTTTGTCTGAATGTTTGCTTACCCATGGATGTTTGCCTCTGACTCTGCCC
Source organism: Clarkia xantiana subsp. parviflora (assembly GCA_036873135.1). NCBI lineage: Eukaryota > Viridiplantae > Streptophyta > Magnoliopsida > Myrtales > Onagraceae > Clarkia > Clarkia xantiana. Next base: position 1,055,748 of record JAPTYO010000015.1, read on the forward strand.
CCTGTCTAATGAGATAGAGGAATTGTAAACGTCAGATTAGCACGGACGTGTGCCTAGGCAGGGGTGTGATGCAAATGCAACTAAATGACTCATGCTTCAAATTCGTGCCGGGATTTTATCTAAGTGAGGAAAAATTAATTTTAGCCAAAAATTTTCCTAAGTATGGAATACTAGAAAATAAACCTTAGGGGATGTTAACTAGGGTGAGCGTGGATTTAACCGTGGTTAATAGGAACTAGTTTTTGAATCTTGTCCCTTGAAATTTTCCTCTCTAAAATTCAACGGTGTTGATTTGGCGATTTTGGAAAAACCCTAAACCTTTGTGTTATAAAAGGGGAAGTGATTACCTCATTCTCGTTGTCCTTTTCTCTTCTTTTCGACGGTGGGATTTCTGGTTGGGCTTACTTCTCGGGGCACGCGTCGCATTGAGGTATGCGTTTTTCTTCTTGTGTAAGCATTGTTCTTGTGGAATTCGATCCTGTTTTTCTTTCAGTTGTTTCCTTACTTGTCTCGTTTCGGTTTACGTGTCTTCATGATAATATAGTTCTGCTTGATTTGTCTTTCCTCCGTCTTCTTGCTTTCATACTTCCGTTTACTGGCGTGTGGGGTTTTCTACATCGGGATTATGGCTATCTCTGTCTGCCCCCTTGCCTCTGTCTGTTGGGCTGAGGGGTCTCTCCATGCTGGGGGTTATGACTATCTCCCCCTGCCCTCCTACCTCTGCCTCTTGACTGATGAGGTTTCCCTATGCTGGGGGTTATGACTATCTCTGTTTGCCCCCTGCCCCTTGCCTTTGCCTATTGGCTGGTGGGGTTTTTCTTGCCGTCTTTCTATTCTTGTCTTTTGGCTTTGTATCCATCATTTTAGGGAAATGAGTTCGTATCTCTTGTCCATTGTTTGCTTTCTGTTTTTCTTGGATTAAGCCTGTGTTTTTTCCGGTCAGCAGAACTTTCTGGTGATTGATGAGGAGTAAGAGGCCAGTACGTGTGGGAGTGGTTACTTCCGGGACCGGATCTTCGATTGCAAAAAGATCGGTTTTCTATGGTGCGGGGAGGTGTTCTCTAACTGGAGGTAAGGGTGGTGACGTTAGGGTGCCATCTTCTTTCTATATTGATGCCCCCCAATCGAAGGTCCGGGAGCCGTCTTTTCCTTCCTCTCTGTTTGGTGAGTTCTTGAGCAACTGAGTTTCCTTAGTGTATATTGGTATTTACTCTGTGCTTTGTTATAGGTAGACTTCGTCTTCCGCGTCTGAGTCGGAAGGAGCTGTCTCGTCCACCTGTTGATGGAATTGTTGGGTCTGAGTGGGCGCCTTATTATGGGCGTGGGGCTCGTTTTGACAATCAATCTTCTTTGCAAACTCCTGAGGTTGGAGTTCGTGTTCTGCAGTCTGCTGTTCCTCCTGCTGATCGTGTGTCCCTCTCCAAAGGGTCGGATGCAACTTATGAGTTGGCTCGTGATGTGTTGGCTCGTTATTCTCCTGTAATGTTATTAACCGTTTTATCCTTTGGCATATTTCTTCTCCATGCGTTATCCGTCTCATCTTTTATTTTTGTTGCAGGGTATGGCCGACCTTGTTAATTTATCCACCCTTGCTATTGATCTTGCTGAGGAGAGGAAGGTGTGCGAGGACATTTGTGTCTCCCTTAACTCCAGTCTTATTAGCTATTTGGAGCATAGTCGCATTACTGATTTGCGGTGCCGAGACTTGGAGGGTCGCATTGCTCTTCTCAATGAAGAGGTTGAGGTGTTGAAATAAAGGTCTTATCGTGATGAGACACTTCGGGCTGCTGAGTTAGTCTCTCTGGAGGAAATGTTTCGTATGGAGGCGAAGGAGTGTGCCATTGCTGAGTATAAGGCCTCTTCCGCTTATCAGGCTGCTATGGACGTTCGCTGCTCTGTGGCGAAACGTATTTCCTTTAAGGAGATTCTTGAGCGTATTCACAGGATTGCTCCTGACTTTCCTTTCTCTCGACTTGGTGATTTGTCAGACTTTGCTATTAAGCATATTGCGAAGATAAGGGAATAGTACCCCTATTTATTGTGGTAGTCTCGTGTGTTTGTGAGTTGTGGTTGTCTTTAGAGTTTAAAACTCCACCTTTCTTAGTGTTGCCATCTTTGTCTGATACACTTGTTTATACTCGTTGTATATATGGCCGTGTGCTTATATCTCTTCTCATGATGTCTCCCTATGCCTTGTGTATGGCTCTTTGGGTATGGACCCTTCCCTTGGTGTGTTTCCTTTACTTATCCTTCTTTCGTGCTTTCCTTCATGTCGTACCTGCCATTTCATAAAGAAAAAACATTACTTGTTCTTCACATTACTTTACTTAGAAATTTCTTTCTCATGGTATCCCTCTGAGCATGGTATCCTTCTAAGTATGGTATCCTTCTAAGAATGGTGTGATGATCTCTTCTGATACCCCTTACACGGTATACGTTGTACTGTTAGACCAAAGATACGCTCTTGGTGGGCGTCGAAATCTGTTCACGAGACAGGCTCTCGGACGGCACTTAACGTTTCACAGGATAGGCTCCTGGAGGGCACAGGTTAGTCCACCGATACGTTCTTGACGGGTGTCAAAATCTGTTCACGAGACAGGCTCTCGGACGGCACTTAACGTTTCACAGGATAGGCTCCCGGAGGGCTCAGGTTAGACCAAAGATACGCTCCTGGTGGGCGTCGAACTGGTAGTTTGAAATCTACCTCAAGATACGCTCTTGGGGGCGTCGAATCTGGTAGGTTGCAAATCTACCTCAAGATACGCTCCTGGGGGCGTCGAATTCGTAGTTTTTGGAAACCACTCTCAAGATACGCTCTTGGTGCGTCGAAGTTGTAGTGTAATAACTACTCTCAAGATACGCTCTTGGGGGCGTCGAAGGTTGTAGTATGAACACTACTCTCAAGATACGCTCTTGGGGGCGTCGAAGTTCGTAGTTTTTGGAAACCACTCTCAAGATACGCTCTTGGGGGCGTCGAATGTCGTAGTATGAAAACTACTCTCAAGATACGCTCTTGGGGGCGTCGAATGTCGTAGTATGAAAACTACTCTCAAGATACGCTCTTGGGGGCGTCGAACCTGTCATTGACTTGAAGTCATATCTGTGTAAGGATAACTTCGTGATTATACCACTGCATTCACTGGAAAATACTCTTGAGTAACTACTACTCCCTTAGGAGCATTCATGTTTTTGTACACTTGGGATGCCTTGGTGCACCAAGACATCCTTTGTAGGAATAAAAGATAGTTGTAGAGTTGGAGTAACTTCGTGAGTTCTCCTTCTCAAAAGTTGTTTTTTGAAAAGCTTGTGAAGCTGAAGCGCGCAAAATGTGAAATATGAAACTAAGGATATGGTCTTTTGCTTGTGCTTTCATCTTATACGTAGTACTTCTTTAGGTGCTCTCCACTGAAGGTGTTTGTGGAGATATACCCCTCCGCATCTTCGAGGCGGTACGCGTTTACGTAGGGAACTGACGCTATCTTGTATGGTCCTTCCCACTTTGGAGATAATTTTCTGACTTGGTCTAAGTGTGAGAACTCATTCCTTCTTAGTACTAGTTCTCCTACGTGGAATTGTCTCTCCTTGACTTGGCGGTTGTAGTATCTTGCTGAGACAAGGCGCATTCGTGTCTGTGCTTCTTCTGAATTCCACCTTTTATCCTCCACCATGTCTAAATCTAAAAGTCTTGCCTTGTTGTTCTCATGCTCCTCGAAGTACTTGGTCCTCAGTGATTGTACCGCTATTTCTGCTGGTGCCACCGCCTCAGTTCCGTACACTAGGCCAAATGGCGTTTCTCCTGTGGATATCTTTGGTGTTGTCCGCACTGCCCATAGAACATTTTCCAGCTCATCTACCCAACTTCCCTTGGTGGCGTGGAGTCGTTTCTTTAGGCCATCTAACACTATCTTGTTTGCCGATTCTACCTGTCCGTTTGTCTGAGGGTGCTTTACTGATGCGAAACGGTGATCTATATTCAGTCTTTCGCAATACCACTGCAATTTCTTGCTCTTGAATTGTGGGCCATTGTCACTTATTATTGCTCTTGGCACCCCGTACCTCGAGACAATGTGAGATTGGATGAAATTGACGACTTGGTCGTCTGTTGTCTTCCCCATTGCCTTTGCTTCAATCCACTTGGAGAAGTAGTCTATTGCAACAATTATGCAAGTCTTCTGACCTTTTGTTTTTGGTAGGGGGCCTATCAAATCAATCCCCCATTGTGCGAAAGGCCAGGCTCCTGAGATGGAGCTTAGCTTTGCTGGTGGGGCTGTTATATTTCTGGAGTACCTTTGGCAGTGATCACATTTTTGTACCAAGTCTGCTACTTCTTTGCTCAATGATGGCCAATAGTATCCTAGGTTGTAGACCTTTCGGCTTATTGACCGTGCTCCTTCATGGCACCCCGCATCTCCCTCATGGAGTTCTGCCAGCACTCTCTCTGTTTCTGGGTATGCTATGCATTTGAGGAAAGGTGTGGAGTATCCTTTCTTGTAGAGTTCATTGTCCATCACTGCGTAATTCCTAGCCATTCTTTCAATCTTGACTGCTTCCACCTTATCTTTTGGGAGCTTTCCTTCCATGATGTATTGTCTCATTGGTGTCATCCAGACTTCTGCTTCATCTATTGCTAGAACCTCCATTTGTTCTATCACTGATTGTGTTCTTTGCTCTATGAAATGAACCTCTTTGCCTGCTTCTGCCCCTAAGGCCAGTTTACTTAAGGCGTCTGCCTCTTGGTTTTGTTCTCTTGGGACTGACTCAATGTCAAAGCTTTGGAAGCTCTTTATCAGGTCCTTGGCTTGCTGCAAGTATCTCTGCATGTTTTCGGACTTTGCAGTGTAAATTCCTTTCACTTGATTGACGACTAGTTGAGAATCACACTTGACCCTTAAATGTTTTGCCCCTACTCCTTTGGCTATTCTCAGGCCAGTTATTAGTGCCTCGTACTCAGCCTCATTGTTTGTTGCCTTAAAGGTAAGTGCCATGGCGTAGCGCATAGGTGTATCGCTGTTTGGTGGGTATAGTAAGAGGCCTGCACCTGAACCTCCTCCGTTGGATGACCCATCGGTATGCATCTTCCATAATTCTTCTGGTTGTGTCTCCTGACTACTACTTGCCTCGCATGTAGTTTTGACTTCTCCCAAGTCTTCGTTTGGATTAATTCCAGTGAATTCAGCGATAAAATCTGCTAGAGCCTGACCCTTTATGGCTGTTCTTGGGGCAAAGTGAATGCGAAACTCACTTAGCTCAATTGCCCATTTTGTTAGTCTTCCCGATGTGTCTGGTCTTTGGAGGAGGTGTTTCAATGGCTGGTCTGTGAGGACTGTTACTTCATGCCCATGAAAATACGGTCTCAACTTTCTTGCTGATATGATCAGTGCATAGAGGTACTTTTCTATTGGCAAGTAGTTGATCTCATACTTTGCCAATGTTTTGCTTACGAAGTATACTGGCAATTGTGCAGCGTTTTCCTCTTTGATTAGCACTGAGCTAACTGCCACGTTGCTCACGGAGATGTAGAGGTAGAGGGGCTCCCCTGGTGTAGGCTTTGCTAGGGGTGGTAGTGTCTTTAGATGTTGTTTGAGTTGCTGGAAGGCTTCCTCACATCTCGGTGTCCATTCAAATTTCTTGTTTGCCCTTAGTACCTCAAAGAAGGGTAATGCCTTGTCTCCTATTTTGGATAGGAATCTGTTAAGGGCTGCCAACCTCCCGTTCAGTCGTTGAACCTCTTTGTGCTTCGTAGGTGATTGCATTTCTTCAATTGCTTGAAGTTTTTCGGGGTTTACCTCTATGCCTCGCTGGCTTACCATGAAGCCTAAGAACTTTCCTGATTGCACCCCAAATGCGCATTTTTTCGGGTTTAGACGGGCTTGATATTGCCTCATCCTTTCAAACGTTGAGCGAAGGTTTTCCACATGGTCCTTCTTCTCTTTAGATTTGACTATCATGTCGTCCACATACGCCTCCATTGTCTTCCCTATCATGTCCCCAAAGATTTTGTTGACCATTCTTTGGTATGTTGCTCCAGCATTTATGAGTCCGAAAGGCATCACTGTGTAATGGTATATCTCGCTATTAGCGTAGAATGCTGTGTGGGGGGCGTCCTCAGGGGCCATTTTTATCTGGTTATATCCTGAGTATGCATCCATGAAGCTCATTAGTTGGTGACCTGATGTTGCATCCACTAACTGATCTATTCTTGGTAGCGGATATGAGTCCTTTGGGCATGCCTTGTTTAGGTCCCGATAGTCAATACACATTCTCCAACTTCCTCCCGGCTTCTTTACCAGTACTGGGTTTGCCACCCATGTCTGGAATCTGATTTCCTTGATGAACTTTGCCTTTAGTAGCTTTTCTACTTCTTCTTGGATAGCTATCCTTTTGCTTCCTCCCATTGGTCTCACTTTCTGTGTTGTTGGTCGCGTTGCCGCGTCTATATTGAGCTTGTGTGAGATTACCTCTTCTGATATCCCTGGCATATCGTTCGGTGACCAGGCGAACAAATCCTTGTATTCCCTTAGTAAAGCTACTAAGTGGTTCTCCTCTTCCTGAGATAAGGCAGTCCCAATTTTAGCCTTCCTATCGGGTTCTTCTATGAGTATCTCTTTTAGTTCCTCCATGGGGGCTGGTCTTCCATGATCTTCTCTTGGGTCCTCATCTACTAGTAGGACCTCTGTTGTTTTCTTCCTCTTGCCTAGTGCAATCCTTGCACATTTCCTTGCTACCTTCTGGTTGCCTTTTACTTCCCCTATCCCTTGGTCTGTGGGGAATTTCATTTTCTGATATAGCGTTGATGGTACCATACCCCACTTGTTGATTGTAGTGGTACCCAAGACCCCATTGTACTCCTCCATTTCTTCTGTGATGAAGAATGGGACATCAATCTTTAGCTGCCTCTGGCCTGTACCCAGTGTCACAGGTAGTGTGACTGCCCCCAGTGGGTATGTTGGCTCTCCTGAAAATCCTACCAAGGGGGAGTGAACTTGTTTTATGCTACTTGGCCTTACTCCTAGTATGTTGAGGACTTTCTTGCTAATGATGTTGGGTGAACTTCCACTGTCTATTAGGATTCTCCCAATGTCCATATCAGTGATCTTCATTGTTATGACCAGGGCATCCTTGTTGTCTGGTAACACATGCTCCATGTCTCTTCTTGAAAATTCTATTATGTCTTCTCTCTTTCCTTTTGGTTGTTCTTCTTTTGGCTTAGGAGTCCCTAACTCTGCCATATATGCTTCTCTGGCATTCGCTGACTCTCCTCCAGCTCCATAACCTCCATGGATGACATATACGCTTGCCATCTTGCTAGTGATAGTTAGGCTTTCTGTCCGAAGCCCGCAGACGGCGCCAAGTGTTAGGTTATGAGAGCTTGCCATCTTGCTAGTGATAGTTAGGCTTTCTGTCCGAAGCCCGCAGACGGCGCCAAGTGTTAGGTTATGAGATCTAGGTCAACGGGGGTCGGCTTTGATCTCACTCCTTACGGGGGATGTGTGTGATCCGGTGTTCCTGAGTTGCTCTACCTTAGCCTATCTTCTTCTTTCCTTCCTTCCTTCCTTTGCTTCTTCTCTCCTTCTACCCTGCAGAAGGGGCAATACCAGACACGGAGGGGGGGGGGGGGGGGTGGTGCCTGGTGAACCCTCTCCGATGCCTAAGTCAGTACTTTTCTTAGAGAGATAAAGCTAGAGAGATGTCAGAGCTAAAATGTCCAAATGGCTAAGATCCCTAAATGAGTTGTGAAGATGGGGTATTTATAGGCAACGGTGTCATTAAGGTGGCTTAATGACATCGTTAGCCTTTAAAAACAATTAATTAACCTTTAAGCACATAATTAAGACCTTAGGATTCGGAGGAGGTAGGCGGAGTGGACCGAGCATGGGAGTCCGAAAGTGGTGTCGGGGCCCTTGGGGGGGGGGAGAAATCCGACCCCCAAGGGTAGGGGTTGGGTGAGGACACCCAACCCCCCCTAGGGAGGGTGGGGTTGGCCAACCCCATCCCTCCTAGGAGGGATCGGGTTGGCCGACCCGATCTCTCCTAGGAGAGATCGGGTTGGTCCACCCGATCTCCCCTAGGGGAGGTCGGGTGTGGCCACCCAACCTCACCTAGGTGAGTTCGCCCCGGCCGGACGGGCACTTCGGCCCCGTCCGAGCCGTCGATGTTCTCGCGAAGTGTCCGGGTTGAAGTTTCGATTTACAATCATAAATGTGACGATAAAAATACAACGGTTCGGAAGTCAACGGGTTCAAATTGGGCGTATATCCATCACCCATGATTCCGTGTATCTTGCCACGATTCCGTATATCTCGGTTAGGATTCCATATATCTCGCCCCACGCTCTGCGTATCTTACCCGTACTCCGCGTATCTCGGGCACGCCCTGCGTATCTCGGGGGATTTATCTTTATCTCTAACCGTCTCCCACTACTCTATCTAGTAGGCGGGTTTCTCGGTCTTTATCCTCTGATCACAAGTCCCGACTCCTGTCGGAGACTCCAGAGTTGTCTCATTCTAGATCACCACCCAGGACCTTTAGTCTCTACGGGACAGGTCCAGCCTCTGCGGGGCTTTATTGTCGGGGCCTTTACTAAGGCATATCGGGGCCTACTCAGTGGCTTCTTGTCGGGAGCATTTAGCTCATGTGTCGGGGCCGCTATCGTCGGGACCCTTAATACTGGGCCTCTGGGCCCTCCAGGCCTTTCACGAGGCCCACTAGACCTATTCGCCGTCCACTGGCTGTTAACGAGGCTAACGATTACATTGGAACCCATCATAGGGAAAACGCAAACCCTCTCGAATCTAAGATGTGTACATAGCTGGCAGCTCGGCTGGAGGGACAGTAGGCATACCCGCAGTAGCACCAGAGATGACGTGAAGAGGAAAAGCTGCCTCTATCAATGGAAAAAGTCCAGAACGCTCCACGTAGTGCCGCTAATCTTTACGATCCAACACATTACCAGCAATGGTCTGGAGCAAATCTCCTGACTCCGAGATGGCCTCCGATTCGGAAGAAGAATATATGTCATCCTCAGACTTCGGCTCAGATGACTCTGCAGATTCCGACTCATAGTCAGGGTCTGAATCAGACAATACGTAACTAAAGGAGTGGGAATGTAAAACTTACTCATCCTAACGAATCCAGCAAGTCGAGAAGGTAGTACTAGTGATGGGCGCGCCAGTACTCCGGACTATCACTCCTGCAATGATTCAACAACAACCTACTCAACACATGCGCGAATATGCAACGAACATCCCCTGTTCGGGGGCAATGCTATACTTACAAACCTATAAGTGCTTAACTACTACATAGCGAACATCCTTTATACGGGGGCAACTCTATGTTAGTAAGAGCCTCGTCCCAACACTTATATTGTCTACATGTGCTTATGCACTACTACGTATGCCTATGCGCACTCATATAACCGCGTGTACCTACGTGTTCTCTCGCGCGACTACATTCGCCTATACGCAACTACATGTGCTCACATGCACCTACACCTGCCAACGCGTGCCTACATGTGCTTACACGCACCTAGCCCCGCATACGCGGTCTAATAGGAATATCAAAGGTAACAAGTGCAAACACATTTATAGCGCTAACACCTATATGCATATGTTGTTTAACATGTGTAGGATATATGTATATACATACATACACACCATGAGGGATATAAAACTCAACTATGACTACAAACATCATCATGCTACCACGATGTATACATATATGTCATGACAACACCTCGATCAATCAAGGATGACAATCAACATTGGAAGTAACATCCCTACTCTATGCATACTAGTGTTAAAACACTTAGCCATTTTCATGCTCTTTTTACGATGCTAACCTATGCTAGGCATTTTATCAAACACTTGGTGGGCATGAATAACCAAGTTCTAATCAAGACAAGGATTGGTAAAATTGATGTGAGTAAGGACATCACCATACCTGGAAATGGTTCCAATAAACCTCAAAAATCCGAACCACCACGGAAATCCCCGTCGAAGTCACCGCCACGACCACTGGAGATCAAACGCCGCCGTCCGCCGCCGTGATAGCCGCCGTGATGTCGCTCGGTGCCATCGCCGGTGCTGTCGCCGCCGGTGTCGTCGGTGAGTGATGGCCGGTGTTGTCGGTGAGTGATGGCCGGCCGGTGGTGTATGTGTGTGTGGGTAAGTGTCTTGGATTCTAAGCTACTTACTCTTAAAATAAAATGGAGGAGACCACTCTAATATGTGGATAGGTTTACATACACACTCCCTTATATATACATGTTTGTAATATTCTATCATCCTCATATTTTTTTCTATCTCTTTTGGGAGAATTCCTTAGTATATACACATGCTTGCATACCCGTGCTTACATATGCATGTCTACATATACTCACACACGTTTGCGTATCCATGTCACGTGTTTATTTTTATATAATACCGGCATGTAAATATTTTTACCCATGTCATCGCATATATATGTGACCATATTTACATGATCAATTTCATGACATTACACGTCGCGCGTCCGTTCACATACGCGCATATACCATGTTCGCACACATGTTAGTATATATATCCATGTTTCATACATAGACTTACATATTACATATGTACATGTTTCATAAGTATATTTGTTGCACTAACCATGTCAGCAATTATAATTGTTATCGTTAAACAAAAGGAGGGATACGCGACTTTGAGGCCCACGCGCCAACGGATAATAAGTCCATCTCGAGGTAAAACCCAAACTTAAACCGAATGTATACTCTATCGAAAATAGAGTCAAGCAGAGGTCACACCACTACTTGAATCGGGGGCAAATGATGGGTACACGTCCGATTCGGGTTCGTTTTATATTCAGACTTCGTTTACACGTCAAACCCACCAACGACTTCGAATTATTTACCCACGAGCCTAAAAAGGTTCGGAACGCGCGCGTACACGTTCCGGAACGAAGACTCGTCCGCATTGTCACCACAATCCGGACCACACCGATTGTCGTGATACCTCAGTGTGGTCCAGATTGTCCCCCCGGTGACGCGCAAACCCCTATGTACACACAACACGTGCGGACCTTCCCGATGTCATCTTTACGCCCGTCCACACCCGGTTCTCATTTTACATTAAACCGGCATCGGACCATTCAAAACCGGGTTCGGGTTCAAGGTGCCCCTATTTAAGGGAAAATACCCCACCATTTCATAACTTAAACTGACAAAGGAAGCTCTGGCTTTCTCTCTCAAGATTTCTTATTTAAGCATCAGAGAGGGCTCATCACACTCCACCCCCCTCTTCGTGGTGTGCGATATTGCCCCTTGTGCAGGTATCAGGAGGTGCGCGCATATGGACACGTGTGTCGACCCATCATACAGACGACCCGACGAACACTTCTACTTATCGTACAGGGACTTGACACCCCATGTGGGTTAAGGTCCCAACAGTTAAAAATAGAGGATATCCCCTACAAGGAAAACAATAGGTTTATGCATGGGAAAACTCATATATATAAAACAATACAAGAGTCAATATAAATACTTATTGGAGCATATTGAGACAAGGTACCCTTCACAATGTGATGAACCTCTCCAAGATCTGATGGTGGAAGGGCACGATCGGCAGGAGGAATAACAACATTCATAAGGGGTATAGCCACCTCTAGAGTAGAAAGGTAGGAACACATGTCATAGGTTTAACAATCATCGGGAGAGAAGAAATCCAGCAGTTACCATTCACATCACCAGCAATTGGAAGAACAAGATCCTCCGGGAAAATAAAGGGCAACTTAATCAAGCCTGAAGAAACATAAGTAAGGCATCAAAAAACAATAAAAGTATATATGCAAGTGCAGAAGCCACGACAACATACCGGGACGACGAACCAGAGACCCTTCATTTGAGGATGAAACCCCTGGGGAAAACCGGGGAAGGAGACAATGACCCATCAGCCTCATCAGGAGCTTCATAGTTCTCCATAGGAGCTTTATCCCTATCCTCCGAAACAAAGGGAGCGTCATCCTCAGCGACAACCTCGCTCTCTTTATAACAAGAGGAGGACTTCGATGGGGAGTTAAAGGAGGCAGTCTTCCTCGCCTTAGGCATGGAGGCTTCCACCCCCAATTCGGATCTTCTAGCCTTTTCTTGGCAAGAATCTTCGCGGCTGGGACTATAGAGGACCTACCTAAAAATACAAAAGAGATAACAAGTGAGTATGAAAAAATTAGATATTTTCAAAAGAGAGCATAAGTACTATAATTCCATACTTGAAGATTCAACCCCTCTCTTCTCCAAGGAAGGCTTCACAACCCTAGAAGCCTTGGAGTTAGTGACTGAGGGTTCCACCACTTTTGGAGTAGGGGAAGGAACATACGAAGCGTCGTTCTCCATAGGAATGTCTTCGCCACCACCATCGGAGCCATCGTTATCCTCCTGAAACCAAAAAGGCCTAGAGTGAAATCAACCTACAAAGCAAATGAATAAAGCTGCAAAAATAAAAACTCAAGAATCACATACCAAAGAGGGAGGAGGAGAAGCCAATAGAATCCCCACTTCACTTAGCTCCTATTCAGTAAACCGAGATATCAATTGAAAGGAGGTCGTTGTATTCCCAATATATATCAATTTCAAGGCCTGGCGATCGGAAACAGAGAGCTGGGAAAAGGAAAGGACTTCATCCTTCTCCCGGGTAGAAGATACATGCCAAGTGACACCTCGAACCACAATAAAGAAGTAGTGGTTCTCCCAATGACCACTACCACTCTCATAAGCTCGGACAAAAAAAAGCTTTAAGTCCCATTTCACGTCACCTATCATGGAAAATTCCTCTATCTTTAGTGAAGGGTGACGAATCACCAAGGTAAAGAACACTGAGCCACTAATGTATTGGATTCGATAAAAAAATTTAAAGAGAGGAAGGGAATAAGCCTAAGACTCTTTACCACACAATAATCTGAATCCAACCCAAGCGCGAATGGCATAAGGAGCTAAGCGAACAGGGGAAATCCCATAATAAGCACAAAGCTTTGTGAGCCCCGCACAATACGGGAAGCGCAGTCCCGCCTTGACCCGATCGGTATACACTGCCACTATCCCATCGGGAGGTTCGCTGATAGGGCTACGACGATTGCGGTCGGGCAACGAAAAAGGAAATGTGGGCTGATCTAAGGCACAAAGCCTGGCCGTCCTAGCGTACAGACTAAACTCTTTCCTCCTCAAGATATTCTCAGAGCAGCTCACAAGATAACGCTCCGAGCGATGAAGGAAAACCATCTCAGGCTCTAAGTCAGAATGTGAATCCGACTCAGGATCGGTGACCTTGGGAACATAATCCAGACTCAAGTCAAGATCTGGAAAATTCTTCCCCATATAATAATCGGCAATGACAAAAGAAGATGGCTTAGAGGAACCACCATTGGAAGCCTTAGAGGAAGATGGCTTACTCATGATGGTCAGGGAGTGATATCACCTATTCTCAATCCGCAAGTACCAGTAAACTTCAATGAACCTCCTGCCAAAAAAAGGAGAGGAATGGACAATAACACATCATAAACCACCAACCATGATAGACAGGTAGAAAAGCAATCCACACACTAAGGCTTCAAGAAACAATTCAAAAGCAACCTACCTGAGAGTTTATCCCAAAATGCTTGGAGATCGAATGCTTACTAAGGGGGCAAAGACACATGCTTGGATAATAAATACTCATCATGGGAAGGGTTATGATGCATAGGCTACAATAAAAATGCTCACAAAATGGGGTGCAAGCAAAACAACCCCAACACTACCTAGTGTAGTCCATGGAAGGGCCAAACACCAACAATAAACTATGTATTGACTACACAAGCATGAGGTGACCTAGGCAAAGCACTAAGGCACCAAGACAACAAGAAAATACCAATTCCTAAAGGAATAACAACAATATAAAATTTGGAAAATCGAGTGCTCACCTCAAGGGGACTCCAGGCTCAACAACAAGAGGTAATCCTCTATACCAAAATCAACAATGCAAGCAAAAAAATTCAATTATCCATGGAAATTTCTAGCTTTTATAACAAGCATCAAAGAGCACACACATGAAGGAGCCAAAATATTAAACCTTTGAAGAATTTAGACCAAACCGAGTGAAGAACCGGTCCAAAATATTCAAACCGGGCCGGAATCGAACTATCCCAGCCTTCCCGTACCAGACAGCCATCGTTATCTCGGTCGAGCACAAAAACACCAACCAACGCCGCCCATAGCTCAGCCTGAAGCCGACGCCCGCTGCTTCGCCCATAATTTCGCCGGACCACGCTCGCCGGAGCTCTCGCCGCCGCCCGAAGCTCCCTTCGCCGAAGTTGAGCCGCCACGCCTTCCCCCTTCTCCGTTCAGACCAAGAAACTCAAATCAAACCAAGAAAAGCTCCATCTAAGATATGTGACTTGATTGGGTAGTAAATTTGAAAATGGGAGTGGGGAAGGAAACCTAGGTCTAAGGAAGAATAAGTGCTCTACAAAAATGAAGGTGGGGCAAAGAATAAAAGGAAAACCTATAACATCTATTATAAAAGGATGTGTTAGGGTTTTTCCAAAAAAAAAAACTCTAATAAAAGGGAGATATAAATAAAAGGACACAGTCCTAAAGCTAAGTAAAACGAGACCAAGGCTCGTAACTCTCACCCTTATACGATATCTATACATGACATAAATTTTCTTAAGTTAACAATAGAATTTTGTGTATCCAGCTTCTTTAAATAGGGGGCAGATAAAATCATGACATTCCTCAAGAACTCGATAAAGGCCGGGATCATCATAAAGGTAAATTTCACAACTCACTTGGGCGATACTCCGCAAATATAGAGTCAATAAAAGGTGAAACCATTTTATGACTCAGGGGAAAATGTTGGATATATGACCAAGATATCATAAATTGGGCCCTTTAATTAGGCCACGTTCGATTATAATTCAAAACTTTGGAAAACGGACACCCGAAGCCCAAAACACTTAGGCCCAAAAAATATCCCGAGTGGCAAAGTCCACTTGGGAAGACCCGAAGTGGTAAAAACCACTCAGAGGTACCCGAGCAGAGCTTCAGCTCGGGTAACCCGAGTGCTCCACTAGGGTACCCATATAAGTACCCCCTTTCACCCGGACGAGTTTTACTCATCCGGACCCTTTACCCCGGACGATATTTAGCCCGGGGCTCGCCCTTGGAGGCCATTGTTGAGACAATTAAGCTTTAAATCTCACCTACAGTTTAACCGAGGTCAAATACACTATATTTACGATCAACACCAATTTATATTACCATACTGCTATAATCGGACCAGAAAAACGCCGGAACTTGAGTGGTTCAATAGGAACTCTATAAATAGAGCTCTCCACCCCTCATTTGAAGGTAATCAATATCTCTCTAAGCTTACTTTCACTCTCTAAGCCCATACTATTTTAAGCATCAGAGTGGACTTACTGGGAACCCCCGGTGCCCCTTTGCAAGTACAAGAGAGGAAAGGAGCGGGAACTCGAAGAAAGAAGGCACTCGAGTAGACCATGTGCAAACAGTACTTATTGTACAAATGTGGATTTAGTCATTTAACCTACCCACTAGAAGAAAGAAAACCGATGCAACAACGTTTCTCCACGACTCTCTCACTCAAAACCTAAATTCACGCTCCTCCAACTCCCATAATATCTATTCGCTCTAGCGCTCTCTCTTTTGGGCGATGATGGTTGCAGATGCAACAACGGATGCAGATGCGATGGTGGTTGCAGCAGCGGCTCAAACGGCGGTGGTTGTCGGCTCCTTGGAGAACGTCAGTGGCAGCAGCGACTCAAACAGCGGTGGCGGAGGCTCCAGCAACGGTGACCTCTGTTAGCATTTGGACAATGGGCCGCCGTAATTGGGAGCCCATTAGTTAAGTGCATGTTCCTAAGATATTAGGATGGGTCATATTAGGGATTTTAGGCTAGGCCTAAAATCCCAATTGACATAGGAGGCCCAAATTGGGCCTCCCCCAAATTGGGCCTCCCCCAAATACATTGCCGGCCGACCTAAGGTATTAAGGAGATGGGATTTATCCCACCTCCTCCTCTATAAATAGGGACCTAGGGAGGATTTTCCTAGTGCTATTCTC